>CM073465.1:21639093-22181593 GCA_037074535.1 Gleditsia sinensis | reverse complement strand
AACAATAAATCATAATTATTATCAATATAACTCATTATGTCATGTTCTTCTGTATAAACTATAGCAAATCTCTTAGGTCACATTAATGCACTTTATCTATGCACATGAAAATCGTAGAATAATGACATGTATGGCATGAATAACTATTTTTAGAATATCATATGATAACTATCAACTTATTTTCATATCAAGCTACCTTAGTCAAAGTGAGTACTTTCTACTCTCTGGTACGGGATTTTCTTGCTCTGTCCGACATGGCACACTTTCTCTTTTTTTTTTCTCATTTACATAATCATAGCTGTGAGTAGGGCGTCCTCTACTAGTGCACCTCACGAAACGCCATGTGACTGTGCTCATCTCTTTTCTTTTCTTTTCACGTTAATAGCCAAAAATATTATTTCAATAATAAGTATGTTCATTATACTCACATGTCATAATTTATCATCAAAGCATAATCACTACAAAAAATCATTGGTAAAATGGAATCATGTCATGATCATAACCATTTTCGAATATCAATTTATAAAACATTTCCATGTCAAAATTACACAACTAAGATGGTAAAGAGTTCATACAATGGCAATAGCTAGGATATACACTAGTTATTTATTATTTCTATTTATAAAATCTTTTTCCTTTTTTATATATTATTTTCATCTTTTCATTTCTTTATGCTTTGCTTGTAGTTACTTTCCTCCTACTTATATCATTTCCACACATGTTCTCACATATTTTATAGGGCATTCCTCTCTAATTTTAGTTTCTATTATTATCCTATAGTTAATGAGGTTCATTTAGGGTAGAAAAATGTTAAAAATAAGCTTTACCATCTCCCAACACGCCCTGACCATGTTCCAGGACATGGCCGTGCTTGAAAAACACTTTAAACATACTCAAAAATAGCCCTGAACATGGCCTACCCATAATGAAGCAACCCAAAATATGGCCTGGTCGTGTTCTGTGACATTTCCTCACTTATTCAACCATATCTCCCTCATACAAAGTCCAATTGAGGTGATTCCGAAGTCTATAAAAACCTAAGACAATTATATACAACTTTTATGTTTATCATTTCTTCATATTCCTTAGGAATTATTCCTAGAAAAATGAAAATAAAAACATATATATTTACCACCCTGATTATTCATACAAACTCCAATTGAGCTGATTCCTCACTTATTCTAAAATGATTCTAACCTCTGGTCACTAATCAGCCATATTTTGTTCATCTGAACTCCAAATTAAGTGATTTTAGAACCAATATATCTGTGGAACATGTATCTATATTTATTATGTTGACAATTTCCTTTAATTTCTTACAGATTGTGCCCAGAAATTCAAACACAAAAGAATACTTAACAGATTTTTTCCTGGTTAGCTATTTTCTGACCACGTCTTACAAAGTTGACCAGATCTCCCCCATTTGAACTCCAAAATGGGTGATTCCAGTGGCTAAAGTTATGTGAGGCATATATCTACATTTTTTAAGTTAATTATTTCTTTTAATTCCTAATCGATTCTTTCTAGAATTTCAAAAAATAGAAGCTTCCTTGGTTACTCTGAAATCCAGATTTGTAACCAAACCCTTCCTAAGGTATTAGTTTAATTTTTTATTACGTCCTCTTCTTTTTTCTTCCTAATTTACATCTAATCATATTCCATCAATTTTTCAACACATTCAAATATACATAATAGCTGCATTAAAAACCCCTAAAAATTGTGCCACCCATAGCCATATCTATGCTAAACTTTCCATACCAACCAAAGTATTCAAAACATCTATCACATGTAAGATCAACATGTAACAAGATACATCAACATCCATAGCCAATCATCAAAGTAGTAAATATTGTAAATTTCATCAAAGTTCTAAGATCAAAATTCCATATAAATGTTACAAATTTCATAGCTTTTCTTCAAAAAGAGATATTATTAAACCTACCTAAAGATCTCCCTAGCACACTTAGTTAATTATTTTTCTTATTTCCTCTCGAAGGAAGTAGCAAGATTCCTCCCTTCACTTAGCTTTTCCAGTAGCTTAAATAAGAGAAGGACGGTAAGTTTTGAACCCCAAAGATGAAGAGAAAAGGTGGATTTAAGTGGAGATTAAGCTAACTTACCTTGAGTACTTAGTAGACTTCTCCTTCTTCTTCCTTCCTATCTTCTCCTCTCTTTCTCTCATTTCCTCACTCTACCTTGCTTTTATTTTTCCTCTCCCTCACTTGGAAAAAATTATAATGTCAAAAGGGTGGCTTTTGCTTAAATAAACTATCAAGTGGTTCACCTCTCATAATCATGGGTTTACCTTATCACAATTAGGATGCACTTGTTTTTTTTTTGGAAAACAACTCATGTTCGTTTCTTCCTCTCCCTTAGTCAATATATACAAAACAAAAGGAGATTGGTATTTTGAAAATCATGATAAAATATTCGACAAGAGACAAGGTCCCTTTGATTTAGTAATTTATTTCCTTTTTCTTTTGTCTCACTCAAGTATGATAGGTTTGCCTTTCCAGTTGGCAAATTTCCAACCCTTGTGTCTCCCTTCCTTAGCTGAAATTATTTGTGTAAGGTAAGGATGTTTTGTCATAATGCCATGTATTATGACCTACTTGCTAAAATTATGAATGTAGGATATATATAATTTTGTCCTAATGCCATGTATTATTACCTACTTGTTAAAATTATGAATGTAGGATATATATGTTTTTTCCTAGTGCCATGTGACCTAATCTTGATTATTATTACACTACTATTTCCTCACATGGTGTTTATTTTTCTCTCTTGGATTTAGGATCATTCTTGTCCATTTCCTTTGCTTTAGCTAAAATTCTATCTTTCATGGAGGGCTTGGACACATTTTCATGATTTTTGCGCTATTAGTCCAACTTCTATATCCTTATTTAACTCTATGTTTTATCTCTTGCTTGGGCTATCCAATTGACTTGCTAGAAACTCATGTGAAGTGAAAAAATTCTATATGAAGAGTCCATAGGTGAAAGCCCAATGTATGGGTGGACATGTTTAACTTAGGAACTCTAGCTCTTGAATTAGGAAAAATTACCCGAATCCAATCTTCTTAAAATTTTAAGACCTTTACTTACTTTACAAAAATTTATCTTCCTTACCAAAGAATTTTTCCTCTCTTTAGTATGTTATTTCTAATTTTTCCTATTAGGTTTTCTCTCTTTACCTATTCCCTTAATGTTTGAAACATTTTCTATGCATACACATAAGGTGAAGAATTTCTAAGGATTATATTTCCTTAAATATCTAAAAATTGTCTAATAAATTTTATTTCCTTAATTAAATATTTATATACCTTTATTAATAAAATAAACGAAATTAGGGATGTTACAAAAGGTTCAACCACTTGTACCCGTATCCTCAGAACTGGTCAATATGTATATATGTAAAAAAATGGACTTGTTATATAATTGGTATCAGAGAAGATCGATCTTATATAGCCAGTGGGTGGATGGTTATCTGAATCGATCTTATATTGTCTTAAGCATGTTTGTGGTTAGGTTGTATAGGGGATGAGTGATTTCATATTGGCAAGAAATTACTTGTGTTTCCTATCTATATGCCGAGGTGGTGTTATGACTACTGTAAATATTTTTGAACTAACTATTAGGCTTGATCACCTCAATAGTAGCATAACTTTGTTTTTTCCATAGTAGGATATGGCACCACCATGGAGAAAGCCTACAAACAATGTAGAAGAAACCCTGCACAACTTGGTTACAGTAATTCGAGACCAAGTCACAGTCACGAATCAAATTCTACAACATCTCCAGAACAGTAACAACATGAATTGAGAAAATAATGCAAACAACCAGATGAATGGAAATGATAATGGCCTATTTCAGTTCCTAAGAACCAGACCATCTTCTTTCCAAGTTGGCTATGACCCAACGGTAGCCGAAAGGTGGATAAGGGAATTGAAGAAAATCTTTGAGGCGATGGGCTGCACTAATGAACAGCAAGTTATATTTCTTGTATATATGCTAAAGGATGAAGTTAAGTGTTGGTGGCGAGGGGCCAGAGAGTTGCTAACTCAACAGAGGAGGTAGATCACTTGGAAAGTGTTTAAAAATATTTTTTTGGAGAAGTACTTTCTAAGCATTGTGTGGGCCAAGAAAGAAATCAAATTTCTCTAAGTTCAAGGAGTTATCTAAGTTCTCCTCTTAAGGTTTAACCCTCATGAAGCATGGAAGGTGGTTAAGTTTGAAGCAGGACTGAACCCATAAATTAGCAATGCAGTGATAAGGGAGTTTATGCCCTTGATAAATAAATCAAGATTTTTGGAGAAGCGTTTATGTGCAGTGGAAGATGAGAAGCTAAGGCAAAACCTGTGGATGAGGAAGAAAAGTTTCCCTAACCCTAGCAAAAAATGTGAGGGGAAAAGGATATGGAGCTGGTAAGAGGCCATTGATTTTGGGTCCCCGACCTTTCCAACAAGACCTCGCCACAATCAAGTGCACTAAGTGTGGACGTATGCATGGTAATCAGCTATGCTACATGGGACCAGATGTCTGCTTCAAATGCGAACAGAAGGGTCATTTTGCGAAGAACCACCCACAGAATGTGGGGAAGCTGTAACAACCTCTTTTTTATTATTATTTATTATACAATATAGAGTTCACATACACGTCATTAATCAAAATGTACGTACAAAAAAATCAAACACATAAATAACTACATCTTATTTATTCTGGTTGACCAATTCCGGATATATAGGCGCGGCTGGTTGCACCTTCACCGAGATCTGAACCAACTCGACCACAAACATATTATTTGATTCTGGGATCTGCCCAACATAAAGTAACTCGATCCAACGTACACTAAAAGCCAGAGGCATAGAAAAATCTGCATAACTAATTTTCTGAACATGACATAGAAATATAGTGAGAATTAAATCCCAATAAGTTTAACAATAAATCATCATCAATAAAGATCATCACGTTATGTTCAGCTGTATAAACTACAGTAAATATCTTTGGTCACATGAATGCACTATATCTATGCACATGAGAATCGTACAGTAATGACATGTATGACAGGATTAATTATTTTTAGAATATCATATGATGACTATCAATTTATTCTCAAATCAAGCTACCCTGGTCAGGGTGTGTATTTTCTACTCTCCGGTACGAGCTTTTCTTGCTCCGTCCGACATGGGCCACTTTCTCTTTCTTTTCTCATTAACATGATTATAACCGTTGGTAGGGAGTCCCCTACTGGTGCACCACACGGATTGCCATGTGACCATGCTCATTTCTTTTCTTTTCACAATAATAGCCAAAAACATGCTTTCAATAACAAGTATGTAACTATTACCAAAAATCATTGGTAATCATGCCATGAACATAACCATTTCAAATATTACTTTATAAAATATTTCCATGTCAAAATTTCACACTTAAGATGGTAAGAAGTTCATACAATGGCAATGGCTATGGCATATACTAGTCATTTATTATTTTTATTTATAAGATTCTTTTTTTTTAA
This sequence comes from Gleditsia sinensis, assembly GCA_037074535.1. NCBI lineage: Eukaryota > Viridiplantae > Streptophyta > Magnoliopsida > Fabales > Fabaceae > Gleditsia > Gleditsia sinensis. Next base: position 22,176,076 of record CM073465.1, on the reverse strand, counting down.
ATATTAATTTTATTTCTTTATGTTCTTGATGCAGGTTTTCATCCTATCTATCATTCTCTTACTAGTCAGAGCATAACTCCCTCAATTTAACTCTGATATAGGTGATATTGGTGTCAATTTAAAGATAAACCAATTATCTAAAACTATTATGTTGAATAGTTTAGCGAAATATTACTAAATCAAGGTGATATTAGTCCCTCAAGGTACAGATTATTTCTTCTCGGGTAGGTTCTAACCTCTACCTACTAATCTGTCCATATCTCCCTCATAAGAATTCCAAATTAAGTAATTCCAGTGGGTAAAAATCTGTGACACATATAGCAATAATTTTTATGTTAAGAATTTATTTCAATTCCCTACAAAATATTCCCAGAAATTAAAACACCGAATCTATCTTAAAATATTCTTCCCTGATTAACCAATTTCTGACAATTACATACTAATCAGACCATATATGCCTCATACAGACTCCAAATTGAGTGATTCCAGTGGCTAAAAATCTGTGACACATATATCTATAATTCTTATGTTAATTATTTATTTTAATTCCCTTCAAAATGTTCCCAAAAATTAAAACACATAAGCTAACCTAACATATTATTCCCTGATTAACCATTTTCTGACCATGGCTTACTAATCGTACTATATCTACCTCATATGGACTCCAAATTGAGTGATTTTAGTGGCTAAACTTCTGCGAGACAGAGATCTACATTTTTTATGTTAACCATTTCTTTTAATTCCTTACTAATTCTTCCCAAAAGTTTAAAAACAAAAGCTTAAAATGTTTGCCACCCATAGCCATACTTATGCAGAACTATCTACACCAGCCTAAGTATTCAAACATACATAATATGTAACATGATATAGCAACATCCATGACCAATCATCAAAGTTCTAAGATCAAAATCTCATATAAATATTATAAGTTTCAAAAGTTTTCTTCAAAAAGAAATATTCTTAAACTTACCTTGAGCACTTAGTCCTCTCGATTTCTCCTTCATCTTTCTTCCTTTCCTCACTCTACCTTGCTTCTATTTTTCCTCTCCCTCACTTGGATGTAATTATAATGTTATAAGGGTGGGTTTTGCTTATATAGACTATCAAATAATTTACCTTTCATAATCATGGTTCTACCTTATCACAATTAGGATGCACTTGGTTGAATTTTTGGAAAACAAACAACTTATGTTCTTGTCTTCCTCTTCCTTAGTCAAGATATGCATAGGAAAAGGAGATTTGTATTTTGAAAATTATGATGATATGTTCTTAAGAAAAGGGACAAGGTCCCTTTGATTTAGGGATTCATTTCCTTTTTCTTTTGTCTTAATCAAGTATGATAGGTTTACCTTTTTAGGTGGCAAATTTCCAACCCTTGAATCTTCCTTGCTTAGCTAAAATTATTTGTGTATGATAAAGATGTTTTGTCATAATGCTATGTATTATTACCCACTTGCTAAAATTATGAGTGTAGGATATAGATGTTTTGTCCTAATGCCATGTATTATCATACCACTTGCTAAAATTATGAATGTAGGATATCACACCACTTGCTAAATTTTTGTCTTATTGCCATGTCATCTAATCTTGATTACACCATTATTCCATCACTTTTTTTTCCTCTTGGGTTTGGGCTCATTCTTGCCCATTTTCTTTACTTTGGTTAAATTTCTACCTTTCATAATGGGCTTGTCACATTTTCATGATTTTTGGGCTACCGATCCAATTTCTATATCCTAGTCCAAGTCTATATTTTATTTCTTCCTTGGGCTATCCTATTGGCTTGCTAAAAATTCATGTGAAGTAGAAAATATCTATATGAAGTGTCCATAGGTAAAAGCCCAATTTATGGGTGGAGATACTAAACTTAGTAACTTTAAATATTAAATTTGGAAAAATTACCCTAATCCAATCTTCTTGAAATTTTAATACCTTTACTAACTTCATAAAAATTTATCTTTCTTATCCAAGAATTTCATCTTTCTTTAGTATATTTATTTTTAATATTTCTTCTTAAGTTTTCTCTCTTTACCTATTCCATTAATGTTAGAATATTTCTATGCATATACGTAAGGTAAAGAATTTATAAGGATTATATTTCTTTAGATATCTAAAAATTGTCTAATAAAATTTATTTTCTTATGGGATGTTACAGAAGCAGCTGGAACAGAGGCCTCAGGTGAAAGGAAGGGTTTTCACCTTGAGCGGCTAAGAGGCAATTCAATCCTGTAAAATAATTCAAGGTATGTGCTACATCTATAGATTTGCTCTTATGATGTTGTTTGACTCAGTTTCACATCAAAGTCTACCATATCTAGACAATGGGGTAAAACAAATATAACATTCAGACACCACCATATTTAGTATATGTCTTAATTCTTTGGCCTGCCTATCCTTTCACTTTCAAGCAGAAATTGACCCATAAATACTTTTAAGATGCCATAAAATCCAATCAATCTTATACTAGGAAATTTAGCAACTTTGAATAAAAAAGAAATAGAAACCCTATAGAATCCCACAACAGCACCTGAGGTATAAATATGTCTGGCTCATATCCATACTAAAGGTCATACTAAAGAATCATTTGCTCTGATAGCCACAAGAAAATCTAATACTCTGATACCAACTTGTCACACCCCTAATTTTAAGGGGCGTGAAACACATAATTTACAAACATATATTTTATATAACATGTATAATACACTCTATTGTAGATAGGTATTCCCATGTATACACAATATATAAACCAAGTTTATAAACATCAAAATACAGCAGAAGCAGGGATCATGCTTGTAGCGTTTAGAGCATACTCTAGAATACAAATATAAAATAATTTAAACAACGTGAGCCTTGGAAGCAACGTAGGCTCACCCAAAGAGTATGACACCTAATTCATCTATAGGACCAAACTCTATATCCTTATCTGAAAAAAATGTAAGTATCGTGTAGTGAGTTTGACAACTTAATGAGCAGATAATACCTCCTATGACCTCTTAGGTCAACATATGGATGTACTTATATTTTAAAATTTGTTACATAGAAAATACAATTCGAAGGTACATCCATATGCGACCCACATTTAAAGTATTCTCAAAACAAAGGATATTCAGATATCCAAAACCATATACTGTACTATATGAAGATTAAATAAATGTTGTTATGCATCAAAATATTTTACATGAAAACATTAGGAGGATTCCATATTAGAGTTCAGGCCCTTCCGTACTTTGGTGGTGTAAGATTTGCCTAAACTCAACATCCTGCTGAGGTTTGCTTTACCACCATTCAAGAGGACACGCAAAGAGACTCTAATATAGGTATTTCCTAAGCACACAGCAAGGGTGGCAAGTCACGTATCATATAGTCAGCATATTGTCTAGATAGGAGGCATCCCATTCTCCATTAGATATCATATCCCGTGCGTTAGCCGTCACACGAGGCTAGCACCACTCCTACTAGCTGAGGTATCAAAGTACACCATGGCTAACATCATCTGCTGTCAACAAACAGTGTTTCCAATAGGATTCCTCCACAAAAATTATCATTTACACATATGCCATATCATCCAATACAGAGTTTTCAGTATAATATAGACTTTCAGTCTCAATACAATTCATCTATCATAAATTTCCCAATTAGGGTTTGACATATACATGTCCTTTTTCAAGGCATCATATAGCTTCATAAATCAATGCAACGTGCACAATATATTTCCTTTACCATATGATTAGAAATAAATTTAAAATCACATATTCAATGAATTCAAAAATCCATTTTTAAAACCATACTCTTCTTGAACTATATACCAGATTGTAAACAATTAAAATAATTTAATCCATTTCAGAGACATGTAAAAATATAAATAACTTGTAAACATAATCAATTATACATTTTAATTTCAAGAAGAGCATAGGGTAAGTCATAGAAAGAATTATCTACTCATAGGGTAAGGTTCCAGGTTGGATAGCCCTAAAATACACTTTTTTGATCCACATTTGACTAAATAAACCTCAAAAATGAGTCCGAAGGGTCCAAAAACCTATGAAATGACTTTACAATCGCAAAATTTAACGTCTGGGAGCTTGGTCAATACTGGTCAACTGTTGGATACTATTCACTGTAGAAAATACTATTCACTGTGTGGAAATCACTATTCATACCGGCCGTATTTACTATTTACGACACACAAAAAGTTGTTAGATGGCCGAAAAATTTCCTATCCTAAGGTTTATCTAGCTCTTGAATCTATCTATAGTGTCAGATTTTCAATTTGAGGTCTCTAAATAGGAGTTTCAGAGTTTATCTTTTTCTAAAATTTTTTACTTCCAATTTGCGACGATTTAGTAGTTGATTTGTAAAATTATTCGGCCAATATCGTAGTACTATTTGTCCTAAATCTAGTGGTACTCTTAGTTTTGAGATTAGAGGCCTGTAGTCACTCCAAATTTTTAGAGAAAATATGGAGATTACTATTCATACTATTCATTAGTTATAGGATTTCGCAAACTCCTCACGCTTCATCTCCCCCCTTTTCTTTCTTTTTTTCAAAATATTATTTAATTATTGAATATTTAAAATTTATTATTATTTCTTTATATACATAATAATATTATTTTTCATCCTAAAATATCCCAAAAATTTCTAAAAATTTATATTCTTATAAAACTTTAGTTGAACTCTTAAATCATAACTTTTCTTGATAAAAAATTTAATAAAACAAATCACAAAATAAAATATCTTTATGCATAATAAAAGAAAGAATATTTTAAAAAATAAAACTAAAAACTTATTCGAGACAAATATAATTATTTTAAACAAAACATAAATCATTTGAATTAAAAATATATTTGCTTTTAACAAAACATAATAATTTAAAATAAATTTATATTTGTTTATAGAAAAACATTATTATTTAAAAATTACAGGATATTACACCTTAAGCTTTTGTGGCAACTCATTTTAAAATAATGCATTGGATCCCTCTATCAATGCCACAACAGAATATTCTTTAATTTTCCTCTTATTCGAGAAGATTTCTTTCAGAAACTTCGCAAAAGATGGCATTTAGGAGATATCTTCTAGGAAAGGTATATTAATGTTCATTTTCTTTAGAATATCTAGAAACTGTTCATACTGCTTCTCTAATTTAGCCTTGACCAATCTTTGAGGAAAAGGGATTGGTGGCTAGTGAGGTGTAGGAGCCACATATTTGGAATCTTTTACTTTCTTTTCCTCCTCTTTTGATTGCTTTTCTCTTCTCTTCTTAGATGCAGCCTGAGGTTCATCTTCTTTTATCTCTCCACTTCTCTCTGATTCAGCCAATTGTTTACCACTTCTCAAGATAATGGCATTGCAATACTCTCTAGGGTTCTCAGTTTAGCGTGGAAGTCTGCCAAAGTTCCTATTTGAAAGGCTAGCTTGCTGAGCAATCTGAGTTTCCAACATCTTACTATGAGTAGCAAGTGAGTCAACCTCGGAGGCTAAATATTTTATATCCTCATTCATTGAGTGATTCTGGGCTCTAAACTCATTATTTTGTTTCGTCAAAGTAGTAATAAAATTTTCCATCAGAGCCTCCATATTTGACTTTATCTGTGTAGTAGGATTGAATGGCCTCTGGTTCTAAAATTCAGGAGGTTGCCTAAAATTATTTTGAAGCTGATTCACATTAGGCTAGTATGAGAGATTTGGGTGATTTATCCAGCTTGGATTGTAAGTGTTACTGTAGGGAATGTTTCTCTGGTTGTTGTTATTCAAAAAATTTACTTGTTCATAATCCTAAGGTGCAGGGTTTCCAAGCTGGCATTCATTAGCCACTTGGCCAATATATCCACAGATCTCACATGCAGAAGATGAAGAAGAACCAACAGCTTTGATGCTTAATTCATCTAACTTTTGAAATAATGCATCAACCTTAGAAGTTAGATGATTAAACACATCTACTTCATACATACCTGCTGGTTTCCTTAGTTGCCTTTCACTAGACCATTAGTAATGATTCTGAGCCATATCTTCAATCAGCTCATATGCCTCATCAACTATTTTGTTCATCACAGCTCCTCTAGCTACAGCATCCACAGACATATGGGTGCTATATATTAGTCCATTGTAGAATGTATGGACTATGAGCCACTTCTCCAACCTATGGTGTGGGCATATTCTGAGGAGTTCCTTAAATCTCTCCCAAGCTTTATACAATAACTCACCATCTTTTTTTATCAAAAGGTAGTTATTTGATTTCTAAGATGGGCTGTCTTACTTGGTGGGAAATACTTGACCAAGAAAGCTTGAGAAAGTTGCTGGCAAGTAGTGATAGACCCTGGTGGAAGAGAATGCAACCATGCATAGGCCTTGTCTTGCAGAGAGGATATGAACAATCTCAATCTAATGGCATAAGATACTCCATTTAGCTTCAATTTGTCACAGTACTCTAGAAACATTGATATATGGAGATTGGGGTCTTTAGTAGGTGATCCTCTAAATTTATTTTACTGAACCATTTACAGAAGAGAATGCTTCAGCTCAAAATTATTGGCCTCAACAACAGGTCTAACTATTCTTGTGTTCAGGCCATGAGTATCCAGGGCAGTGAAATCCTAAGAGATCGATTGTCACGATTCTCCATTGAATGTGATGTAGGATTTTGCTACTTCTCTCTTCCTCTCCTTCGTAAGGTGCGTTCAATCTCTAGGTCAAATTCTACAAAGAATTCACGATCCCTTGGCATAAAATAGAAACACACCTATAAAGGAAGAAAAGATATAAAAATCAGCACATCTCCCCTAGGTGTAAAGGGTGGAAGAGGTAGTGCTAACATCGGGATCTGTACAAAGCATCACTATCCACTGGATCTTCTATGATCAAGTGCACAGAATTAGCTAGCATATCATTTTCTCTTATCTGAGCATAACACCAACAATAATGAGAACAAAGGTTCTCAATAGGTTTGACATTAAAAGCATCATACGGTAAATAAAGAAAACACAGTGTTATGTCTAGCTATATAAACTACAGAAAACATTTTCTCTTTGTATATGATAAATAACAAGAATGTATAGCATGCTTTCATATTCAATAGATAGGTTATGCATCAAAATCAGACATGTATAATAACCATGTTATACTTCAATAATATACTTGTGTATCTATCTTTGCAGTACTTTCATGCAGGGTTACTGATCGTCTGCAGCCACATCACTACACTCAGTGACTAATCGTCTATAGCCACATTTCTACACTCAGTGACTAATCGTCTGTAGCCACATCTCAACCATGTACATCAACATGATATAACCATATTTACATCAAACAACTCACCTTTATCATCATGCTTGCCATCCACAATCAACTTCGTCTCTTCATATAATCACTATGTAGTAACCTCTCTTATCGTCATATAATAATGTATATATCATATTCTTTAATCATCATGACCATCACAATGGGATTATGCATTAACCGAGCACATCACTAATGTCATGCATAATATCATTACCACATCATTTAACAAATATGTATTAATACACTTACCAATAATGCATACTTTATATCATGTAATCCTCATGCATTGATATACTATCATAGACATCAAATCAACATGCATTTCACCCATGCATTGCACATCTAGCTCATATGCAATTCACTTACATATATCTCATAATAAAAGAATGGAATTAACACTACAATGCATCATACATATATTTCCTATGCAATTCACTTACATATGTCTTAATAATATGTAATTTTATCCATAAATAAAACATAGATCTCATCAATATGCAATATGTGACTTAATTCCTCATAATAAAAGGATGGAATTCACACTACAATGTATCATTAAAAATGTATTTATTTGTATTTTAGGTCTCCTTAACATCATCCATTCATTGAAGTTCATTTAGAGCCTTCAAAATGCAAAACAGAGCAAAAATAACCTCAAGCATGGCCTGGCCGTGCTTCAAACTTTGCAAACCGTGTTGAAAAACCACAAAACAGCCTGAAGCATGGCCTGGCCGTGTCTCCAAGCACGGTCGTGCTTCGGGTTTTCCCTGTAGTCCAGATTTTTGTCCAGCCAGACCTTCCTTTACTAAAAAGACCATAACTCCCTCATTTTAACTCCGCGTAAGGTGATTTCAGTGTCTATAGAAAAATAGGACAATTATCGACAACTTTCATGTTTACTACATTAAGAGATTAGAAACAGAAGCAAGTTAAAAATGTGTCAAAAAATAGCATCAGGATTATGTACGTTAAATCTGACCTTTCTTCACTCATCGAGGGATATCTCTATCATTTCAAATCCGATCACGGTGATTCCAAAGGCATTAGAAAGCTAAGAAATAGGGCTACAACTCATATGTTAGACATATTTGCAGATTCGACATAAAAAGTAACACCCAGAACCAACCATTCAGAGCATCGATTTTCAACCCTTTCAAACCCAAAATCAGCAAACACATGTATGATCTATGCATCCAACTCTCACTTTTCATGGCAAAACATAGATATACATCATGAATCATCAAAAGAGGATATTTGAAGCACTTATAAATCATTCAAAGTACATGAAACTCCATGGAAATATGAATAATGTTAAACCTACCAAACCAGAGATTCTTTCTATCCTCAAGCTTTCCTTATATTTCCTCCTCTTGATCACTCTCCTTCTTTCTTTCTCTTGGATATTCACCTTTTCTGCCTTTCTCTCTCCTATCTCTCTCTCTCTTCTTTTCCTTCCTCTCCTTCTCTCCGTATCTCTCCCTTCTCCCCTTTTCTTTTGGCCGTCCCCTCTCTTCCCCTTCACCTTTTTTGCCTACTTCTCCTCCAAGTCACTTCTCCAAGTCAACTACTTCTTCTCCAAGTCAAGGATAAGATATTTTAAACCAAGCTTCTCCAACAAGCTTAATTGACCTCTCCTCCAAGGAAAGGGAAAAAATATTATTTTAATCCCGAGCTTCTAGAAGGTTGTCTCTCCTTAACACATGCATTCTCTTTCTTTAAGAATTAGACTTTTGCCATTTAGCCACTTTATCATTTTTCTAAGATTTTATCGATGTTCCTTCACCATGAGAATTATTTTCCATTTATTAAAATCCGGGTTGTTACATTTTACTAATTAACCGCAAGTGCACGGCATAGCCGTAGTTAGTCTGGCGAGTATGGATCGTATCCACAGAGAACAAAGATCAACTATTAGAATTATATCTCTTTCAAGCGTTACTAATCATACCTAAATTAATCCAATTGCCTACTTTCGGGTTTCTTAGCTCAACCTAAGTCCATTAAGTTCAATGCCAACCATGGAATTCAATTAATTGGTTTTCTTGTGCCCACTAATTGATTCAATTCCTAGAGAACCTTAAACTACTTTCGGATTAAGATATCCCTAATTAACTATTAAGTTTTGGTATTAACTTTCACCTTTCAGTTCATTGATTAATAACCTTAGACGTGATAAATATTGGCCAGACATTTATCAACTCATATAATAGATGCATAATAATCAATCCTAATTAACCACAAATAATCTCAATTAGGGTTCCAATAATTCATATTAACAATGTATCATCACATCATAAGTGGGTTTACCGAAACCCTAGATTAATATATATTCACGCATAATGGAAAGATAAATCATCATCAAATTCATTAAATAAATCATAAGTTTTCAATGCAAACTAAGAGAAAATATTAGAAGTATAAGTAAAGTAGAAAGATAAAACCTAGATTGCAAAAAGTAATGATGAAATACAATGCTTGAATTGCTATAAATTCTATTCTAATAACATAAATTGAACAATTAATCCTACTCTAGACCTAATCCTAAGTTGTTTCATAAGAATAAAACTGAGTCTAATTCCTCTGTATCAGTCTGGATGTCTTTCTTTGTGTTTCCCAATGGTCGTACTTCTTGACACGGCCTGGCCGTGCTTCATGCAACAATAAGCATGGCTTGGCTGTGCTTGGGGCTGCCAAGCTCAGATTTTGCAAATTTCTTCTGTTCTTGCTCCTTACTTCTTCCTCAACATGTTTCAAGTCTATATAACTCTTCACATGAGTATTTTCCCTTGCTTCTTGGCCTCTTTTGCTCAACTATGAATAGAAAACAAACCAAAGCAATATCCAAAGCAAGCAAAAACTAAATAGAACAAGAAACAAGGAAATAATCACAAGTTTACTATGAAATAAAGGATGAGATATAGCAATAAAATACACGAATTTTCCCTTTATCAAGCTCTTGTATTGTTTGTAAAGAAGAAAGATGGGAGCCTGAGACTATGCATAGATTACAAACAACTAAATAAGGTGACTGTCAAAAATAAGTACCCTCTCCCTAAGATAGATGATTTATTGAATAAACTGAAGGGAGCCTCCATCTTTTCAAAAATTAACTTGAGATCGGGATACTATCAGATTAGGATCAAGGAGGAGGATGTACCAAAAATAGCCTTCATGATTAGGTATGGGCACTATGAGTTTCTCGTGATGCCCTTCTGGTTAACAAATACACCTGCAATTTTCATGGATTACATGAATCGCATTTTTGACCCTACTTAGAACAAATGCTCTTGCAATTTTCATAGCCTTGCCATTGATTTAATTGACCAGGAAGGGAAGTCCTTTTAAATGGACTGATCAATGTGAAGCTAGTTTCCAGGAGCTTAAGACAAGATTGACCACTCCTCTTGTTTTAATTATTCCAGACCCCACAAGATATTTTGAAGTGTATAGTGACGCTTTAAAGAAAAGGTTAGGGTGTGTGCTAATGCAAGACAAGAAAGTAGTTGCTTACGCCTCTAAGTAACTAAGACCCCATGAAGGAAATTATCCAACCCATGATCTTGAACTAGCAGTGGTGGTGTTTGCCTTAAAGATTTTGCGACACTATTTGTACATGGCAACATTTGAAGTATACTATGATCACAAGAGTTTTAAGTACCTTTTTTTTATCAGAAGCAGTTAAATATGAGGCAACGAAGATGGGTAGAATTTCTCAATGACTACAAATTTGAGCTAAAGTATCAACCAGGAAAGGAAAATGTTGTAGCTAGCAAGATTTGAAGTATACTATGATCACAAGAGTCTTAAGTACCTTTTTGATTAGAAGGAGTTAAATATGAGGCAATGAAGATGGGTAGAACTTCTTAATGACTACAAATTTGAGCTAAAGTATCAACCAGGAAAGGAAAATGTTGTAGCTAATGCCTTGAGTCAGAAATCTCTACACATGGGTCAGATGATGGTGTATAAGATGTAGATGCTAGAGGAGTTTTAAAATTTGAAGTTGGTCATTACTCTTACCCCAAAGAAGCTAATCATCAATGGGTTGAGTATAGTCTGTGATCTTAGAGCTAAGATTAAAGAGGTTCAAACTCACAACCAATACTTACAAGATTCTAAAGAAAAACATGATTTTTTGGTATAAGAAGAAGGAGTAATCATATATTAAGGAAGGGTTTATGTCCCTCAAGAACAAGAGTTGAGGATTAAGATCCTATAGAAAGCACATCAAAGTAAGTTCACAGTCCAACCTAGATCCATTAAAATGTATCAAGACTTAAAGAAGATGAACTGGTGGCTAGGGATGAAAATGGACATTGCTAAGTTTGTGGCGAAATATTTAATTTGTCAGAAAGTGAAGGTAGAACATCAAAAGCCAACAGGATTTCTATAACCTCTTCAGATCCCTAAATGGAAATGGGATAGTATTTTGATGGACTTTGTAGTGGGTTTACCTAAGACTTCAGTTGGACATGACTCTATATGGGTAATAGTAGACAGATTAATCAAATCTGCTCACTTTTTGCCTATAAAAGATTAACTATTCGTTGGACAAATTGGCCAAGTTGTATGTCCAAGAAATAGTTAGACTGCATGGAATTCCATTAAATATCATTTCTGATAGATATCTGAGGTTCATGTCGAGATTTTGGAAGGCGTTGTAGGAAGCTTTTGAAACTTAGTTGAGATTCAGTACTACCTACCATCCTTAGACTGACAGGAAGATAGAATAGACCATTCAAACTCTAGAAGATATGTTGAGGGCCTGTGTGATAGAGAAAGGTAAAGGATGGGATAAATACCTACCTTTAGTGAAGTTTGCTTATAATAATAGTGATAAAGGGGAATTTTGAGTACATAATGGCTATATTTTATCCCCTAATTTATAGTAAACTTGTGGTTATTTCTTTGCTTTTAGTTATGGTTTGCTTTGGATACTGCTTTGGTTGTTTTTATGCTTGTAGGTGAGCAAAAGAGGCCAAGAAGCAAGGAAAAATAGTCATGAAAAGTGCCATATGGACTTGGAACAAGATGAGAAGGAAGCAAGGGGGAACGCATTCAAACCTCCTTCTACTCTGTTTTAGGCTTGGGAAACAACATTAGATTAGGTTTAGAGTAGGATTAATGTTTAATTCATGTTCTTAGAGTAGATTTGACAGCAATTTCAGTTTGTATTTCATTCTTCATCCAGGTTCTATCTTTCTATCACTGCACTCATCTCTATTTCTACTCTTTCTCTTGGTTTGTATGGAATATATTTACTTAATGAATTGGATTATGCTTTTGATTTATCTTTCTATCATGTTTGAGTAGATTTGATCTAGGGTTTTGGTAAACCCACTTATGGTGTGATGATACATTGTGCTGATTGAGTTAATGGAACCCTAATTATGTTATCTATGATTAATTAGGATTAGCTATTATGCATTGGTTATAGGAGTTGATGAATGTATGGCCAATATTTATCACGTCTTAGGATATAAATTGATGGACTGAAAGGTGAAGATTAATACCAGAACCTAATAGTTAATTAGAGATATCTTAATCACGAAAGTAGTTTAAGGCTCTCTAGGAATAAATAAATTAATGGGCACGAGAAAATTGATTAATTGTATTCCATGGTTGGCATAGAACTTAATGGACCTAGGTTGAACTAAGAACCACGAAAGTAGGTAATTGGATTAACCTAGGTACAATTAGTAACGCTTGAAAGAGGTTGCTAGTTAATTAAGGCTAAATCATCCCCAATAACCTAGATAATCACAATTAGAGGTACATATTGAATGTTGAACATCGTAAGTGTGGTGAACCCTAACCCTAGGCTTTGTTTAATTGGTTATTTTCATCTATTTAATTGTGACACTCTCTAATCGAATTACATCGATTTAGATACCATATTTTGTGAAATTCTAGTAGTTGACATTGTTCTCTGTGGGATACGACCCCTACTCGCCGGACTAACTACAGCTATGCCGTGCGCTTGCAGTTATTTAGCGAAACATACACACAACAAGTTTTTGGTGCCATTACCGGGGAGCAATGTCAATATTAGATATTTTACGAAATAGCTAGACTAAATCATTTTTTTCTTTTCTTTTCTATTTTTTTGCATAATTTTCCTTTGCTGATTTTTGCTTCTTTTCTTCCTTTATAGGTGTGTTTCTCTTTTATGCGAAGAGAACATGAGATTTTTGCTGAATTTGATCTAGAAATTTAACGCACACTTCGAAGTATAAGAAGAAAACAGCAACAAGAAAAGCCAAAATATGTGGCTCCTGAACCATACAAGCCACCAATTCCTTTTCCTCAAAGGTTGGTTAAGGCCAAGTTAGAGAAACAGTTTGGGAGATTTTGGGATGTGTTGAAGAAGCTGAATATCAATATATCATTTCTAGAAGCCATCTCCCAAATTCCATCCTATGCAAAGTTCTTGAAAGAGATCCTCTCAAACAAGAGAAAGATTGATGAGCATGCTGTGGTGGCACTGACAGAGGGATCTAGTGCATTAATTCAGAATAAGCTTCCTCAAAAGCTTAAGGATCTTAGAAGCTTTTCCATTCCTTGCTCCATTGGAGATATGAAAATAAACAGAGCCCTATGTGACCTTGGAGCAAGTGTAAGCCTCATGCCTTTTTCAGTTTGCAAAAAGCTTCAGATGGGTGACTTAAAGCCTACCACCCTTTCTCTTCACTTGGCTGACCGATCAATCAAGCATCCGGTAGGTATATTAGAGGATGTTCCTCTAAAGGTAGGTAAATTTTATATACTGGTTGATTTTTTTTATTTTAGAGATGGAGGAAGATGACAAAATCCCCATCATTCTTGGAAGGCCTTTCCTAGCTACGACTGGTGCCAATATAAATGTGAAAGATGGAAAGCTTTCTTTGAATGTAGGGGATGAAAAAGTAGAATTTAATTTGAATGATACTATGAACCCTCCATCTCTAAGTGAATCTTGCTACATGATTGGCTTAACTGAACCTAATGTGAATGATAATGCCATGAATTTTTCTCCTTCTGACCCACTTGAGTTAAGCTCTGTGGAAAGTTCTTGTGTTTATGTCAAACAGGGGGGAGAAAAGCAAGAAATTGAGGAGGAAGTGAGAGATACAAAGCTTAAATCTAAACCACCTCCTCAAAGCTTGAATGAAGCAAAGGAAGAAAGAAATGAGCCAAGAGGATCTTTGAAGGGCATTAGGCAAAGCCTCAAACAACATACTAAGAGGCAATGGATAGCAAAGAGAGTTATTCAAACTCTCTTCAAGCCTCCTTGAGTGGAAAGCATGCCAAAGAGTCAAGCTAATGACTTTAAACAAGCGCTTTGTGGGAGGCAACCCACATTTTAATTTTTAAAGTTTCCTTTGGTTTTGTTTTCTAGTTTTTAGTTTACTTTTTATCTTTAATTTTAGTTGATTTCTTTGGTTATAGGTTTAATGAGTGTTTCCTCATGTATTTTAGGTCCATTCCCATGTGCCCAAGATGATATAAAAGGTTTAAAATTAAGGGAAGTCAAGGAAAATCAAAAGCTGAGGCAAAATTTGAAGAATTAAGGTTTCCAGCCAGCAACACGGCTAAGCCGTGTCCTCCACCACGCCCGTGCTGCAAGCACGGGCCAAAATCTACAAAATTTGGAGAAACCCGCGAGAAGCACGGCCGTACCCTAGGTCAAAGTCTGATTACCCAAAAAATTTGTGGATTCCAGCCCACAGCACGGGTTGCCCATGCTAATTAACATGGCCCAGCCCCTAGCCCGTGCTCTAGGTAAAAAAAAAAAGAGAATAAGAGAGGAAAAGAGCCATCTCCTATTGGCATAATCATTATAGCTTCCCTCTAGGTATAATTTCTTTTATCTGGATTGAATTTCCCTGATGGTTGGACTAGATTATGCCTCTGGATTACGTTTCTTTATGAAATTTATGGCTTGGTTGTTAACCTAGATCATCTTACCCTGTATTTACCATTTGCCTTAAATTGAATTGAAAATCTCATGCTCCTTAATTTTGGACTTATTGACCGTGGTTTGAGCTCCAATTCCAAAATGTTGCATTGCTTAAATCTAACCTACCTATTGCTGATAAAAGCATGGTACAATTGACACTTCAGCAAGAACCTACCTCCACCTCTTTCAGAAGACCATTAAGCAAGTAAGTTACTTCACCCTTTGCCTGTACTTTCAGTTATTACTAACATTGAGGACAATGTCAAGTTTAAGCATGGGGGAGTAGATTTAGGCTTGTGGTTTTCTCTGATTAGTTACTATTGGCTGAATATCTCATGTTGCATTGCAAAATCTCTTAGTTTACTATTTCAGAGATAGATTGATGTAATATAGGTTGATTTTAACTCATGAACATGTGATGCACAATAGGGTATGAAATAAGTAGTTTAAATTTTAATCTCTCTCTTCTAGCATTAAACCTCTAATTTTTTGAAAAATATCTCTCTATTGTGCTGTGAATTATATGCTATTTTTTATTTTAACACTATGAGAGTGTGAAGGTAGGGAGAGGTGAAAAATGAGAGAATGTGCACCCCAAAAATTTTTCACTCTGAGTAACCCTTCAAGGCACCAAAAATGCCTTAGTATGAGTACCTAGATGCCTTTACCCTAGTGAGATAGAGCATAAAATGCACTCACTGCATATTTCAAAAAAATAAAATAAAAGAAATGAAAAAAAAATTGATGATGGAAAGTAAAAGAGTTTAAGTGAGAAAAAGAGTGATAAAATAGAAATAATGGTATGACAACATAGGGAGATCTAAAGGATGAGGTGGCCTACTTGAGTGTACGAAAATCAATTTTATGCATACAACTAATGGTAACAATAGAAGTAGATATATAATAGAAAAAGTATTGGTTTAGTTTTAGAAGAATAGAGACTATCTGATAAATGTCTATTCATATATCTATTGTGTGCACACAGATTGAATGACAAATTATCTATATTGCATTTTTCTATCTTATGGAATCTGATTGCATCTTTCCCCCTTCCTAATATGATATGTTATTTGCCTGAGGGCAAGCAAAAGTTTAAGCATGGGGGAGTTTGATAAAAGGGAATTTTGAGTAGTTAATGGCTATATTTAATCCCCTAATTTATAGTAAACTTGTTGTTATTTCTTTGCTTTTGGTTATGCTTTGCTTTGGATACTGCTTTGGTTCTTTTTATGCTTGTAGGTGAGCAGAAAAGGCCAAGAAGCAAGGAAAAATAGTCATGAAAAGTGCCACATGGACTTGGAACAAGATAAGAAGGAAGCAAGGAGGAAACCCACCAAAAATTAGCAAGAAAGGAGCATGGCAGCCCCCAACACGGCCAGGCCCTGCTTGTCGCATGCAACACGGCCAAGTCGTGTTCTGGACCAAAGCTGCAGAAACTCCCCAGAATCCAGCCCGAAGCACGGGCAGGCCGTGTCTTGGAACACGGTCGTGCTTCGGGTCCATACACATCGTCTTTTTTAGGGTTTTGACCGCCAAAATTGATATATATTGAAGGGGTTATGTAGCCAAAGGGGGGGAACGCATTCAGACCTCCTTCTACTCAGTTTTAGGCTTGGGAAGCACCATTAGATTAGGTTTAGAGTAGGATTAATGTTTAATTTATGTTCTTAGAGTAGATTTGACAGCAATTTCAGTTTGTATTTCATTCTTCATCCAGGTTCTATATTTTTATCTCTGCACTCATCTCTATTTCTACTCTTTCTCTTGGTTTGTATGGAATATATTTACTTAATGAATTAGATTATGCTTTTGATTTATCTTTCTATCATGTTTGAGTAGATTTGATCTAGGGTTTTGGTAAACCCACTTATGGTGTGATGATACATTGTGCTGATTGAGTTAATGGAACCCTAATTGTATTATCTATGGTTAATTAGGATTAGCTATTATGCATTGGTTATAGGAGTTGATGAATGTTTGACCAATATTTATCACATCTTAGGATATTAATTGATGGACTGAAAGGTGAAGATTAATACCAGAACCTAATAGTTAATTAGGGATATCTTAATCACGAAAGTATTTTAAGGCTCTCTAGTAATGAATCAATTAATGGGCACGAGAAAATCGATTAATTGTATTCCATGGTTGGCATAGAACTTAATGGACCTAGGTTGAACTAAGAACCACGAAAGTAGGTAATTGGATTAACCTAGGTACGATTAGTAATGCTTGAAAGAGGTTGCTAGTTAATTAAGGCTAAACCATCTCCAATAACCTAGATAATCGCAATTAGAGGTATATATTGAATGTTGAACATCATAAGTGTGGTGAACCCTAACCCTAGGCTTTGTTTAATTGGTTATTTGCATCTATTTAATTGTGACACTATCTGATCGAATTACATCGATTTAGATACCATATTTTGTGAAATTCTAGTAGTTGACATTGTTCTCTGTTGGATACGACCCGTAGTCGCCGAACTAACTACAGCTACGTCGTGCGCTTGCAGTTATTTAGTGAAACATACACACAACAAATAGCTATAACTCTAGTATTAAGATGGCCCCTTACAAAGGTTTATACAGCAGAAAGTGCCGATTTCCACTATGTTGGCTTGAGGTATGAGAAAAGAACTTGTTGGGTCTTAACCTAGATCAACATACCATTGAGAAAATCAAGATGATACGAGACAGAATACTTACTGCTCAAAGTCGGCAAAAGAGTTCCTCAGATAAGAGACATAGACCTCTGGAGTTTGAGGAAGGAGACCATGTATTTTTGAAAATTTTCCCGACTATTGAAGTTGATAAGTCTCTCAAGACTAGAAAACTAAATTCGTAATTTTTGGGACCCTACCAAATTTTGAGAAAAGTAAGGACGTCAGCATATCAATTTGCCCTCCTACCTAATTTGTCCAACCTACATAATTTTTCCATGTATCACAACTCCAAAAGTATCTTCCAGATTCTTCACATGTAATACGGGACGAATAAATCCAAATATAGGAGAACATGAAATACTAGCTAGTACTAGCATTCGTATTGGACACCGACGTGAAGCAATTGAGGAATAAGACCATTCCCCTAGTTAAGGTGTTATGGGAAGGTTTGACTCAAGAAGAAGCAACTTGAGAGTTGGAAGAAGTCATGAGAAAGAAATATCCTCAATTGTTCTTATTAGGTAATTCCTGAAATTTTGAGGACAAAATTTCTTATAGGGAGAGAGAAATGTAACATCCATAATTTCATTTCTTTTATTAATGAATGTACATAAATATTTAATTAAGGAAATAAAACTTATTAAAAAAAATTTAGATATCTAAGAAAATATAACCCTTAGAACTTCTTCAACTTTTATGTATGCAAAGAAAATGTTTCTAACATTAAGGGAATAGATAAAGAGAGAAAACCTAATAGGAAAAATTAGAAATAACATCATAAAGAGAGGCAAAATTCTTGGGTAAGGAAGATAAATTTTTAAAAGTAAATAAAGGTATTAAAATTTCAAGAAGATTGGATTAGGGTACTTTTTCCTAATTTAAAAGCTAGAGTTACTAAATAAAACATCTCCACCCATACATTGGGCTTTCACTATTCATGCCGGTCAAAATTACTATTCATATATATCGGGATCGCTAGAGTTACTGTTCATGACACCAAAACTTGTTAGATGACTATGAAACTTCATATCATATAGTTTATCTATCTCCTAAATCCTTCTACGATATCAGATTTTCAATTTTAGATATCTAAAAAGGAGTTTTAGAGTTTACCTTTTTCTAAGATATTTTACTTTCAATCTAAGGCAATTCTTCGGTCAATTTGAAAAATTGTTCTATCAATATCATAGTACTCTCCGTCTTGAATCCAGTTGTACCATTAGTTTTGAGATCAGATACTCGAAAGTACTCTAAATCTAGAGAGAGAAAATAAAGAAAAAGTACTATTCACTCTTCACTATTCATTGTCACTGGTGATGAAATTTCTTTTCTTCTTTTTTTTTATATATGATGGAGGGACCATTCTACAAAAAATCAATTTTTGAGTGAGGTCCTTGCAAATTTCATTATTTACATTTTGACCCTTACTTTTAGGAAATTACAATTTCACCCTAAAAATTTTAATAAGTTTTAATTTTCAACGTTAAAACCTTTCAATTACATCCCTACTCCTTTATTTATTGTAATAATTCATACATAAATGAAAATTACTAAATCTTAGGGGTGTTACAGTTCTCACAAAGACGATAGGGCATTCTTCTTCAATTTGGTTTCTATTATTACCATATAGTTAATGAGGTTCATTTAGGGCAAAAAAGTGTTAAAAATAAGCTTTACCAAATCCTTACTATAATTGGTATAATACAAGTGTTCATTATATAAACAGATATATATAGGTTCTCTCATGTAAATACAATGTGCGGACCAAGTTTATAAATATGAAAGTAACAACAGAAGCAAAGATCCTACCTGTGGCGTTCAAAGCATACTCTAGAGTACAAGTACAATAAAAATCAAAATTTATGAACCCTAGAAACAAAAAAATCTCACCAGAGAATATGTCGCCTAGTTGATCACTTATCTGATGGGAAAAGACCAAACTCTGTATTCTTATATGAAAATTTTGGAAATATCGTGTAGTGAGTTTGACAACTCAATGAGTAGATAATACCTCCTATGACCCTTAGCTCAGCATATGGATGTACTCATATTTTAAAATTTGACACAGAAAATATAGTTCAAATGTACATTCATATGGGACCCGCATTTCAAATATTCTCATTTTTTATCACACTAAGATATCCAAAACCATATGCAATACAGTATAATCATTAATCAAATATTGTTTTGTATCAAAATATTTCTCATGAAAACATTAGGAGGATCCCGTATCAAAACCACCATATCAGAGTTTAAGCCATTTCGTACTTTTGTGGTGTAGGATTTGCCTAAACTCAGCATCCCTACTAAGGTTTACCTTACCACCATTCAAGATGACACACGAAGGGACTCTAATATCGGCATTTCCCAAGGACACAGCAAGGGAAGGCAAATCACATATCATATAGTCAACATTTCGCCTAGATAGAAGGCATCACGCTCTCCTTCATATATCATATCTCGTGTGTTGGCCGTCACGTGAGGCTAGCACCACTCCTACTAGTTAAGGTGTCAAGGTGCACCAGGACTAACATCCCATGCTATTAAAAAATAGTGTTTTCAATAGGATTCCTCCACAGCAATCGTATTTGCACATATGCCATATTGTTCAAAACAGAGGTTTTAGTATATTACTGTTGTGTATGTTTTAGTAGTTAACCACAAGCGCACAGCGTAGCTATAGCTAGTCCAGCTAGTACGGGTCATATCCCACAAAGAACAAGTTTAATTACTAGATTTCTACAAAATATGCTATCTAGATCAATGTAATTCGATAGAGATGAAGTCACAATGAAGTAAATAAGGAATTTAATTAACAAAGCCTAGAGTTAAGGATTACCACACTTATGATATTCAACAATCAATATGTACCACTAGTTGCAATTATCTGAGTAATTGGGGATGGATTGATAAAGGAGAATTTTGAGTACTTAATGGCTATATTTTATCCTCTAATTCATAGTAAACTTGTGGTTATTTCCCTACTTTTGGTTATACTTTGTTCTGGATACTGCTTTTGTTTGTTTTATGTTTTTAGGAGAGCAAAAGAGGCCAAGAAGCAAAGGAAAACACTTATGAGAAGTGCCATATGGACTTGCAACAAGATGAGGAGGAAGCAAGGAGGCAACACAACAAAATTTGGCAAGAAAGGAGCATGGCAGACCCCAACACGACCAGATCATGCTTGGTGGCATGGAGCACGGCTAGGCCGCGCTTTGGGCAAGAAGTGCAAAAAAACCCTAGAAATCAGCCCGAAGCACGGCCAGGCCATGTCATGAAGCACGATCGTGCTTTAGCTTTGTACACATCGTCTTTTTTAGGAGGAAGTGAAAGATACAAAGTTTGAACCCAAACCACCTCCTCAAAGCTTGAATGAAACAAAGGAAGAAAGGAATGAACCAAAAAGATCTTTGAAGTCCATTGGACAAAGACTCAAGAACCATACTAAGAGACAATGGATAGCAAGGAGTTATTCAAACTCTCTTATAGCCTCATTGAGTGGAAAGCATGGAAAGGAATTCGAGCTAATGACTTTAAACAAGCGCTTTGTGGGAGGCAACCCACCTTTTAATTTTTACGCTTCTTTTTTGTTTTGTTTTCTTGCCTTTTTTAGTTTTTATCTTTAATTTTAGTTGATTTCTTAGGTTATAGTTTAATGAGTGTTTCCATATGATTTATAGGTCCATTCCCATATGCCCAAAGTTAAAATAAAGAATGAAAATCAAGGGAAATTGAGCAAGGTTGAAAAATACAGAAATTTTTCAAAGAACTGGAGGAATCCAACTCCCTGCATGGGCAGGCCGTGTCATAGGACACGATCGTGCCCCAAGCACCCCTTGCCTGTGTTGGCTAACACGGGGCAAATCCAGAGTTTTCGGGTTTCCAACACCAAGCATGGGTAGGTCGTGCTATGAAGCACGGTCGTGCTCCAGGTAAACAAAAAGAGGGAAAAGAGAAAAAGAGCCATCTACTATTGGCATCATCATTATAGCTTCCCTCTAGGTATAATTTTAACCTTTGCTTTGCGCCTAATTTCTCTTATCTGGATTGGACTTCCTTGATGGTTGGACTAGATTATTCCTCAGCATTGAACTAGATTGGTTTATATATCTAATTATATATTTTATTTTGTAACTCTGGATTTATTAGCATGGTTTTGGGAATTTCTATAGAATTGGGACTAAATCTATACTTAATTCTTTAGTTGTTATCTGAATGGTTTTTTCTAAATATAGATTTTCTAATAGATGTTACTTGTTAATTTGCTGATCTTGCCATTGATTTGAAGTTAGAATTTGACATTGGCTTTACATGTTGCTAATGTGAACCAAATACATTTAGCACTAGAGTCAAAACCCTCCACCACCTCTTTCAGAAGACCAGTGAGCACGTAAGTTCCTTCTCCCTTTTTCCTGTACTTTAATTTATACTAACATTGAGGACAATGTCAAGTTTAAGCATGGGGGAGTAGCTTTAGGCTTGTGATTTCCTCTGATTATATATTATTGGCTGAATATCTCATGTTGCAATGCAAAATCACATAGTTTACTATTTCAGAGATAGATTGATGCAATATAGGTCGATTTTAGCTCATGAACATGTGATGCACAATAGGATATGAAATAGGTAGTTATAATTTTAGTCTCTCTCTTCTAGGATTAAACCTCTAATTTTTTTGAAAAATATCTCTCTATTGTGCTGTGAATTGTATGCTATTTTTTATTTTAACACTATGAGAGTGTGAAGGTAAGGAGAGGTGAAAAAAGAGGGAATGTGCACCCTAAAAAGTTTTCACTCTGAGTACCCCTTCAAGGCACCAAAAAGGCCTTAATATGAGTACCTATATACCTTTACCCTAGTGAGATGGAGCATAAAATGGACTCACTGCATGTTTCTATATATATAAAATGATGAATGAATGAAAAAGAGAAAAGAAAGAAAAAGTAAGAAACAAAAGAGTATGAATGAAAAAAAAGAGTGATAATAGAAATAAGGGTAAAGCAACATAAGAAGATCTAAAGGATGAGGTGGCCTACTTGAGTGTACAAAAATCAATTTGATGCATACAACCAATGGTAACAATAGAAGTAGATATATAATAGAAGAATTTGGGTTTAGTTTTAGAAGAACAGAGATTATCTAGTAAATGTCTATTCATATATCTATTGTGTTCACATTGATTGAGTGATAAATTTCTTGTATTGCACTTTTCTATCTTCTAGAATTTGATTACATCTTTCCCCCTTCCTGATATAACATGTTATTTGCTTGAGGACAAGCAAAGGTTTAAGCATGGGGGAGTTGAAAAAGGGGAATTTTAAGTACTTAATGGCTATATTTTATCCTCTAATTTATAGTAAACTTGTGGTTATTTCCTTGCTTTTGGTTATACTTTGTTCTGGATACTACTTTGGTTTGTTTTATGTTTATAGGAGAGCAAAAAAGGCCAAGAAACAAAGGAAAATACTCATGAGAAGTGCCATATGGACTTGGAACAAGATGAGGAGGAAGCAAAGAGGCAACATACCAAAATTTGGTAAGAAAAGAGCATGGCAACCCCCAACACAGCCAGGCCGTGGTTGGTGGCATGGAGCACGGCCAGGTCGTGCTCTGAGCAAGAAGTGCAAAAAAAACCCTAGAAACCAGCCCGAAGCACGGCCATGCTTCGGGTCTGTACACATCGTCTTTTTTAGGGTTTTAAGCCGCAAAAGTTAGATATATTGATGGGGAAACGTAGCCAGAGACATCGAGACACATTCAGACCTTCTTTTACTCAGTTTTAGGCTTAGGAAACACCATTAGATTAGGTTTTTACTAGGATTAATGTTTAATTTATGTTCTTAGAATAGATTTAAGATTGATTCAAGTGTGTATCTCTTATTCTTTACATTTAGCAATTCAGGTTCTATCTTTCTATCTCTATACTCATCTCCACTTCTACTCTTCCTTTTAGTTTGTATTGAACATTGATGATTACTTTAATGAATTTGATTATGTTTTCTCTTTTAATTATGCTTGAGTAGTTTTGATCTAGGGTTTTGATAAACCCACTTATGATGTAATGATACATTGTGCTAATTGAATTATTGGAACCCTAATTGTATTATCCATGGTTAATTAGGATTGACTATTATGCATTGATCATAGGAGTTGATGAATGTCTGGCCAACGTTTTATCACATCTTAGGATATTAATTGATGAACTGAAAGGTGAAAATTAATACTGGAACCTAATAGTTAATTAGGGATATCTTAATCACGAAATTAGTTTAAGGTTCTCTAGGAATGAATCAATTAGTGGGCACGAGAAAACCGATTAATTGTATTCCATGGTTGGCATAGAACTTAATGGACTTATGTTGAACTAAGAACTACGAAAGTAGGTAATTGGATTAACCTAAGTACGATTAGTAACGCTTGAAAGAGGTTGCTAGTTAATTAAGGTTAAACCATCCCCTATAACATAGATAATTGCAATTAGAGGTACATGTTGAATGTTGAATATAATAAGTGTGGTGAACCCTAACCCTAGGCTTTGTTAATTGAACTCTTAATTTACTTAATTGTGACAGACTCTCTATCGCATTACATCAATTTAGATAGCATATTTTGCATCATTCTAATAGTTGACATTGTTCTCTGTGGGATATGACCCGTACTCACCGGACTAGTTACAACTACACCGTGCGCTTGCAGTTAGTTAATAAAACACACACGACATGGATTTTCCTTAATTAATTAATAACCTCTTTCAAGTGTTACTAATCATACCTAGATTAATCTAATTTTCTACTTTTGTAGTTCTGAGGTCAACCTATGCCCATTAAGTTCTATGCCAACCATGTAATTCAATTAAAAGTTTTTCCCGTGCCCATTAATTGATTTAATTCCTAGAGAGCCTTAAACTACTTTCATGATTAAGATATCCCTAATTAACTATTAAGTTCTAGTATTAACTTTCTCCTTTTAGTTCATCAGTTAGTAACCTGAGACGTGATAGATTGGTGATAAGGCATTCTATTAACTCTTATACATGCGCATAATAGTTAATCCTAATTAATCCATAAATAATCACAATTAAGGTTCCACAATTCAACTCAATAATTCATTATCATCATACCATAAGTGGGTTTACTGAAACCCTATATCAATATCTACTCACACATAATTGAAAGTAAACTCATAATCAAATTCATTAAATCAATCACCAATGTTCAATACAAACTAAGAGAAAGAGTAGAAGTAGAAGTAGAAGTAGATATGTAAACTAGAAGGATAAAACTTGGATTGTAGAAGATGAATTAAAAATGCAACCTTGAATTAATCTTAAATTCTACTCTAAGAACATAAATAAAATAATGATTGTAATCTAATCCTAATCTAATGGTGTTTCCTAAGCCTAGAGTCTGCCTCTCTTTCTCTGTATGTATATATATCCCTTTGGCTACTTAAAACCCTAAAAAATACGGAGTGTATAGACATGAAGCACGTCCTAGTCATGCTTCATGCTGGAAATATGGGAATTTCTCCACTTCTTGCACAGAGCATGACCTGGCTGTGTTGGGTGCTACCAAGCTCATATTTTTCAAATTTCTTACGTGTTGCCTCCTTGCATCCTCCTCAGCTTGTTCCAAGTCCATATAGCCCTTCAAATGAGTGTTTTCCCTTACTTCTTGGCCTCTTTTACTCACCTACAAACATAAAACAAACCAAAGTAGTATCTAGAGCAAACTATAACCAAAAGCAGGAAAATAATCAAAAGTTTACTATTAATTAGGGGAAAAAATATAACTATTAAACACTTAATTTTCCCCTTTATCAACTCCCCCATGCTTAAACCTATTCTTGTCCTCAAGCAAATAACATGACATATCAGTAGGAAGGAGAAATATGCATTCAAATTCCAGATGACAAAAAAATGCAATACAGGTAATTCTTCACTCAATCAATATGAACATAACAGATATATGAATAGACATTTATCAATTAGTCTCCATTCTTCTAAAACTAAACCTAAATTTTCCTGTTATATACCTACTTCCATTGTTACCATTGATTGTATGCATCAAATTGATTTTTAGACACTCAAGTAAGCCACCTCATCCTTTATATCTCTCTAGGTTGCCTTACCCTTATTTCTATTTTTCTCACTCTTTTTCTCACTCAAATTATTTTACTTCTCATCATTTTATTTCTTTTTTTTTATTTCATTCATTTTTTTATAAAAATATACAGTGAGTGCATTTTATGCTCCATTTCACTAGGGTAAAGGCAGCTAGGTACTCATAGTAAAGCATTTTTGGTGCCTTAAAGGGGTACTCAGAGTGAACTTTTTAGGGTTCATATTCCCTCATTTTTCATCTCTCCCTACCTTCACACTCTCATAGTGTTAAAATCAAACAAGGCATATAATTCACAGCATAATAAGAGATATATTTTTCAAAAAAATTAGAGGTTGAATACTAGAAGAGATAGACTAAGATGATAAATGCCTATTTCATATTCTATTATGCATCACATGTTCATAAGCTAAAATTAACCTATATTACATCAATCTATCTCTAGAACAACAAACTTTGTGATTATACAATGAGATAATAGATATTCAGCCAGTAAAAACCAAAATTTAACTAGTGAAATGCCTAAAGCCTACTCCCCCATGCTTAAATTTGACATTGTCCTCAACATCAATAATAATGAAAGTACAATCAAAGGAAGAAGTAACTTACTTGCTCAGTGGTCTTTTAGAGGAGGAGGTGGAGGATTTTGACTCAGGTGCCAATTGTACCATCCGTGCACAATTCCCTACATGCTTTGGATTGAATCATGGATTGCATGTAGGGTGGCCCTTTGTGCTATTTGTTCCTTCTCAATTTGGCGAAGCCGTGAGGAGATAGATTGTTTGTCCTCTTGCGGCATATGGGAAGGACTTATAATGTCATTGTATTGAAAATGGGGTGGGGTGGTAGAGCCAAAAATAGCTCAAGGGGCAGGTCATCCCCCTCTCTACTCTCTTCTAGAGGATAGATCCAATTCTCCTCATTAGTAACTTCTGTCCTAGTAGGTTTAAGGAGGTGAAATATGTTATGGCCACGGAGATATAACCAGTAGTCGGCATTTCTTTTAACAATTAATTTCATATGCAGACAGGATTCTAAAAAGGGAGAAACAAGGGCAAACAAGGATGAGAAGGAAAGAGGAGGAAGGTATTTTGGGGTCTAGGGCATAGGATTGGGTTGGGATTTGGAGGTGGAGAAGATGGGATTTGCAGAGAAGAAGAGCACAAAAACTTTGGGAGTAAAATGGTTGACATGATATAAATTAAGCATGTATTTAGCATGTTTTAAGTTGCTTTTTATTTAATTTGAGTAGGAAATAAATAGGATTTAATAGAGTTTTGTATTTTATGTTTTAAGAATAATAAAGAAGAAAAGAAGAGGAAAATAAAGAGAAAATATGGAAAAATGCTAATTTTCTACATTGAGTCACTAATTGAAGTATATCTCTCTCATTTGAATGCCAATTAAGGTGATTCTAGCGACTATGGAAAGATGAGACATAGAGTTACAACTTTTGTGATTGGCACTTCGGCAAAATCCAGAAGTGTCTGGGCACCGCGAGGCTCGCAAGAGAGTGCTGCCGTGCCACGTTAGGACAAATCCGGAGAGCCGCAGTGCTAGGTCCAATTATGATTCAGCTAGATGACTGTATAATAAATCATACACTTATGCACTATTTACTCTGCTTCTATGATTTATGCACTTTTAATTCCAGTTATTAAATAGGGTGAGCATCTGAACTTATTTCATTCTTTGAGTTTGTGTTAGTCAAACCAATAGCCAATGATATAAATGTCTAAATTCCTAATAACTCTAGAGAAACAAAGGAAAATTATGATTATGTGTAATTTTAATTTTCTTGTAATTTATTACTATCCATTTTTTAGGATCCTGAAACTATTTTGCACAACAAATTTGAGTATTTAATTTATCTTTTACTTAGAGAAACTTTATATAACTCAAAATATTTTATGATCTCACCAATTTTCTAGAACTTATTTAAATGCTACTTGAGGAAAAATCCTCGGTTGATACTATTAATTAGGAGATGATTTAGGCATTATTTGATGAGATTTAGCCTTTCAAGTCAAACCCAAGCAAGAAAATATCCTTAGCACCAGTATTTTGAGCTTAATTAATATATTTCATATTTTTTCATGCCCACTGTAGAGCCAAGACCAAATTTTATGATTAACTGCTTTATTTGTTTTCCCTAATTCAATCATTCCATGATTAATTTTGAAATACTTGTTTTGTAGAGCTACATTAATAAAAGGGTGGAAGGGTGCAGAAGGGACAAAAGAAAGAAAAAGTTCAAAAATACGTATAAAAGTCTAAGCAGTGAAAGATAAATTGAGAATCAAGGAAAAGAAAAAACATGATGATGAATTCAGTAAAGTAAAGGAATAAGTGTGGGGGGGAAATTTTCCAAACTTGAGAAAGACTAAGAGAAGTATAATTAATCATGTGGTGCTGGGTGATTAAGCCTAAATTTATATCTTCTATCTCTCCCTATAACCTTACCACATTACAAGCTGATTAAAGACCTTTTGATCCTAAAAAGTAGTTTTAGCCTACATTAGTAGAGAGTATCATGAAAAATAAGCATATTAAAATCCTAAAAAGAGGTCCATACCCAAATTCTTGAGATATATAAACTCATCTAGGCGAAAGATGGTTGAACCGCTCAAAGACACACACACTCAGGGCACTAGAAAATAAATAATGAATTGTATTTGAGCTAAATATTGGACATAATTATTAAATTTTCTAAAATTTCTTTAAGAGAATAAAATTTTCACTATGAGGCAAATTATTGGTAAGTCTTTCACTCATCTCATAAATTGAATATTGTTCATATGAATTAATTTGGTTAAGGACAAGCAAAAGAATAAGTGTGGTGGTATTTGACATGCTACAAATTAAGCATGTCTTTAGCATGTTTTAAGTTTCTTTTTATTTAATTTGAGTAGGAAATAAATAGTATTTAATTGAGTTTTGTGTTTTATGTTTTAGGAATAATAAAGAAGAAAAGAAGAGGAAAATAGAGAGAAAATATGGAAAATGCTGATTTTCTACCTTTAATCACTAATTGAGGCATATCTCTCTCATTTGAACTCCGATTAAGGTGATTCCAGTGGCTATGAAAAGAAGAGAAATAGAGCTACAACCTTTTTGTTTGGAAGTTTGGGAAAATCAAGAAGTTTCTAGGCGCTACGTTAGGACAGTTCTGAAGCGCCACGACACTGAGCTGCCCAGAAAGGAGCGTCGCGACGCCCGAGCCCAAGAAATATGAAGCGCCGCGGTTCCCCGATGCCAATCTTTGAAATGCCATGGCGCTATCATGGGCACTCGTGAAGCACATTACGGTACTCTCCGTCGTACTAGATTACTGAATTCACGATATTTAAGTCTTTTGACTCAAATTGAAACCCGACAGGACGGATTTCAACCTAGAAAAAATTCTACTTCGAATAGTAGAAGCCAATCTATAAAAAGGGAAGAAAGGAAGCATCAAAGATCATTCAAGTTCTTAATTATCTTTTTTAATTTTTCTTTAGATTTTCTTATTGCCCTACGCGGCTGATTTAATTTAGTTGGTAGAGGAAGATTGAAACCTTAAGGGATCGTCATGTATTGTGAGATTTGTATTTAATTTTATTATTTCAATCTTAATTGAGTATTGATTATTCATCTGTTCTTCTTTTCTCAATGATTATTCATATGATTGCTATGAGGACTATTGGTATATTGTATGTCTTAATCTACTACTAAATTAGGTTTTAAACAAAGTTTTCATTACTGTATTCATGAAGCAAATAGGGTTAAGAATTTTTTATTATAAATCATTAACCCTATGATGAATTATAAACTAAATGAAATATAATCAATGTGTTTATATTTGTTTAGCTTTGTCAGTTTTTCTAGTTCTTCATACAATTAATGAGTTATGCTTTATTGATGTGCTAAAGGATTGCTTGTTAATTAGGGGTTAATTGTTGCGATTGTCATTAATTTACTAGACTTACGGAGGAATAGGGTTAGAAGTCCAATGATAGATATTCAATTATAGATTAATTATGTTAACAATAATCAATGCAATCCCTTAACGGTGGATATCAACTGAAACCAATGCCTTTATCATTAATTACTTTCTTAATTACTTTCATTAGTGTTTACTTTATTTTATTTGCACTTATCAATCCCCCCTTTTTTCAATCACATAAGGTAATACTAGTCTCTGTGGGATCGACCTTGAATCCCACTACTACATGTTAGTTAAGTGATAAGGTATCAATTAGGGTGTACCTACGACAGTACGCACCAAATTTTGGCACCATTGCTGGGGACTATGTCTAATATCTTATGTGATTTTTATTTCGATTTATGCCTGTAGTTCTTCTAATTTTCAAGATTTATAGTTCAATCCAAATATTGGAAAATCTCTATATAGGCATAGATGAGAACTTTAAGAAGACATTCATCAAGAAAAGGAGGAAGTAATCATGACGAGGCACCTCACTCTAAAAGAGCTTACAGTTCCAAATTTTCATCTGCAACCCTTATGTATTATTTTTCTTAATCTTGATGATAATGTTAATTTTGAGTTAAAATCTAGATTAATTCATCTCTTATCTAATTTTTACCGTCTTGCAAGTTAAGACCCACATAAATATTTGAAGGAATTCCATGTGGTATCTACTAGCATAAAGCCCCTTGGAGTAACTAAGGAACAAATAAAACTCAGGGCTTTTCCTTTTTCATTAAGAGACTCAGCCAAAGATTGTCTATATTATTTAACCTTTAGTACTATCACCACATGGAATGAGATGAAGAGAATATTTCTAGAACAATATTTTCTTGCATCTAGAGTCGCTAATATCAGGAAAGAAATATGTAGCATTAGACAATTGCATGGAGAGACACTTATGAATATTGGGAGAGATTTAAAAAAATTTATGCAAGCTACCCACATCATCAAATTAATGAGCAGCTACTAATCCAGTATTTCTATAAAGGTCTATTGTAGGGAGATAGGAGCATGATAGATGCAGCTAGTGGAGGAGCACTGGTAGACATGACTCCTGAAGTAGCTAAAGTCTTGATATCAAATATGGCTGCCAACTCCCAACAATTTGGCATAAGGCATGATCCTCTAAGACATGCCCATAAGGTAAGTACTACTTCTCTTCAGCAACAGATATCTGAACTTACCTCTCTTGTGTGCCAAATGGCTATAGGTACACCGCAACAAGTTAAAGTATGTAGAATATGTTCAGCCACAAGACACCCAACTGATATGTATCCTACACTTCAAGAGGAATCCACAGAACAAGTTAATGTGGTAGGAGGTTTTCCTGGCCAACCAAAGAGGTATGATCCATATGCTAATACATATAATCCTAGATGGAAGGATCATCCTAATTTAAGATATGGGAATGCACAAAATAAACCTATAGAACAAAAGTTTTAGCAAAATCAACAGGCCTATTATCCTAGACAGTATGCATCCCAACATCACCAAGTAAGTAATCCATTGGAAGATATTGTGAAAACTCTTATGCATAACTCTCAGTAAGAGACAAGAGCTAGCATTCAGAACCTGACAACTCAAGTAGGTCAATTAACAACCACGGTGAGTCGATTGGATGCTCAAAACTCAGGTAAGCTATCCTCTAAAACTATGGTAAATCCCAGAGAAAATATCAGTGCAATTATTTCAAGGAATGGTAAGGAAACTGAAGGCCCACCATCCCTTTCTTCTCTTAAGGAGCATGAGAAATTAAATAAGGAGAAAGAAGAATCTATAGGTAAGTCTCCATCTAATTTAAATTATGAAGTAGTTCCTTCTTTTTCATAAGCTTTTAAAGAAAACAGGCTACATGAGAAAACTTTTAATTTATATGAGACCTATAGAAAATGTAAATTTAATATTCCCCTTCTAGATGCTATCAAACAGGTACCAAGATATGCAAAGTTCTTGAAAGAACTATGTACTCAAAAAATTGAAGGGATTTGAAAAGGTTCAAATGAGTTAGAATGTATCTACCATGATACAAACAAAACTCCCCACTAAATGCAAGGATCCAAGTATGTTTACTATTCCATGTAAAATTGGGGATACCCGTGTTGAAAAAGCTATGTTGGATTTAGGAGCTTCCATCAATGTCATGCCATATTCAGTATACATATCTTTGAAATTAGCACCATTGAACTCTAAAAATCTGATAATTCAACTAGCAGACAGGTCCAATGCATATTCTAAGGGAATAATTGAAGATATTTTGGTACAGGTAGATGATTTGATTTTTCCTACAAATTTTTATGTGGTTGACATGGAAAATGGGGATTTTACTTCTCCAATATTATTAAGGAGACCATTCTTAAAAACATCTAAGACCAAGATAGATGTTCACAACAGTACACTCACTATAGAATTTGATGGTGAAGTAGTAAAATTTAATATGTATGAAGCCAGGAAATACCCAGGTGATGATACTCCTATTTATTCTATTGATATACTTGATTCTTTGGCACAAGATGTGTTTGAATCAGATGGAGAAGATAAACTGGAGGAAAGTGAAAGAAAATCTATAGAGAAACATGATGGTGAGATAGACCTATATGTGAAAACAAAAGAGGAGCTAATTGCAATCAATGATTTTTCAAAAGGGTCACCAACAGGTAAGGTTGCTTCTATCACATTACCAATTTCTAATACTACTCTTGCACCTTATGTTTTGCAAGACCTTGGATCAAATTTGTTACCTCTTTTTAATTACCTAAAATACTTGGAAGTTGGAGATGCATTACCTATTATAGTTGCTAGAAATCTAGGTGCTAGAAAAGAAGAAATATTGATGCATATTCTTCAAGAAAAAGGAAATGCCAATACAAAAACAATTACAAACCTTAAAGGCATAGATCCCACTGTAGAGTTGCATCAAGTTCTAGAAATCAAAGGGGTTACACTTGCAAAGGTAAGAAATCTATCCCTTGGTTAGGACCCCTTATCATCACTAATGTGGTTTCTTGTTATACAGTTGAATTTCAAAGATTGAATTAGTCCCAGAAATTTAAAGTGAGCATCAAGGAGCCTCTATAAACAAGATAGAGAGCTGAGTCGAGCCAACGAGGTTAAATAAAAGCGCTGGTTGGAAGGCAACCCAACAACATTTATTTTTCTTCTTCTTTTTCTTAATTTGATTTCTTTTATTTGTTAAAAAAAAAAATTTAACCAGCGGATGCACAGTGCAGCGACGCTCTCCAAAAAAGGCCCACGGCCTCTTCATCCCCCTCACTGATTTTTGTAACATCCCTAATTTCATTTCATGTAAAAGTACAAAAGTATTCAAAGTAACATCCATAATTTCATTTCTTTTATTGATAAAGGTACATAAATATTTAATTAAGGAAATAAAATTTATTAGACAATTTTTAGATATCTAAGGAAATATAATCCTTAGAAATTCTTTGTAACAACCTCTCTTTTTTTTTCCTTTATTATTATACAATATTGAGTTCACATACATGTCATTAATCAAAACAGACGTATAACATATCAAACACATAGATATTTACATCTTGTTTATTTTGGTTGACCAATTCCGGAGATACAGGTGCGGGTGGTTGCACCTTCACCGGGATCTGAGCCAACTCGACCACAAACATCTTATTTGATTCTGAAATCTGCCCAACATAAAGTAACTCGATCCAATGTGCACTAAAAGCCAGAGCCTTAGAAACAAAAGCTGCATAAATAATTTTCTGAACATGATATGGAAATATAGTGAGAATTAAATCCCAGTAAGTTCAACAATAAATTATCATCAGTAAAGCTCATCACGTCATGTTCAGCTGTATAAACTACAGAAAATATCTTTGGTCACATGAATGCATTATATCTATGCACATAAGAATCATATTGTAATGATATGTATGACAGGATTAACTATTTTCAAAATATCATATGATGGCCATCAACTTATTCTCATTTCAAGCTACCCCGGTCAGGGTGAGTATCATCTACTCTCCGGTACGGGCTTTTCTCGCTCCGTCCGACATGGCCCACTTTCTCTTTCTTTTCTCATTATCATGATCATAACCGTTGGTAGGGCGTCCCCTACTGGTGCACCACACGGATTGCCATGTGACCGTGCTTATTTCTTTTCTTTTCACAATGATAGCCAAAAATATGCTTTCAATAACAAGTATGTTCATCAAAATATAACTATTACCATAAATCATTGGTAATCATGCCATGAACATAACCATTTCAAATATCACTTTATAAAATATTTCCATGTCAAAATTTCATACTTAAGATGGTAAGAAGTTCATACAATGGCAATGGCTGTGGCTATACTAGTCATTTATTAAGATTCATCTTCTTTTTTAAATACTAATTTTATTTCTTTATTTTCTTGATGCAGGTTTTCATCCTATCTAACCTTCTCTTACTAATCAGAGCATAACTCCCTCAATTTAACTCTGATGTAGGTGATCTTGGTGTCCATTTCAAGATAAAACAATTATCTAAAACTATTATGTTGAACATTGTAGCAAAAAATTAAGAAATGAAGGTGATATTAATCCTTCAAAGTATAGGATAGTTCCTCTCGGATAGGTTCAGACCTTTACTGACTAATTAGACCATATCTCCCAAATTGAAACTCCAAATTGCGTTATTCCAGTTGGTAAAAATCCATGAGCCATATATCTATATTTGTTATGTTGGCGCGCTATTTTAATTCCCTACAGAATATTCCAAGAAATTCAAAAACTAAAGCATTAATAACATACTCTTCCCTGAATAAACATTTTCTGACCTCTGCTTACTAATCGGATCATATCTACCTCATATGAACTCCAAATTGCATAATTCCAGTGGGTATATTTCCATGAGACATAGATATATAACTTTCATGTTAACCATTTATTTTAATTCCATACAGATAATTCCCAGAAATTAAAATACAAAAGCTGTCCTAACATAATCTTCCCTGATGAACCATTTTCTGACCTTGGCTTACTAATCGGACCATATCTACCACATGTGGACTCCAAATTGAATGATTCCAGTGTCTAAAAATCCATGACACACATATCTTTAATTCTTATGTTAACCATTTATTTTAATTCCCTACCAATAATTCCCAGAAATTAAATTACCGAAGCTATCCTAACATATTCTTCCCCGATGATTCATTTTCTGACCTTTGACTACTAATCAGACCATAGCTACCTCATATGGACTCCAAATGGAATGATTCTAGTGGGTAAAAATCCGTGACACATATATCTTTAATTCTTATGTTAACCATTTATTTTAATTCCTTATAGATTGTTCCCAGAAATTAAAATACCAAAACTTAAAATTCTGTCAACCATAGCCATACCCATGCAGAACTATCTATACCAACCTAAGTATTCAAACATACATCACATGCAAGATCAATATGTAACATGATATAGCAACATCCATGACCAATCATCAAAGTTCTAAGATCAAAATCTCATATAAATATTATGAGTTTCAAAGGTTTTCTTCAAAAAGAAATATTGTTAAACTTACCTGGAGCACTTAGTCCCCTAGACTTCTCCTTCCTCTTTCTTCCTTTCTTCCTCTCCTTTCCTCACACTACCTTGCTTCTATTTTTTGCTCTCCCTCACTTGGACGAAATTCTAATGTTGTAAGGGTGGGTTTTCTTATATAGACCACCAAATAATTCACCTTTCATGATCATGGGTCTACCTTATCACAATTAGGATACACTTTGTTGAATTTTTGGAAAACAAACAACTTATGTTCTTGTCTTCCTCTTCCTTAGTCAAGATATGCATAGAAAAAGAAGATTTGTATTTTGAAAATTATGATGATATGTTCTTAAGATATGGGGCAAGATCCCTTTGATTTAGGGATTCATTTCCTTTTTTCTTTTGTCTTAATCAAGTATGATAGATTTGCCTTTTTAAGTGGCAAATTTCTAGCCCTTGAATTTTCCTTAGTTAACTAAAATTATTTGTGTAGGATAATGATGTTTTGTCATAATGCTATGTATCATTACCCACTTGCTAAAGTCATGAATGTAGGATATAGATGTTTTTGTCCTAAAGCCTTGTATTATTATGCCACTTGCCAAAATGATGAATGTAGAATCACACCACTTGCTAAATTTTTGTCTTAATACCATGTCACTTAATCTTGATTACACCAATATTTCATCACTTTAATTTTATTTTTATTTTTATTTTTTCCTCTTGGGTTTGGGCTCATTCTTGCCCATTTTCCTTACTTTGGTTAAAATTCTACCTTTCATAATGGGCTTGGTCACATTTTCATGATTTTTGGGCTACCGGTCCAATTTCTATATCCTAATCCAAGTCTATGTTTTATTTCTTCCTTGGGCTATCCTATTGGCTTGCTAAAAATTCATGTGAAGTAGAAAAACTCTATATGAAGTGTCTATAGGTTAAAGCCCAATTACGGGTGGAGATACTAAACTTAGTAACTTTTGCTCTTAAATTAAGAAAAATTACTCTAATCCGATCTTCTTGAAATTTTAAGACCTTTACTTACTTCACAAAAATTTATCTTTCTTTACCTAAGAATTTCACCTTTCTTTAACATGTTTATTTCTAATATTTCCTCTTAGGTTTTCTTTCTTTACCTATTCCATTAATATTAGAACATTTCTATGCAGATATGTAAGGTGAAGAATTTCTAAGGAAAATATCTAAAAAAATTACGGGATGTTACATTCTTTCCCCCTTAAGAAATTCGGTCCCCGAATTTCAATCCATCCTACCACATGTAGGGAATAAAATTAAGGCATTATTCAGAGTTACCAAACTTATTACCTAAATAATTAGAGATATCTTTTCTGTATGACATCTTTACTTTTTAATATGTCTATTCACTTGAGTGATTTTTGCCATATAACTTAACCATAAGGATTTCTTTCACTCCTAAGTTCTTCAATTGATATCCTCTAGCCCGCATGGATATATCTATGGGTCGATATTAGAAAACACACATATAAAGGAACATATACACCTTCATATTGTGTAACTATCTTTTCTTATTCCAAACTTCTATTAAGTCAATTTTTTTTTTCATATATCAATATCATCCCCTGAATATCATCATCTTAATCTATCATCTATTTTTATCCTCAAATCCTTTAATCAATATGTTAAACATACGTAGCAATAAATCCTTCAAACCTTTAATAACGTTTATGTACCATTGACACATGTCTAATAATTCTAATTTACATCATCACAGTAATTCTATACAAGCTTATTAACACCATTAAACTCATTGTCAAAAATTTCAATTATTTCTTCTATCATATCCAAAAGCACTTCATTCTAGCTTATGCCAATCCCATTTAATTCACCCAATCATTTCAAGAAGATTTGTGTTTTTTTTTTCCTAACAATTACTCATACATGAATTCTCAATTCCAACATAATTCACATCCTATATACTAGACTCAATTTAGCATGATATAATCCTTTAAAACAAATATCTTGATAACCTACATTATTTTCGGACATGGTTCTCAAAATATTCTCTATATTTCCAAATTAAGAGTTCAAAGACTAACTTAAATCCTACTTCCTATATTTTATTCCTCGAGAACTTCAACACCACTAATTCTCTTAATTACATTCATCAAAACACCATAAGACCATCATCCGTCCATTCTTTTTAAACTTTTCATTACTTTAACCTACTAACAACTTAGACACCATAATAACCGAGTTTTAAAGAAAAGAAATTATCTTTCATTGCAATGAGGGAAAATAACCTTGCATTTAATGCCAACCGTTAATGAGTGAAACAGACGAAAAACATAATAGAGAATGGTGCCAAAAGCGAAAGTCAAAAATTTCGACAAAGCATTGAAAAATATTAAAATCGGTGGCCGTAATTCTTGAAAATCTGTAAACAAAATCTATCTATGATTTCAGCAAAAATCGGTGGCCGCAAATTTTGAATATATGTGTCAGAATCTACTTTAAATCTATTTGTATTCGGTGGAAAGATATCACATGGAAAAGAAACATTTCTGAGCTTATAAAAGTCTGTGAAAATCAAAGAATATGTAGTTAACTGGTAGGATGCAGTTGATTGCTTCAAAATAGTTGTAATCAATCAACTGTAAAAAGAACCAGTCCAAATTAAAATTTCTCAAAATAGCTAGTCGACTTAATAATACTAATAGTCAACTGGCAAAAACATTGAGAATACAAAATAAATCATTTGATTGCATTTTTTTTTCAATGACGGCTATCACCTACAACTTTTCTACAAGAATCAAAACATCAATGCTTCATCAAAGACAACAAGATAAAGACAGATTTCTGGTGATATCTTATCTTATACTCTTTATGTGCTTAATATGGGTCACAGTCATACTACTGTACATATACATGCTTGCCGTCATTTTTGAATTTTTTATTTATTTATCTTTAATTTAGCTGATATCTACCAATCACTCACATAGTTGTTCTAATAATACCTGGCCTATTTGCATAGCTATTATAAATATGCCCTTCTCTGAGTTCTATAAATACTTACATTAGTATCTTTGTCTATTCTCAAAGTTAAGGTGATAGAAATTATGGAGGGAACCGCATTCCGTCAGTTTCGAAATATCTGTGTCTTTTGTGGTTCCAGTCCTGGAAAAGATGAGGAGTATGTTAAAGCAGCACAAAATCTGGGTATGGTGCTGGCTAGGAGAAAAATTCATTTAGTGTATGGTGGAGGTAACTGTGGATTAATGGGGTGTGTGGCTACAGCTGCACATGCAGGGGGATGTCAAGTTCTAGGTATTATTCCTACAGCTCTAGCTACATCTAGCAACATAGGGAAGACAATTGGGGAAGAATATAGGGTAGTTTCCATGCATGAACGCATGGCTAGAATGATGAGCAATGCTGACGCCTTCATTGCCTTACCAGGTGGTTTTGGTACTCTAGAGGAGATTTTCCAAATAGTCTCTTGGGCACAACTGAATATGCATCACA
This sequence comes from Gleditsia sinensis, assembly GCA_037074535.1. NCBI lineage: Eukaryota > Viridiplantae > Streptophyta > Magnoliopsida > Fabales > Fabaceae > Gleditsia > Gleditsia sinensis. The sequence continues at coordinate 22,137,096 of CM073465.1, read as the reverse complement.
AACCGATAGGTTTGTTAAATGTTAATCACTTCTTTGATGGTTTGTTATCTTTTCTAGATCAAGTTGTGGAACAGAGGTTTATCTCACACTCAGCACGACAAATTCTCATCTCAGCTTCAAATGCTGAGGAGTTGATTGATGCTTTACAAGCCTATGTTCATGTACCTGATCTAACTATTACTCCAATAGAATGGACGGCAGATAACCGCAGGAAGCGAAAATTGGATTTGGATCTTCATCTTTAAATGTAGTAAAACGTAGCTATTATTGTACTACTTTTACTTTCTTAGACTCTACTTGTATACCATATTTACCAACCATACTCCTTTAGAGTTGGTAAAACTATCTTTGAATGTTGCTTATGATCCTCTGAACTTTTGAAATATTCTAGTTATCATTAATAATAAAAAAATTGATACAGGGATGACCTAATTACTATTCATTAAATCTATGAATGTAGCTAAAATATTTGTCAATTTAAATGCATCACCACGAACTCATAATGCCCATAATAAGTCCTACATCCTCTTCTCTTATCCTTAATTAATGTTACTCATATCCCAAATCTAATTGTGGAAAAATATTGAACACCTTATAACTGGTCAAACAGGTAATCTATACGAGCTAATGGGTTTCTATTCTACATTGTTACCTTATTCAACTGTCTACAATCTATGCATAGTCATAGTGATCCATCTTTCTTTTTCACAAATAGAACTAGAGCACTCCAAATAAAAGTACTAGGGCATTTAAATCCCTTGTCTAACAAGTCTTGTAAAAAAATTTTTTTTCCAGTAACTAGAATAATTCTTTTTTAATGTGGAAATACTGCAACCACGGAGCATACTAAGATTTTTCAAATAAAACTGGCACTTTCAAAACTTCTTGAAAATTTTATATGAGTACTAGGGTAAATTCCATGTTAAAATTCCACACTAATATCTCGGTAACTGGATAGTAATTGTAGTCTGTAAACAGCGCACCAGAAAAGTTCCCAGGAAAGAGAGGTGGGTCACTAATGGACACACTTAAGTACCAAGTCTTTCCTTGCCAGAGCTTTCCTTAGACATGCACTTTTCACAAATCACAATTGTTTTTTTAAAATTCAATCGATATCATTCTATATACGGATATAGATACTAGTTGGGTTCTAAGGAGTAAATCAATACCAAATTCTCGAATTGCTGTGGCAAGGTTGTGCAAGATTTCCTCCGCATTGTTTGCCGGATTCCGCCTTGGTGGTGCCATTTCCTACTGTGGGAAAAATAAATTTATGCTGCTATTGAGGTGATCAAGCCCAATAGTTAGTTTCAAAACAATATTTAACAGCAGTCATAACACCACCTCGGCATATAGATAAGAAACACTAGTAATTTCTTACCTATATGAGTCACTGATCCCCTACACAGCACAACCACAACATACTCAAGACACTATAAGATCGATTAAGATAACCATCCACCCACTGGCTATCTAGGATCGACCTGCTCTGATACCAATTATGTAACAACCTCTCTTTTTTTTCCTTTATTATTATACAATATTGAGTTCACATACATGTCATTAATCAAAACAGACGTATAACATATCAAACACATAGATATTTACATCTTGTTTATTTTGGTTGACCAATTCCGGAGATACAGGTGCGGGTGGTTGCACCTTCACCGGGATCTGAGCCAACTCGACCACAAACATCTTATTTGATTCTGAAATCTGCCCAACATAAAGTAACTCGATCCAATGTGCACTAAAAGCCAGAGCCTTAGAAACAAAAGCTGCATAAATAATTTTCTGAACATGATATGGAAATATAGTGAGAATTAAATCCCAGTAAGTTCAACAATAAATTATCATCAGTAAAGCTCATCACGTCATGTTCAGCTGTATAAACTACAGAAAATATCTTTGGTCACATGAATGCATTATATCTATGCACATAAGAATCATATTGTAATGATATGTATGACAGGATTAACTATTTTCAAAATATCATATGATGGCCATCAACTTATTCTCATTTCAAGCTACCCCGGTCAGGGTGAGTATCATCTACTCTCCGGTACGGGCTTTTCTCGCTCCGTCCGACATGGCCCACTTTCTCTTTCTTTTCTCATTATCATGATCATAACCGTTGGTAGGGCGTCCCCTACTGGTGCACCACACAGATTGCCATGTGACCGTGCTTATTTCTTTTCTTTTCACAATGATAGCCAAAAATATGCTTTCAATAACAAGTATGTTCATCAAAATATAACTATTACCATAAATCATTGGTAATCATGCCATGAACATAACCATTTCAAATATCACTTTATAAAATATTTCCATGTCAAAATTTCATACTTAAGATGGTAAGAAGTTCATACAATGGCAATGGCTGTGGCTATACTAGTCATTTATTAAGATTCATCTTCTTTTTTAAATACTAATTTTATTTCTTTATTTTCTTGATGCAGGTTTTCATCCTATCTAACCTTCTCTTACTAATCAGAGCATAACTCCCTCAATTTAACTCTGATGTAGGTGATCTTGGTGTCCATTTCAAGATAAAACAATTATCTAAAACTATTATGTTGAACATTGTAGCAAAAAATTAAGAAACGAAGGTGATATTACTCCCTCAAAGTATAGGATAGTTCCTCTCGGATAGGTTCAGACCTTTACTGACTAATTAGACCATATCTCCCAAATTGAAACTCCAAATTGCGTTATTCCAGTTGGTAAAAATCCATGAGCCATATATCTATATTTGTTATGTTGGCGCGCTATTTTAATTCCCTACAGAATATTCCAAGAAATTCAAAAACTAAAGCATTAATAACATACTCTTCCCTGAATAAACATTTTCTGACCTCTGCTTACTAATCGGATCATATCTACCTCATATGAACTCCAAATTGCATAATTCCAGTGGGTATATTTCCATGAGACATAGATATATAACTTTCATGTTAACCATTTATTTTAATTCCATACAGATAATTCCCAGAAATTAAAATACAAAAGCTGTCCTAACATAATCTTCCCTGATGAACCATTTTCTGACCTTGGCTTACTAATCGGACCATATCTACCACATGTGGACTCCAAATTGAATGATTCCAGTGTCTAAAAATCCATGACACACATATCTTTAATTCTTATGTTAACCATTTATTTTAATTCCCTACCAATAATTCCCAGAAATTAAATTACCGAAGCTATCCTAACATATTCTTCCCCGATGATTCATTTTCTGACCTTTGACTACTAATCAGACCATAGCTACCTCATATGGACTCCAAATGGAATGATTCTAGTGGGTAAAAATCCGTGACACATATATCTTTAATTCTTATGTTAACCATTTATTTTAATTCCTTATAGATTGTTCCCAGAAATTAAAATACCAAAACTTAAAATTCTGTCAACCATAGCCATACCCATGCAGAACTATCTATACCAACCTAAGTATTCAAACATACATCACATGCAAGATCAATATGTAACATGATATAGCAACATCCATGACCAATCATCAAAGTTCTAAGATCAAAATCTCATATAAATATTATGAGTTTCAAAGGTTTTCTTCAAAAAGAAATATTGTTAAACTTACCTGGAGCACTTAGTCCCCTAGACTTCTCCTTCCTCTTTCTTCCTTTCTTCCTCTCCTTTCCTCACACTACCTTGCTTCTATTTTTTGCTCTCCCTCACTTGGACGAAATTCTAATGTTGTAAGGGTGGGTTTTCTTATATAGACCACCAAATAATTCACCTTTCATGATCATGGGTCTACCTTATCACAATTAGGATACACTTTGTTGAATTTTTGGAAAACAAACAACTTATGTTCTTGTCTTCCTCTTCCTTAGTCAAGATATGCATAGAAAAAGAAGATTTGTATTTTGAAAATTATGATGATATGTTCTTAAGATATGGGGCAAGATCCCTTTGATTTAGGGATTCATTTCCTTTTTTCTTTTGTCTTAATCAAGTATGATAGATTTGCCTTTTTAAGTGGCAAATTTCTAGCCCTTGAATTTTCCTTAGTTAACTAAAATTATTTGTGTAGGATAATGATGTTTTGTCATAATGCTATGTATCATTACCCACTTGCTAAAGTCATGAATGTAGGATATAGATGTTTTTGTCCTAAAGCCTTGTATTATTATGCCACTTGCCAAAATGATGAATGTAGAATCACACCACTTGCTAAATTTTTGTCTTAATACCATGTCACTTAATCTTGATTACACCAATATTTCATCACTTTAATTTTATTTTTATTTTTATTTTTTCCTCTTGGGTTTGGGCTCATTCTTGCCCATTTTCCTTACTTTGGTTAAAATTCTACCTTTCATAATGGGCTTGGTCACATTTTCATGATTTTTGGGCTACCGGTCCAATTTCTATATCCTAATCCAAGTCTATGTTTTATTTCTTCCTTGGGCTATCCTATTGGCTTGCTAAAAATTTATGTGAAGTAGAAAAACTCTATATGAAGTGTCTATAGGTTAAAGCCCAATTACGGGTGGAGATACTAAACTTAGTAACTTTTGCTCTTAAATTAAGAAAAATTACTCTAATCCGATATTCTTGAAATTTTAAGACCTTTACTTACTTCACAAAAATTTATTTTTCTTTACCTAAGAATTTCACCTTTCTTGAACATGTTTATTTCTAATATTTCCTCTTAGGTTTTCTTTCTTTACCTATTCCATTAATATTAGAACATTTCTATGCTGATATGTAAGGTGAAGAATTTCTAAGGAAAATATCTAAAAATTACGGGATGTTACATTCTTCACCTTACGTGTATGTATAGAAATGTTCTAATATTAATGGAATAGGTAAAGAAAGAAAACCTAAGAGGAAATATTAGAAATAAACATGCTAAAGAAAGTTGAAATTCTTAGGTAAGGAAGATAATTTTTTTTTGAAGTAAGTAAATGTCTTAAAATTTCAAGAAGATTGGATTAAGGTAATTTTTCCTAATTTAAGAGCAAAAGTTACTAAGTTTAGTATCTCCACCCATAAATTTGGCTTTCACCTATGGACACTGCATATAGAGTTTTTCTACTTCACATAAATTTTTAGCAAGCCAATAGGATAGCCCAATGAAGAAATAAAACATAGACTTGGACTAGGATATAGAAATTGGACGGGTAGCCCAAATATCATGAAAATGTGACCAAGCCCATTATGAAAGGTAGAATTTTAACTAAAGTAAAGAAAATGGGCAAGAATGAGCCCAAACCCAAGAGGAAAAATAAAAATAATAAAAATAAAGTGATGAAATAATGGTGTAATCAAGATTAGGTGACATGGCATTAAGACAAAAATTTAGCAAGTGGTGTGATATCCTACATTCATAATTTTAGCAAGTGGTATGATAATACAAGGCTTTGGGACAAAACATCTATATCCTACACTCATAATTTTAGCAAGTGGTATGATAGTACATGGCATTAGGACAAAAAATTCATATCCCACACAAATAATTTCAACCAAATAATGGAGATTCAATGGCTAGAAATTTGCTACCTAAAAAGGCAAACCTATCATACTTGATTAAGACAAAAGAAAAAGGAAATGAATCCATAAATCAAAGGGACCTTGTCCCTTAGCTTAGAAACATATTATCATAATTTTCAAAATACAAATCTCCTTTTGGTATGCATATCTTGACTAAGGAAGAGGAAGACAAGAACATAAGTTGTTTGTTTTCCAAAAATTCAACCAAGTGTATCCTAATTATGATAAGGTAGACCCATGATCAAGAAAGGTGAATTATTTGGTGGTCGATTTAAGTAAAACCCACCCTTACAACATTAGAATTTTCGTACAAGTGAGGGAGAGAAAAAATAGAAGCAAAGTAGAGTGAGGAAAGGAGAGGAAGAAAGGAAGAAAGAGGAAGGAGAAGTCTAGAGGACTAAGTGCTCCAAGTAAGTTTAACAATATTTCTTTTTGAAGAAAAGTTTTGAAACTTGTAATATTTATATTAGATTTTGATCTTAGAACTTTAATGATTGGTCATGGATGTTGTTATATCATGTTACATATTATGTATGTTTGAATACTTAGGTTGGTGTAGATAATTCTGCATAGGTATGGCTATGGGTGGCAAACTTTTATAATTATGTTTTTAAAATTCTAGAATGCATTGGTAAGGAATTAAAACAAATGGTTACCCACTGGAATTAAAAATGTAGCTGTATGTCTCATGGATTTTTACCCACTGGAATCACTCAATTTGGAGTCCATATGAGGTAGATATGGTCCGATTAGTAAGCAAAGGTCAGAAGATGGTTAATCAGGGAAGAACATGTTAGGATAGCTTCTATGGTTTAATCTCTGGGAACATGCTGTAGAGAGTTCAAAGAAATGGTTAACATAAGAATTATAGCGATATGTGTCAAGGAGTTTTAGCCACTGGAGTTACGTAATTTAAAGTCCATATGATGTAGATATGTTCTGATTAGTAAGCAGTGGTCAGAAAATGGTTAATCAGGGAAGAATATGTTAGGATAGCTTCTGTGTTTTAACTTCTAGGAACATTCTGTATAGAATTAAAATACATAGTTAACATATGATTTATAGATATATATGTCACGGATTGGTAGCCACTGGAATCACTTAATTTGGAATTTTTATGAAGGAGATATGGACCGATTAGTAGGCAGAGGTCAGAACCTATCCGAGAAGAAATAACCTATACATTGAGGGAGTAATATCACCTTGAGTTATTAATATTTTGCTAAACTATTCAACATAATAGTTGTAGATAATTGTTTTATCTTAAAATTGACACCAAGATCACCTACATCAGAGTTAAATGGGGGAGTTATGATCTAATTAGTCAGAGAAGGTTAGATGGGATGAAAACCTACATAAAAAAAATAAAGAAATAAAATTAATATTATAAAAAAAAGAATCTTATAAATAAAAATAATAAATGACTAATATATGCCATAGCCATTGCCATTGTATGAACTTCTTACCATCTTAAGTGTGAAATTTGACATGGAAATATTTTATAAAGTGATATTTGAAATGGTTATATTCATGGCATGATTACCAATGATTTTGGTAATAGTTATATTTCGATGAACATACTTGTTATTGAAAGCATATTTTTGGCTATCATTGTGAAAAGAAAAGAAATGAGCACGATCACATGGCAATCCATGTGGTGCTCCAGTAGGGGACGCCCTACCAACGGTTATGATCATGTTAATGAGAAAAGAAAGAGAAAGTGGGCCATGTCGGACGGAGCAAGAAAAGCCCGTACCAAATAGTAGATAATATTCACCTTGACCGAGGTGGCTTGATATGAGAATATATTGATAGTCATCATATGATATTCTGAAAATAGTTAATCCTATCATACATGTCATTATTGTACGATTCTCATGTACATAGATATAGTGCATTCATGTGACTAAAGATATTTTATGTAGTTTATACAGCTGAACATGACGTGATGAGCTATATTGATGATGATTTATTGTTGAACTTACTGGGATTTAATTCTCACTATATTTCCATATCATGTTCTAAAAATTAGTTATGCAGATTTTTTCTATGGCCCCTGGCTTTTAGTGCACGTTGGATCGAGTACTTTATGTTGGGCAGATCCCAGAAGCAAATAAAATGTTTGTGGTCGAGTTAACTTAGATCCCGGTGAAGGTGCAACCACCTGCACCTGTATCTTCGGAATTGGTCAACCAGAATAAATAAGATGTAGATTTTTATGTGTTTGATATGTTGTACGTATGTTTTGATTAATGACATGTATGTAAACTCTATATTGTATAATAATAAATAAAATAAAAAATTTGTTACAATTTTGCACTCCTCTTCACCCACAAATACAATTTCCTACCCCCAATCAACCATAATAACCTCTCATTACGTTTCCTTGCTTAAATTACATGGTTTTTCATCTTCTTTTGCAGGATTGAACAACTCTTTCAGTAATTAGTTTGGATTCATTGGCAATTTTCTAGGGTTCTAAGGAAATTTTGATCTTGCATTTTCCAGCCACAAATCAAGCTCAATTTGGTACAGTTTTCTTCATATTTCTTCTGTAGATTGATCTCCATACTCCATTGTTATTTAGTTGCACTTAATTGGGACTTTAAGTTGGGAATCTACCACCATTCTACATACATTTTAAGAATGCACACCAGGTGTTCAGTAAAATGCCCTAGTGGGCTTCTAAGGCCAATGGTTCCTAAAACTTCAAAATTGGGCCTCTCAAAGTGGAAGAACAAAGTCAATGATCCTCTAGCATTCGATAACACAACATTTGTGACTAAAGAGATTTATCAACACCACATCAAAGTGGTAGTGCACAAACCCATCATTCTAGAACGAGGATTTATTGTCACTGCTGGGTTATCTCATAGAGACAATATCCTCCATAGGCATTGGGAGATTTTCTGCAGGAATCCAGAACTAGGGGTTATTCCCGTGGTACAAGAATTTTACTTCAATGCCATAGTCCACGAATTTCATAAAGCACGGGTTAGAGGCAAGATGGTGAAATTCACTCTGCATGCCATCAATGAGTTTTACTCACTGCCTAACATAGAGGATGATGAATACTCGACAGTTCTTCCCTTATACATTGATTTTGAAGACATTATTTGCACTCTTTGCTACAGAGGGGCTTCTAGGAAATTGGATAATAATGGCCAACCAGTGTACCTTGCCAGGGCTTACATGAAAAAAGTGGCTAAAGCCTGGCACTATTTCGTGTTAGCAAGATTCATGCCCAGCTTGGATATGAGTCAAGTCAAGAAGGACAGGGTTATTTTACTTTATGCTATACGGAAGGGTCTTTTTATTGATGTAGGAAAAATTATCCACAGACTCTCGAGATGGCTCCTTCTTTGCTCCTAGTCTAATCACTAGTCTATGTAGGAATGCAGGAGTAAGCTGGGATTCCATTGAGGCTCTCATCCAACCAATGAGACCTATATCCTATGTAGACATACAAAAATATAAAGGGCATGAGGAACCATAAGAGGAAGAGTTCGGGGTTCAACCACTTACTGTAGTGGAACTTGGTAGCAGTTTAACTCCACCAACATCCCAGCCCATTATTGAAGACCTATGGGAGCAAACTAAGTGCTTGAGCCATCAGATGAATGATTTGGCACTCTACTAGTACTTCATAGCACAACATAACAATGCTTATTTCAATTAACTAGCCCACGCCCTGAACCTTCTAATAGCATTCCTAGCACCCCCTAAACTACCCTTTTAGCCTGCACTTGAGTAGGACAAGATAAATGGTGACAACTAATCAGGGAAGTTCCACTGAAGCCCTCCTTATTTTATTACTTGTCTCTTTTATCTTTTTCCTTTTCTATTTTACATTGGGGACAATGTAAGTTCTTAAGTGTGGAAGGGTCACTTTATGATTCAGCTGGATGATTGTATAATAAATCATACACTTATGCACTATGTACTCTACTTCTATGATTTATGCACTTTTAATTCCAGTTATTAAATGGGGTGAGCATGTGAACATATTTCAATCTTTGAGTTTGTTTTAGTCAAATCAATAGCTAATGATATAAATGTGTAAATTCCTAACAGCTCTTGAGAAACGTATGAAAATTATAATTATGTGTAATTTTAATTTTCTTGTAATTTATTATTATCCATTTTTTAAGAGTCTAAAACTATTTTTCACAACAACTTTGAATATTTAATTTATCTTTTACTAAGAGAAAGTTTATATAACTCAAAATATTTTATGATCTCACCAATTTTCTAGAACTTATTTAAATGCTACATAAGGCAAAATCTTAGGCTGATACTATTAATTAGGAGATGATTTCGACATTATTTGATGAGATTCAGCCTTTCAAGTCAAACCGAAGCAATAAAATATCCTTAACACCTGTATTTTGAGCTTAATTATTATATTTCATTTTTTTCATTCCCACTGTAGAGTGAAGACCAAATTTTATGTTTACTGCCTTTATTTTTTTTCCCTGATTCACTCATTCCATGATTAATTTGGAAATGCTTGTTTTGTAGAGCTACATTAATAAAAGGGTGGAAGGGTGGAGCAAGGACAAAAGAAAGAAAAATTTCAAAAATGCGGATGAAAGTTTAAGCAGTGAAATATAAATAAAGAATCAAGGAAAAGAAAATAAAATGATGCTGAATTCAGTAAAGTAAAGGAATAAGTGTACGGGCAAAATTTTCAAAACTTAAGAAAGCTCAAGAAAAGTATAATTAATCATATGGTGCTGGGTGATCAAGCCTAAATTTATATCTTCTGTCTCATCCTATAACCTAGTGTTGTGTGTGTTTCAGTAAATTACTACAAGCGCATGGAGTAGCTGTAGCTAGTCCGACGAGTACGGGTCGTATCCCACAGAGAACAATGTCAATTACTAGAATGATGCAAAATATGCTATCTAAATCGATATAATTCAAGGAAGAGTTTGTCACAATTAAGTAAATTAAGGATTCAATTAACAAAAGCCTAGGGTTAGGGTTCACCATACTTATGATATTCAACATTCAACTTACACCTCTAATTGTAATTATTTAGGTAATTGGGGATGGTTTAGCCTTAATTAATTAGCAACCTCTTTCAATCATTACTAATCGTACCTAGGTTGATCCAATTGCCTACTTTTGTGGTCTTAGTTCAACCTAGGTCCATTGAGCTCTATGCCAACCATGGAAGTCAATTAATTGGTTTTCTCTTGCCCACTAATTGATTCATTCCTAGAGAACCTTAAACTACTTTCATGATTAAGATATCCCTAATTAACTATTAGGTTTCGGTATTAATCTTCACCTTTCAGTTCATCAATTAATATACTAAGACATGACAAAACGTTGGCCAGACATTCATCAACTCATATGATCAATGCATAATAGTCAATCCTAATTAACCATGGATAATACAATTAGGGTTCCAATGATTCAATTTTCACTAAGTATCATCACATCATAAATGGGTTTATCGAAACCCTAGATCAAATCTACTCAAGCATGATAGAAAGATAAATCAAAAGCATAACCCAATTCATTAAGTAAATCTATTCAATACAAACCAAGAGAAAGAGTAGAAGTAGAGATAAGTGTAGAGATAGAAAGATAGAACCTGGATGAAGAATGTAATGATGAAATACAAACTTGAATTGCTATAAATTCTACTTTAAGAACATGAATTAAACATTAATCCTACTCTTAAACCTAATCTAATGGTGTTTCCTTAGCCTAAAACTGAGTAAAAGAAGGTTTGTATGTATCTCGATGTGTTCATCTGCGTTTCCCTATGCATATGTATCAATTTGGCTGCCCAAAACCCTAAAAATCACGTGCTGTGCGGATTCGAAGCACGGCTATATTCTAGGACATGGCCTGACCATGCTTCAGGCTGGATCTGGGAGTTTTTTACATCTTTCGCACAGAGCACGGCCTGGCCGTTCTCCAAGCACACCAAGAATGACCTGGCCGTGTTGGGGGCTACCATGCTCCTTTCTTGCCAATTTTTGGTGTGTTGCCTCCTTGCTTCCTCCTTAGCATGTTCCAAATCCATATGGCACTTCTCATGGGGGTTTTCCCTTGCTTCTTGGCCTCTTTTGCTCTCCTACAAACATAAAACAAATCAAAGCAGTATCTAGAGCAAAGCATAACCAAATGCGGGGAAATAATCACAAGTTTACTACTAATTAAGGGATAAAATATAATCATTAAACACTCAAATTTCTCCTTTATTACTTAGCCACATTACAAGCTCATTAAAGCCCTTTTGATCCTAAAAAATAGTTTTATGCTACATTAGTGGCGAGTAGCATGAAAAATAAGCATATAAAAATCCTAAAAAGAGTTCCATACCCAAATTTTTGAGATATATAAACTCATCTAGGCAAAAGATGGTTGAACCGCTCAAAGACACACCCAGACTCAGTGCTCTAGAAAATAAATCACGAATTGCATTTGAGCTAAATATTGCACATAATTATTAAATTTTTTGAAATTTCTTTAAGAACATACAATTTTCACTATGAGGCAACTTATTGGTAAGTCTTTCACTTATCTCGTATATTGAATATTGTTCATATGAATTAATTTGCTTGAGGACAAGTAAAAGAGTAAGTGTGGGGGTATTTGACATGCTATAAATTAAGTATGTCTTTAGCATGTTCTAAGTTTCTTTTTATTTAATTTTAGTAGGAAATAAATAGGATTTAATTGAGTTTTGCATTTTATGTTTCAGGAATAATAAAGAAGAAAAGAAGAGAAAAATAGAAGAAAATATATAAAAATGTTGATTTTCTATCTTCAGTCACTAATTGAGGGATATCTCTCATTTAAACTCTGATTAAGGTGATTCCAGCGGTAATGGAAAGAAGAGACATAGAGATACAACTTTCATATTTGGCACCTTGTCATTGAGCTACCCAAAAAGGATCATCGCGGTGCTTTTCCTAGCTCGCCGCAGCATCCGATCCTGAGCAATATTAAGCATCACGACGTTAGACCCAGAGTGCTGTGGCACCCCAGTTCCAATCTTTGAAATGTCACAGCACCCGTGTAGTGCACTGAAGTGCTCGTCGCTACACCAGATTGCTAAATTTGCAATTTTTAGGTCTTTTTAACTAAAATTAAAACCTGACGAGCTGAATTTTGACCTAGAAACAATTCTACATCAAGGAGTTGAAGCCAATCTATAAAAAGGGAAGAAAGAAAGCATAAAAGATCATTCAAGTTCTTAATTATCTTATTTAATTCTTCTTTAGATTTTCTTATGGCCCTGCATGACTAATTTATTTAATTGGTAGAGGAAGATTGAAACCTCAAGGGATCGTCATGCATTGTGAGATTTCGATTTAATTTTATCATTCAATCTTAATTGAGTATTGATTATTCATCTATTCATTTTTTCTCAATGATTATTCATATGATTGCTAGGAGGCCTACTGGTATATTGTATGTCTTAATCTACTGCTGAATTAGGTTTTGAACAAAGTTTTCATTACTATAATCATGAAGCAAATAGGATTAAAGATTTTGCATTATAAATATTTAACCCTATGATGAATGATCAACTAAATTAAATATAACCGAGGTGTTTATATTTGTTTAGCTTTGTCAATTTCTCTAGTTCTTTATGCTATTAATGAGTTATGCTTTACCCATGTTCTAAAGCATTGCTTGTTACTTAAGGTTTAATTAGTGCGATTGTCATCAATTTACTAGACTTACGAAGGAACAGAGTTAGATGCCTAATGATAGATATTCAATTACAGATTGATTATGTTGTCAATGATCAATGCAAACCTTTGATGGTGGATATCAACCGAAACCAACATTAATTACTTTCATTAGTGTTTACTTTATTTTATTTGCACTTATCATTCCCCCATTTTCTCAATCACATAAGGTAATACCAGTCTTTGTGGGATCGACACTTACTCCCATTACTAAAGGTTAGTTGAGAGGTAAGCTATCAATTTGGGTGTACCTGTGACAATATGCACCAACGGGCTAGGGCACAGGAATAAGGAACTAAAACACAGGGGGAGAAAAGAATTAAATTGTAGGCAAAAATATAAACCTGGGCCCGAAGCACAACTGTGCTTCACAACACAACCAGCATGTGTTTCACAGCACGACCAGATCGTGTTTCGTGCTAGATTTCCAAAATTTTTTGGAAGTGGCCCATGTTGGCCAGCACAGAGAAGGAGTGTTGGCTGGAACCTAGGGCACAACCATGGTAGAAAGCATGGGCGTGCTCTGTGATACGGGCATGCTCCTTTTGAACTCCCTTTGAATATCATTCTTTTTTCCAACCTTGTGGACATGGAAATTGACCTAAAAAGTAAATGGAAACACTCATTAATCTTATAACCTAAGAAATCAATTAAAATTAAAGATAAAAACAAAACTAAAAGCAATGAAACTAAGCAAAAGGAAACTCAAAAATTAAAATGTAGGTTGCCTCCCACAAAGCGCTTGTTTAAAGTCATTACCTTGACTGATTTTCATTCTTTTGCTGAAGGAGGTTTTAAGAAAGTTTGAATACCTTTTTTTTATCCATTTCCTCTTAGTATGATGTTTAAGACTTTGCCCAATAGCCTTCAACGATCCTCTAGGCTCATTCCTTTCTTCCATAGCTCCATTAAGGTTGAGAACAGGTGGCTTAGGTTCTACTTTTGGAGCTTGGATTGTCTCCTCAACAGCCTATTTTTCTTTCCCCTGTTTAACATAAATACAAGAACTTTCCACATAGCATAACTCAAGTGGGTAAGAAAGAGAAAAAATCATGATATTATCGTTCATATTAGGTTCAAGTAAGCCAATCTTACAATAAGATTCAATTAAAGATGGATAATTTATTGTATCAACTAAATTAAACTCCACTTTCTCATCCCCTACATTCAAAGAAAGCTTTTCATCTTTTACATTATTATTTGCACCAGTTGTGGCTAAGAAAGGCCTTCCAAGAATGATGGGGAATTTGTCCTATTCCTCTATCTCTAAAATGACAAAATCAACCGGTATGAAAAATTTATCTACCTTTAGAGGAACATCCTCTAATATACTTACCGAATGCTTAATGGATCGATCAGCCAAATGAAGAGAAAGAGTGATAGGCCTCAAGTCCCTCATTTGATGCTTCTTGTAAATTGAAAGAGGCATGAGGCTCACACTTTCTCCAAAGTCACATAGGGCTTTATCAATCTTTATTTCTCGAATGGAACAAGGTATGGAAAAGGTTATGGAATCCTTAAGCTTTTAAGGTATCTTATTTTGAATTAATGCACTGGATCCCTCTATCAGTGCCTGATGTGATCATAATTAAGCATGATATTAATACCTTTAAACTTACCTTTTTGTTTGATTTAAGTAAAATATAATTAGGAATTAGCTTAGTTTTGTCTTTTGTGTTGTAGGAACAAAGAAAGAAGAAAAGAGAAGAAAAAGATAAGAAATTCATGGAAAAATGCTACATTGTAGGGATTCCAGACCTTTAAGCACTGTTTTGAGCATATCACCATCATATGAACTCCAATCAAAGTGATTCAAGTGGCTGTGAAAGGATAACACAATCATCTACAAATTTTATGTTGAACCGTTGGTCAAATTCAGGATATTTCATAGAATTACAGAGCTCGTAAATCAGAATCACAGTGCAGCAGGATGAATTCTGACCTTTGGTAACTAATTTTGTCAATTCTCCTTCCATTTAGATCAGATTAAGGTGATAAAAGTAGCTATGGAAAGAAGAGAAATATAGGGACCACTTTTGTGTTTGGAACTTTGGCAATTTCTGGAGTTTTCTTGGCGGAACTCGCAAGAGCCGCGGCGCTGCGTCATTGCAGGTTCGGAAGGCCGCAACGCTTCCAAGTGCACCGCGGCATGTGTTGCCCAGAAGCACCGGGTGCCGCAGCGCCCGCTGACCAGCACCGGGGCTCTCGAGCGTCAGAATCCAGAATGTGCCAGAGCTAGCCTAGGTGCCACGGCGCCCCGTTAGAAGCTTTCCGTAGCACCGCGGCGCCTGTGTAGCGTGCCGTTGTGCTCACCGGCACATCAGTTTGCTAAATTCACGAATTTTAGGTTTTTTTGACTCCAATTGAAGCCCAATGGGCCAGGATTTGACTTAGAAACACTCCTACTTCAATTAGGAGGAGTAAATTTATAGAAGGGAGGAACGCAAGCAGAATTCAATCCTTCATCCGAATTCTTAGTTACATTCTTTAATTCTTCTTTAGATTTTTTTATGGCCTTGCGTGGTTAGTTCTTTTTATTTGGTTGAGGTAGATTGAAACCTCAAGGGATCTTCATACATTGTGAGATATGGATTTGATTTTATTATTTCAATTTGAATTGAGTATTGATTATTCATCTGCTCTTCTTCTCAATGATTATTCATATGATTGCTAGGGAGGCCTACTAGTTTATTATCTATCTTAATCTACCGCTGAATTATGTTTTAAACAAAGTCTTCAATTGTGTGATTCATGAGGCAAATAGGTTTGAGGATTTTGGATTATAAATCATTGAACCTATGATGAGTAATTAACTAAATTAGATATAGCCGATGTGTTTATATTTATTTAGCTCTGTCAGTTTCTCTAGTTCTTCATGTGGTTAATAAGTTGTGCTTTATCGATGTGCTAAAGGATTGCTTGTTAATTAGGGTTTAATTAGTGCGATTGTCATCAATTTACTAGGCTTAAGGAGGAACAGGTTTAGAAACCCAATGATAGATATTCAATTATAGATTGATTATGTTGTCAATGATCAATGCAATCCCTTGATGGTGGATATCAACCGAAACCAACGTCTTTATCATTAATCACTCTCTCTTATTTGCTTTCATGATTGTTTACTTGGTTTTATTTACAATTAACAATCCCCCCTTTCTTAATCACATAAGGTAATTTTAGTCTCTGTGGGATAGACTCTTACTCCCACTACTACAGGTTAGTTTTGAGGTAAGATAACAATTTGGGTGTACCTGCGACAGTGCGCACCAAATTTTGGCGCCGTTGCCGGGGAATGCGTCTATTACTTTTTGTGATTTTATTTTGATTTATGCCTGTGACTTGTTCTTCTAATTCCCAAAATTTAGAGTTCAATCCAGATTTTAGAAAATCTGTATATAGACATAGAAGAGAACTTCAAGAGGACATTGATCAAGAAAATGAGGAAGTAACCATGGCGAGGCACCCCAATCTGGAGGAGCTTGTAGGTCCAGATTTGCATCAGCAACCCTTATGCATTACTTTTCCTAATCTTGATGGCAATGTTAATTTTGAGTTAAAATCTGGATTAATTCATCTCGTACCTAATTTTCATGGACTTGCAGGTGAAGACCCGCATAAACACTTGAAGGAATTCCATGTGGTATGTACCAGCATGAAGCCCTCTGGGGTAACTGAAGAACAAATAAAACTCGGGGCTTCTCCTTTTTCATTAAGAGATTCAACCAAAGATTGGTTGTATTATTTGCCCTTTGGTACTATAACTACTTGGAATGAGATGAAGAGAATGTTTTTAGAACATTATTTTCCGGCATCTAGAGTCGCTACTTATAACATCCCTAATTTCATTTCATGTATTAATAAAAGTACAAAAGTATTCAGAGTAACATCTATAATTTTATTTCTTTTATTCATAAAGGTACATAAATATTTAACTAAGGAAATCAAATTTATTAGACAATTTTTAGATATCTAAGGAAATATAATCCTTAGAAATTCTTCACCTTACGTGTATGTATAGAAATGTTCTAATATTAATGGAATAGGTAAAGAAAGAAAATCTAAGAGGAAATATTAGAAATAAACTTGCTAAAGAAAGGTAAAATTCTTAGGTAAGGAAGATAAATTTTTAGGAAGTAAGTAAATGTCTTAAAATTTCAAGAAGATTGGATTAGGGTAATTTTTCCTAATTTAAGAACAAAAGTTACTAAGTTTAGTATCTCCACCCATAAATTGGGCTTTCACCTATGGACACTACTTATAGAGTTTTTCCACTTCACATGAATTTCTAGCAAGGCCATTGGATAACCTAAACAAGAAATAAAACATAGACTTGGACTAGGATATAGAAATTGGACCGATAGCGCAAATATTATGAAAATGTATCCAAGCCCTCCATGAAAGGTAGAATTTTATCCAAAGCAAAGGAAATGGGTAGGAATAAGCCCAAATCCAAGAGAAAAAAGAAAATAAAATAAATCGTGTGATAATATAATAAAGATTAGGTTACATGGCTTTAAGACAAAAATTTAGCAAGTGGTATGATAATACAAGGCTTTAGGACAAAACATCTATATCCTACACTCATCATTTTAGGAAGTAGTATGATAATACAAGCCTTTAGGATAAAACATCTATACCCTATACTCATAATTTTAGCAAGTGGTATGATAATACATGACATTAGGACAAAACATTCCTATCCCACACAAATAATTTCAACCAAATAATGGAGATTCAATGGCTAGAAATTTTCCACCTAAAAAGGCAAACCTATCATAATTGATTAAGCCAAAAGAAAACGGAAATGAATCCCTAAATCAAAGGAACCTTGTCCCTTATCTTAAGAACATATTATCATAATTTTCAAAATACAAATCTCCTTTTCCTATGCATATCTTGACTAAGGAAGAGGAAGACAAGAACATGAGTTGTTTGTTTTCCAAAAATTCAACCAAGTGTATCCTAATTGTGATAAGGTAGACCCATGATCATGAAAGGTGAATTATTTGGTGGTCTATTTAAGTAAAACCCACCCTTACAACATTAGAATTTTCGTCCAAGTGAGGGAGAGGAAAAATAGAAGCAAGGTAGAGTGAGGAAAGGAGAGGAAGAAAGGAAGAAAGAGGAAGGAGAAGTCTAGAGGACTAAGTGCTCCAGGTAAGTTTAACAATATTTTTTTTTGAAGAAAATTTTTGAAAATTGTAATATTTATATTAGATTTTGATCTTAGAATTTTAATTATTGGTCATGGATGTTGGTATGTCATGTTACATATTATGTATGTTTGAATACTTAGGTTGGTGTAGATAGTTCTGCATAGGTATGGCTATGGGTGGCAAAATTTTATAATTATGTTTTTAAAATTCTGGGATGCATTGGTAAGGAATTAAAACAAATGGTTACCATTAAAAATGTAGCTGTATGTCTCACGGATTTTTATCCACTGGAATCACTCAATTTGGAGTCTATATGAGGTAGATATGGTCCAATTAGTAAGCAAATGTCAGAAAATGGTTAATCAGGGAAGAATATGTTTGGATAGCTTCTGTGTTTTAATTTTTAGGAATATTCTGTAGGGAATTAAAATAAATGGTTAACATAAGAATTATAACTATATGTGTCACGGATTTTTAGCCACTAGAATCACTTAATTTGGAATTATTATGGGGGAGATATGGACAGATTAGTTGGTAGAGGTCAGAACCTACCCGAGAAGAAATAATATGTTCTTTGAGGGAGTAATATTGCCATGATTTCTTAATATTTCATTCAACGGTTCAACTTAGGAGTTTTAGATAATTGTTTGGTCTTTAAATTGATATCAAGATCACCTAAATCGGAGTTAAATTGAGGGAGTTATGCTCTAATTAGTAAGAGAATGTTAGATAGGATGAAAACCTGCATAAAGAAAAATAAAGAAATAAAAGTAATATTAAAAAAAAGAATCTTATAAATGAAAAATAAATGACTAGTATATGACATAGCCATTGCCATTGTATGAACTTCTTACCATCTTAAGTGTGAAATTTTGGCAAGGAAATATTTTATAAAGTGATATTTGAAATGGTTATGTTCATGGCATGATTACCAATGATTTTTGGTAATAGTTATATTTTGATTGAAAGAATATTTTTGGCTATCATTGTGAAAAGAAAAGAAATGAGCACGGTCACATGGCAATCCATGTGGTGCACCAGTAGGGGACGCCCTACTAATGGTTATGATCATGGTAATGAGAAAAGAAAGAGAAAGTGGGCCATGTCGGACGGAGCGAGAAAAGCACGTACCGGAGAATAGATAATACTCACCCTGACCGGGGTAGCTTGATATGAGAATAAATTGGCAGTCATCATATGGTATTCTGAAAAATAGTTAATCCTGTCATACATGTCATTATTGTACGATTTTCATGTGCATAGATATAATGTATTATTGTGACCAAAGATATTTGCTGTAGTTTATACAACTGAACATGACGTGATGAACTATATTGATGATGATTTATTGTTGAACTTACTGGGATTTAATTCTCACTATATTTCCATATCATGTTTAGAAAATTAGTTATGCAGAATTTTCTGTCTCTGGCTTTTAGTGCACGTTGGATCGAGTACTTTATGTTGGGTAGATCCCAGAAGCAAATAAAATGTTTGTGGTCAAGTTGGCTTAGATTCCGGTGAAAGTGCAACCACCTGCACCTGTATCTCTAGAATTGCTCAAACAGAATAAATAAGATGTAGATTTTTATGTGTTTGATATGTTCTACGTATGTTTGGATTAATGACATGTATGTGAACTCTATATTGTATAATAAAAAAAAGAGGTTGTTACACTACTATCAGGAAAGAAATATGTGGCATTAGGCAATTGCATGGAGAGACACTTTATGAATATTGGGAGAGGTTTAAAAAACTTTGTGCAAGCTGTCTACATCATCATATTAGTGAGCAGCTACTAATCCAATATTTCTATGAAGGTCTTTTGTAGGGAGATAGGAGCATGATAGATGCAGCAAGTGGAGGAGCACTAATAGATAAGACTCCTGAAGCAGCCAGAATCCTGATATCAAATATGGCTGCCAATTCTTAACAATTTGGCATTATGCATGATACTCCTATTAGACATGCCCATGAGGTAAGTACTACTTCTCTTTAGAATCAAATATCTGAACTTACCTCTCTTGTGCGCCAAATGGCTACAAGTACACTACGGCAAGTTAAAGTTTGTGGAATATGTTCAACAACAGGGCACTCCACTGATATGTGCCATACACTTCAAGAGTAATTCACAGAACAAGCGAATGTTGTAGGAGGTTTTCCTGACCAACCAAAGAGGTATGATCCTTATGCTAATACATACAATCCTGGATGGAAGGGTCATCCCAATTTCAAATATGGGAATACATAAAATAGGCATGCAGGATAAAATTTTAGCAAAATCAGCAAGCCTATTATCCTAGACAAAATACATCTCAGGATCACCAGGTAAGAAATTCCTTGGAAGATGTTGTGAAAACTCTTGTACATAATTGTCATCAATTTCAACAAGAGACAACAGCCAGCATTCAAAACCTGACAACTCAAGTAGGTCAGTTAGCAACCACAGTGAGTCGATTGGATGCTCAAAACTCAAGTAAGTTACCTTCTCAAACTGTGGTAAATTCTAGAGAAAATGTCAGTGCAATTATTTCAATTAATGGTAAGGAAACTGAAGGTTTACCATCCCTTTCTTCTCCTAAAAAGCATGAGAAATTAAATAAGGAGAAAGAAGAATCTATAGGTAAGTCTCTATCTACTCCAAATTATGAAGTAATGCCTCCTTTTCTAGAAACTCTTAAAGAGAATAGGCTAAATGAGAAAACTTCTGAATTGTATGACATCTTTAGAAAATGTGAAGTTAATCTCCCCCTTCTAGATACCATTAAACAGGTGCCAAGATATGCAAAGTTCTTGAAAGAACTATGTACTCAAAAAGAAGGGCAAAAATTAAAGGATTTTGAAAAGGTTCATATGAGTCAAAATGTATCTACTATGATACAAACAAAACTCCCTACTAAATGCAAGGATCCAGGTATGTTTACTATTGCATTCAAAATTGGGAGAACTCGCATTGAAAAGGCTATGTTAGATTTAGGAGCTTCCATCAATGTTATGCCATATTCTGTATATACATCTTTGAATTTGGGACCATTGAACTCTGCAAATTTGATAATTCAACTAGCAAACAGCTCCACTGCATATCCTAAGGGAATAATTGAGGATGTCTTGGTGCAGGTTGATAATTTGGTGTTCCCTACATATTTTTATGTGCTTGACAAGGACAATGGGGATTTTACTTCTCCAATATTATTAGGGAGACCATTCTTGAAAACCTCTAAAACCAAGATAGATGTTCACAATGGTACACTCACTATGGACTTTGATGGTGAAGTAATAAAATTCAATATGTATAAAGCCATGAAACACCCAGGTGATGATACTCCTATTTATTCCATTGATATACTTGATTCTTTGGCATACGATATGTTTGAATTAGATGACAAGGATAAAATAGAGGAAAGTGTGAACAAATCTATAACAGAAGATGATGGTGAGATAGACTTAGATGAAGAAACAAAGGAAAAAATGGTTGCACTCAATGATTTTTCAGAAGGGCCACCAAAAGGTAAGGTTGCTTATAAGGAATTATCAAATTCTGATACTACTCTTGCACCTTCTATTTTGCAGGACCGAGGATCAATTTTGTCACCTCTTCCTAATCACCTGAAATACTTGGAAGTAGGAGATGCATAACCTATTATAATTACAAAAAGTTTAGGTGTTAAAAAAGAAGAGGAATTGATGCATATTCTTCAAGAAAAAAGAAATGGCATTACAAAAACAATTGCAAACCTTAAAGGCATAGACCCGACTACAAAGTTGAATCCAGTTCTAGAAATAAAAGGGGTTAAACTTCTTAAAGGTAAGAAATCGCTCCCTTGGTTAGGACCACTTGTTACTACTAATGTGGCTTCTAGTTATGCAGTTGAATTTCAAGGATTGAATCAATCCCAGAAATTTAAAGTGAACATCAAAGAGCCTCTATGAACAAAGATAGGGAGCTAGGTCGAGCCAATGACATTAAACAAAGGCGCTTATTGGGAGGTAACCCAACATAAAAAAAGTCGAAAGCAGAAAATTCAAGATCCAGCAATGCAACACGCTCATTCTAACTCAAAAAAATTCAGGGAGGATCACTTAACTCATATGTTTTTCTATATTCTTCCTTAATTCTTATCTTTCTTTTCCATTGAGGACAATATAAATTTTGAGTATGGGGGTGGGTGTATATTTGTCTGAATCATTGTGACCCTATATTGAGCATCAATTTTCTGATTTTCACTATTAATTCACTTTTATTGCGTTTAGCAAGTTGAGTGATTGTGTGAGTGTTCAATTTATGTTTTGGGATGTTAGGCACAACCAACAGCCAATGATATGACTGTCCAAAAAAAAATTTTTAGCTCTTGAAAAATATAGAAAATTCATTGTTATATGAAATTTTATCCCTTTTGCAATTTATTACTTTTGACTTTAGAATCCTGAAATATTTTTGCACAATAACTTTGGGTGTTGGTTGCAAAGTGTGTATCCAATGTCAGAACGCAAGTGCACGTATCGTCCCACGAAGAGTGTACTAAAAACTACTATAGAATACTTAAACTTGTGAAATGCTATAGAAAAATTTGGTTGGTTCACACGATTTGAGTTCAAGATGGATTAGGATTGAACAAACTCAATAAGACTATAAGTAAGCTGAGGGATACTAGGGTATAAAAGAAAGGGATATTAGGTGAACCAGGGTTGCTTCAGGGTTGCCATGAACTTCTGCACTCATTTTGCTCTAGAAATTGCTGCAGTTATTTCCTCAGTGCCTAATCTTTCTTGAATGTGGTCTTTCCAAACTTCCATTCCATGCAACTCTGGGGTTTGGACACACATCCCTGTATCAATCCTAACCCCAAAATTGTGCGTGAAACTCCTAACTATTGGGCTAAATGGGTCAACCATATATCCCTATATTGGCTCTTTCTCCAGCCTCCACCACCCTTCCAGGTAAATATTGGCCTAGTCTTCCTATATCAAATTTCAATTATCAGAAGAAATTAAAACATACACACACAGTTGAATGATACAGCAAAGCTACAGCAAAATCATTGATAAATTAAAATGTTCTTGTGTTCATTATAACCCTTCTACAACCCTAGCTGGAAATTAGCCCAGCCTCATAGCTAAACTGGTTACAGACATTAGAAAAATACCAGTATGCAGTCCGAGTGATACAACTAAAATAAATAGACAAATGCAGTTTCCTGCTAAATAATAAAAATCACAAAGAGATCGAAGGAATTCTAGAACAGTAGTCTTGTCCTCACTCCAATGCTTCACCATGCAATGTTAGTGTATCCTCGGCTGGGGTGTTTTCTCACAACCCCCTCCCATTAGGGATTTTGGGTTCACTCTTACTATTTTCCTCTTTGTCCCCTGTCGCATCCTCTTTCCTGCACTCTGTTTTCTGCCTTTTATAGTCAGGCTTTGTGGTCCCATTAAAGTGGCCTGATTATGCTGACATTCTTCCTACTTTTCGGCCAGCACCTCTTCCAGTAGCTTTCTCTCCACTTCCAGTAGTGGAGCCAGTTTCTGTGCCACCCAACAGTCTGCTGTGTCAGCTGGGTGCTCCTTCCCCCTGCTAGGTAGTGGCCGCGCCTGCTACACTACTCTGACTCCCTGCCACCTGCACCATATCAAACAAGATCAGCTCTCCATTATCTACATTATATTAAAAAAGGCCAAGCTCATTCAGTATCACTTGGTTTGCTGCCATGTTTGCCACATATGTATACTGAAATGTCACAGAAAGCAGAATAGGTGATCTTGCATCCATGGAATGCAAAATATCTTATTAAAACCGGGAGTATGAATGCTAATAAGTTAGAGTGCAAAAAAAATAACCCCAGAAAAGCATGGAGAAACACTAATGAATTAGAGCTATCATTGGGCATTCAATTTTATCTTTTACTTAAAGAAGGTTTATATAATTCAAAAATATTTCATGATCTCAACAGGATTCTAGAACTTATTTGAATGCTACTTGAGGCGAAATCCTAGGTTAATACTATTACTTAGGAGATGATTTAGGCATTATTTGATAGATTGAGCCTTTCGAGCCTAACCTAAGCAATGAAATATCATTAGTTCCTCTATCTTGAGCTTAATGAACTTTTCCTTCTAAAAACCACAAACAAGCCAAAAGCCAAATTTTTTATGAATATCCTTTATTTTTGATCCTATTCACACACTCCATGATTATTTTTTTTGAATACTTGTTTTGTAGAGCTTTATTAAAAAAAAGGTGAAAGGGTCGAGCAAGGAAAAGAAAAGAATTATGAAAAAAAAAGAATGAAATAGAAGAAAAATTTGAATGCAGTGACAAAAGCAATTAGAGAATTGAGGAAAAAGGATAGATTAAATTCAATTGAAACAAGAAAATGAGTGTGGGGGGAGAAATCAGCCCAAATTTAGAAAAGCTCAAGAGATCATATTTAATCATGTGGTGCTAGGTGATTGAACCTAAATTTGTATTCCTTATCTTACCTTATACCCTGACCACATTACAAGCTAAATAAAGTCTTATTGATCCTAGAGGTAGTTTTGGCCTACATTAGTAGAAAGTGGCATGAAGAATAAGCATATGGAAATCCTAAACTAATTAAAGATCTACAATTAAAATTTTGGGATATATAAACTCATCTGGGTAAAAGAAAATTTATTGATCCAAAAACACAACACACTAGGGATTCAGAACTATAAAATAATAGATTGCATTCGTGTTAATCTTGTGCATGATTATGACCTTCCAAAATTTTTCTAGAGTATATTTTCATGCTATGAGGCAAACGTTTGGTAAGCCTAACACTCACTACATTATTGATTGTTGTTTTTTTTTTGCTTTAGGGATTATTTTGCTTGAGGACAAGCAAAAGGTTGAGTGCGGGGGTATTTGATGTGATCTTAATTAAGCATGATATTAATACCTTTAAACTTACGTTTTTGTTTGATTTAAGTAAAATATAATTAGGAATTAGCTTAGTTTTGTGTTTTGTGTTTTAGAAACAAATAAAGAAGAAAAGAGAAGAAAAAGATAAGAAATTCATGGAAAAATGCTACATTGCAGGGATTCCAGACCTTTTAGCACTGTTTTCAGCATATCTCCATCTTATGAACTCCAATCAAAGTGATTCAAGTGTCTAGATCAGATTAAGATGATTCCAGCAGCTATGGAAAGAAGAGACATAGAGGGTCATGATCGGCACTTTGGCAAATTCTGGAGTTTTCTGGGCAGCACTCGCAAGAGAACGTCACGGCGCTACGTCAATGCAGGTTCGGAGGGCCACGGCATTCCCTAGCGCACTGTGGCATTTGTTGCCCAAAAGCACTGAGCGTCGTGGCGCCCGATGCCCAACACCAGGGCGCCTGAGCGTCAGAATCCGAAGTGTGCTAGAGCAAGCCTAGGCGCCACAGCGCCCCGTCAAAAGCTTTCCGTAGTGCCGCAATGCTAACTACCGCATCAGTTTGTTGAATTTATGAATTTTAGGTCTTTTTGACTCCAATTGAAGCCCGATGGACCGGGATTTGACCTAGAAACACTCCTACTTCGATTAGGAGGAGTAAATCTATAAAAAGGAGGAAAACAAGTAGAGAATTCATTCAATCCTTCATCCAAGTTCTTCGTTACATTCTTCAATTCTTCTTTAGATTTTCTTGTAGCCTTGTGTGGCTAGTTCTTTTTAGTTGGTTGAGGTAGATTGAAACCACAAGGGATTTTCATGCATTGTGAGATATGGATTTGATTTTATTATTTCAATTTGAATTGAGTATTGATTATTCATCTGCTCTTCTTCTCAATGATTATTCATATGATTGTTAGGGAGGCCTACTAGTATATTGTCTGTCTTAATCTACCACTGAATTATGTTTTGAACAAAGTCTTCAATTGTGTGATTCATGAGGCAGATAGGTTTAAGGATTTTGGATTATAAATCATTGAACCTATGATAAGTAATTAACTAAATTAGATATAGCCGATGTGTTTATATTTATTTAGCTCGGTCAGTTTCTCTAGTTCTTCATGCGGTTAATAAGTTGTGCTTTATCGATGTGCTAAAGGATTGCTTATTAATTAGGGTTTAATTAGTGCGATTGTCATTAATTTGCTAGGTTTAAGGAGGAACAGGGTTAGAAACCCAATGATAGATATTCAATTATAGATTGATTATGTTGTCAATGATCAATGCAATCCCTTGACGGTGGATATCAACCGAAACCAACGTCTTTATCATTAATCACTCTCTCTTATTTGCTTTCATTATTGTTTACTTGGTTTTATTTACAATTATCAATCCCCCCTTTCTCAATCACATAAGGTAATTCCAGTCTCTGTGGGATCGACCCTTACTCCCACTACTACAGGTTAGTTTTGAGGTAAGGTAACAATTTGGGTGTACCTACGACAGTGCGCACCAGTGCCACAACAACATGCTTTTCAATTTTTCTCTTATTTGAAAGGATTTCTTTCAAAAACTTCGTATAAGATGGAATTTGGGATATAGCTTCTAGGAAATTGATATTATTGTTCAATTTTTTTAGAACATACAGAAACCTTCCATATTACTTCTCTAATTTAGCCTTGACCAATCTTTGATGTAAAGGGATTGGTGGCTTGTAAGGTGTAGGAGCCACATATTTGGGCTCTTCTTCGTTCTTTTCCTCTTCTTCTAATTGCTCTTCTCTTCCCTTCTCAGATGCAGCCTAAGGTTCATCTTCTTTTATCTATCCATTTCTCTCTAATTTAGCCAATTATTTACCACTTCTCAGGATATTGGCATTGTAGTACTCTCTAGGGTTCTCAGTCTAGCCTAGAAGACTGCTAAAGTTCCTATTAGATATAATCACTTGTTGTGCTATCTGAGTTTCTAGCCTTTTATTATGAGTAGCAAGCGACTCAACCTTAAAAGCTAAGTCTTTTATGGCCTCATTCATTAAGTAGTTATGGGCTCTGAATTCATCATTTTGTTTACTCTGAGTAGCAATGAAATTTTCTATTAAAGCCTCCAGATTTGACTTTGGCTGTGCAAAAAGATTGAATGACCTTTGGTTCTAAAATCTAATAGGTTGCCTAAAATTATTCTAAGGCTGATTGACATTAGGCTTGTATGAGAGATTTAGGTGATTTCTCCAACCTAGATTGTAGGTGTTATTGTAGGGATTGTTTATCTGGTTGTTGTTATTCACAAAATTTACCTATTCACAATCCTAAGGTGTAGGGTTTCCAAGCTAGCATTCATTGGCCACATGATCAACACATCCACAAATCTCACATGCAGAAGATGGAGAGGAACCAACAACATTGATGCTCAATTTATCTAATTTCTAAAATAATATATCAACTTTAGAAGTTAGATGATTAAATGCATCAACTTTATACATACTTGCTGGTTTTCTAGACCTCTCACTGGACCAGGAATAGTGATTATGGGCCATATCTTTAATAAGTTCATAAGTCTCATCAACTGTTTTGTTCATCAAAGCTCCTCCAATAGTAACATCCACAGACATACAGGTGTTGTATATTAGTCCATTGTAGAATGTATGGACTATGAGCCATTTTTCCAACCCATGGTGTAAGCATAGTCTGTGAAGTTCTTTAAATCTCTCCCAAGCTTCATATAATGACTCACCATCCTTTTAAGCAAAGGTAGTGATTTGGTTCCTAAGATGGGCTATCTTACTTAGGGAAAAGTACTTGGCTAAAAAGGCTTGAGATAATTACTGCCAAGTAGTGATGGACCCTAATAGAAGAGAATGCAACAATGCACGGGCCTTGTCTCACAAAGAGAATAGGAATAATCTCAGTTTTATGGCACCAGATGATACTCCATTCAACTTTTAGGTGTCACAATATTCTAAAAAGACTGATAGATGAAGATTGGGGACTTCAGTAGGTGACCCTCCAAATTGATATTGCTAAACCATCTGTAGAAGATAAGGCTTCAACTCAAAAATTCTTGGCCTCAACAATTGGTCTGACAATACTTGGATTCATGCCATGAGTATCCGGGGTGGTGAAATCTTTAAGAGATTTGTTATCTCTGTTTGCCAAAGTAGGTGGCGTAAGATCTTGCTACTATTTTCTTCTTCTCCTTCGTAAGGTCCGTTCAATCTCTGGTTCAAAGTTTACAAAGAATTCACGATCCCTTCATATAAAATAGAAACATACCTACAAAGGAAGAAGAAAGGCAAAAATCAACAAGAAAAAATTATGTAGAAAAATTAAAAGAAAAAAGATCCAGTCTAGCTACTACGTAAAATATCTAATATTGACACTTTCGTTCCCCGGAAATAGTGCCAAAAATTTGTTGTGTATGTTTTACTAGTTAACTACAAGTAACTGGCGTAGCTGTAGCTAGTCTGGCGAGTACAGGTCGTATCCTAAAGAGATTAAAGTTTAACTACTAGAGTTCTATAAAACATGCTATCTAGATCAATATAATTTGATAGAGATGAACTCATAATGAAGTAAATAAGGAATTCAATTAACAAAGCCTAGGGTTAGGGTTTACCATGTAACAACTCCATTTATGTAAATTTTTTTTTTTTTAAATACCATGAAGTTATTACCTCGTTACAACTTAACTCAATATAACATTTATTTAATTTATACAATACTGAGTTTCCATACACACTATTATTTTACAAGCTACACACCATTATTTTACAAACATTTGTACAAAGATACATATTAGTTCTAATCATCTATATCGACTACTTCCGGGGACACTGGTTCGGGTGGCACGTCCACCGGAATCTCAGTTACATCTACGACAGTTACATCAGAAATAACTGGAAGTTGCCCAAGGTAGGGCACCTCGATCCAACGTACAGAGATAATAAGTGTCATAGAGAATATCTGCATATTTATTCTTCTGAACATGATATGGAAATATAGTGAGAATTAAATCCCAGTAAGTTCAACAATAAATCATAATTTACCATCAATATAGTTCATCACGTCATGTTCAGCTGTATAAACTACAGAAAATATCTTTAGGTCACATGAATGCACTTTATCATGCACATGAAAATTATACAGTTATGACATGTATGGCATGAATAACTATTTTTCGAATTTCATATGATGGCTATCCACTTATTCTTACTTCAAGCTACCCCGGTCAGGGTGAGTATTCTCTACTTTTCGGTACGGGCTTATCTCGCTCCGTCCGACATGGCACACTTTCTCTTTCTTTTCTTATTAACATGATCATAACCGTTGGTAGGGCGTCCCCTACTGGTGCACCACACGGATTGCCATGTGACCGTGCTCATTTCTTTTCTTTTCACAATGATAGCCAAAAATATGCTTTCAATAACAAGTATATTCATCAAAATATAACTATTACCATAAATCATTGATAATCATGCCATGAACATAACCATTTAAAATATCACTTTATAAAACATTTCCATGTCAAAATTCCATACTAATACCTTAGTAACTGGATAGTAATTGTAGTCTGTAAACAGCGCACCAGAAAAGTTCCCAGGAAAGAGAGGTGGGTCACTAATGGACACGCTTAAGTACCATGTCTTTCCTTGCCAGAGCTTTCCTTAGACATGCACTTTTCACAAATCACAATTTTGTTTTCCAGTAACTAGAATAATTCTTTTCTGATGTGAAAATACTGCAACCACGGAGCATACTAAGATTTTTCAAATAAAACCGACACTTCTTGTAAATTTATATGAGTACTAGGGTAAATTCCATGTTAAAAATTACACACTTAAAATGGTAGTAAGTTCATGCAATGGCAATGGCTATGGCTATACTAGTCATTTATTAAGATTCATCTTCTTTTTTAAATACTAATTTTATTTCTTTATTTTCTTGATGCAGGTTTTCATCCTATCTAACCTTCTCTTACTAATCAGAGCATAACTCCCTCAATTTAACTCTGATGTAGGTGATCTTGGTGTCTATTTCAAGATAAAACAATTATCTAAAACTATTATGTTGAACATTGTAGCGAAAAATTAAGAAACAAAGGTGATATTACTCCATCAAAGTACATGATAGTTCCTCTCGGATAGGTTCTGACCTTTACTGACTAATTAGACCATATCTCCCAAATTGGAACTCCAAATTGCGTTATTCCAGTTGGTAAAAATCCATGAGCCATATATCTATAATTGTTATGTTGGCGCGCTATTTTAATTCCCTACAGAATATTCTCAGAAATTCAAAAACTAAAGCATTAATAACATACTCTTCCCTGAATAAACATTTTCTGACCTCTGCTTACTAATCGGATTATATCTACCTCATATGAACTCCAAATTGCATAATTCCAGTGGGTATATTTCCATGAGACATAGATATATAACTTTCATGTTAACCATTTATTTTAATTCCATAAAGAAAATTCCCAGAAATTAAAATACCGAAACTTAAAATTCTGCCACCCATAGCCATAACCATGCAGAACTATCTACACCAACCTAAGTATTCAAACATACATCACATGCAAGATCAATATGTAACATGATATAGCAACATCATGACCAATCATAAAAGTTCTAAGATCAAAATCTCATATAAATATTATAAGTTTCAAAAGTTTTCTTCAAAAAGAAATATTGTTAAACTTACCTTTAGCTTTCTAAACTTCTCCTTCTTCTTCCTTCCTTTCTTCTTCTCTCTTCTCTCCTTTCCTCACTCTACCTTGCTTCTATTTCTCTCTCTTTCTCACTTGGACGAAATTAAAGTGTTGTAAGGGTGGGTTCTCTTATATAGACCACCAAATAATTCACCTTTCATGATCATGGATCTACCTTATCACAATTAAGATACACTTTGTTGAATTTTTGGAAAACAAACAACTTATGTTCTTGTCTTCCTCTTCCTTAGTCAAGATATGCATAGGAAAAGGAGATTTGTATTTTGAAAATTATGATGATATGTTCTTAAGATAAGGGACAAGGTCCCTTTGATTTAGGGATTCATTTAATTTTTCTTTTGTCTTAATCAATTATGATAGGTTGCCTTTTTAAGTGGCAAATTTCTAGCCCTTCAATCTCCATTATTTGGTTGATATTATTTGTGTGGGCTATGAATGTTTTGTCCTAATACCATGTATTATCATACCACTTACTAAAATTATGAGTGAAGGATATAGATGTTTTTGTCCTAAAGCCTTGTATTATCATGCCACTTGCCTAAATGATGTATGTAGAATCACACCACTTGCTAAATTTTTGTCTTAATGCCATGTAACCTAATCTTTATTCTTATTATTATATCATCATCTAATTTATTTTATTTTATTTTTCCTCTTGGATTTGGGCTTATTCTTACCCATTATGGGCTTGTCCTACCCATTTTCTTTGCTTTGGATAAAATTCTTCCTTTCTTGGTGGGCTTGGTCACATTTTCATAATTTTTGGGCTATTGGTGAAATTACTATATCCTAGTCCAAGTCTATGTTTAATTTCTTGTTTAGGTTATCCAATGGGCTTGCTAGAAACTTATGTGAAGTGGAAAAACTCTATATGAAGTGTCCATAGGTAAAAGCCCAATGTATGGGTAAAGATTTTAAACTTAGTAACTATAGTTCTTGAATTAGGAAAAATTACCCTAATTCAATGTTCTTTGAAATTTTAAGACCTTTACTTGTTTCTAAAAATTTATCTTCCTTATCCAAGAATTTTGTATCTCTTTAGTATGTTATTTCTAATTTCTTTCCTATTAGATTTTCCTTCTTTATTTGTTCTCTTAATGTTAGAAACATTTTCTATGCATATACATAAGGTGAAGAATTTCTAAGGATTATATTTCCTTAGATATCTAAAATATT
Source organism: Gleditsia sinensis (assembly GCA_037074535.1). Lineage (NCBI taxonomy): Eukaryota > Viridiplantae > Streptophyta > Magnoliopsida > Fabales > Fabaceae > Gleditsia > Gleditsia sinensis. Next base: position 22,104,906 of record CM073465.1, on the reverse strand, counting down.
GTCTAATAAATTTTATTTCCTTAATTAAATTTTTTATGTACCTTTATCAATAAAAGAAACGAAATTAAGGATGTTACATACCACACTTATGATATTCAACAATCAATATGTACCTATAATTGTAATTATCTGAGTAATTGGGGATGGTTTAGCCTTAATTATTTAATAACCTCTTTCAAGCATTACTAATCATACCTAGATTAATCCAATTGGCTACTTTTATGGTTCTTAGTTCAACCTAAGTCCACTAAGTTCTATGCCAACCATGGAATTCAATTAAAATGTTTTCTCGTGCCCACTAATTGATTCAATTCCTAGAGAACTTTAAACTAATTTCGTGATTAAGGTATCCTTAATTAACTATTAAGTTATAGTATTAACTTTCACCTTTCAATTCATCGGTTAATAGCCTAAGACGTGATAGATTGGTGATCGGGCATTCTATCAACTATTATACATACACATAATAGTTCATCTTAATTAATCCACAAATATTCACAATTAGGATTCCACAATTCAAATCAATAATTCAGTATCATCATACCATAAGTGGGTTTACTGAAACCCTAGATCAATATCTACTCACACATAATTGAAAGTAAACTCATAATTAAACTCATTAAATCATTCACCAATGTTCAATACAGACTAAGAGAAAGAGTAGAAGTAGAAGTAGAGATGTAAAGTAGAAGGATAAAACCTAGATTGTAGAAGATGAATTAAGAATACAAGCTTGAATCAATCTCAAATTCAACTTTAAGAACATAAATCAAACAATGATTCTAATCAAATCATAATCTAATGGTGTTTCCTAAGCCTAAATTGAGTAAAAATAAGTCTGTATGAGTCTGCCTCTCTTTCTCTGTGTTTCCCCATGTATATATATCCCTTTGGCTGCTCAAAACCCTAAAAAATACAGAGTGTACGGACACAAAGCACAGTCATGGTCCATCACATGGCCTGGCCATGTTTTGTGTCGGAAATCTGGGAATTTCTCCAATTCTTGCACAGAGCATGGCCTGGCCGTGTTGGGGGCTGCCAAGCTCAGATTTTTCCAATTTCTTTTGTGTTTCCTCCTTGCATCCTCCTTAGCTTCTTCCAAGTCCATATGGCCCTTCAAATGAGTGTTTTCCCTTATTTCTTGGCCTCTTTTGCTCAACTACAAACATAAAACAAACCAAAGCAGTATCCAGAGCAAAGCATAACCAAAAGTAGGAAAATAATCACAAGTGAACTATTAATTAGGGGATAAAATATAACCATTAAACAATTAATTTTTTGCCTTTATCAATTACAAAAATTTTCAGTCCCAGTATAATTCCTTTATTAGAAACTTCACAATTAGGGTTATCACATATACACGCCCTTTTCCAAGACAATCTTATAGCTTTACATATGAATGCCATGTTCAAATTATATTTTCTTTACTATATGATGAGAAATACATTTAGAATCAGATATTCAATGAGTTCAAAAATCCATTTTCAAAACCATACTCTTCTTGAACTATATGCCAGATAGTAAACAAATAAGGTAATTTGATCCATTTCAGAGATATATAAAAGTATAAATAACTTCTAAATAGAACAAATTATTCATTTAGAGTTCAAGAAGAGCATAGGGTAAGTCATAAAAAGAATTATCTACTCACAGGGTAAGGCTCCATGTTGAATAGTCCTAAAATGCACTTTTCCAATCCAAATTTGACCTAACAAACCTCAAAATTGAGTCTAGAGGGTCCAAATGTAACAAATTTTTTTTCTTTTATTTATTATTATACAATATAAAGTTCACATACACATCATTAATCAAAACATACGTACAACATTTCAAACACATAAATATCTACATCTTACTTATTCTGGTTGGCCAATTTCAGAGATTCGGGTGCAGGTGGTTGCACCTTCACCAGGATCTATGCCAACTCGCCCACAAACATTTTATTTAGGATCCGCCCATCATAGAATAACTCGATCCAACGTGCACTAAAAGCCAGAGCTATAGAAAATCTGCATAACTAATTTTTTGAAGATGATATGGAAATATAGTGAGAATTAAATCCCAGTAAGTTCAACAATAAATCATCATCAATATAGCTCATCACGTCATGTTCAGCTGTATAAACTACAGAAAATATCTTTGGTCACATGAATGCATTATATCTATGCACATAAGAATCATACAGTAATGATATGTATGACAGGATTAACTATTTTCAGAATATCATATGATGACTATCAATTTATTCTCATATCAAGCTACCCCGGTCAGAGTGAGTATTTTTTACTCTCCGGTACGGGCTTTTCTCGCTCCGTCTGACATGACCCACTTTCTCTTTCTTTTCTCATTAACATGATCATAACCGTTGGTAGGGCGTCCCCTACTGGTGCACCACACGGATTGCCATGTGACCGTGCTCATTTCTTTTCTTTTCACAATGATAGCCAAAAATATACTTTCAATAACAAGTATGTTCATCAAAATATAACTATTACCATAAATCATTGGTAATCATGCCATGAACATAAGCATTTCAAATATCACTTTATAAAATATTTCTATGTCAGAATTTCACACTTAAGATGGTAAGAAGTTCATACAATGGCAATGCCTATGGCATATACTAGTCATTTATTATTTTCATTTATAAGATTTGTCTTCTTTTTTAAATATTAATTTCATCTCTTCATTTTCTTTATGCTTGGCCTTTAGTCAATTTCTTCTTATTTATATCATTTCTAACACATGTTCTTACAAATTTATAGAGCATTTTTCTCCAATTTGATTTCTATTATTACCCTATAGTTAAAGAGGTTCATCTAGGGTAGAAAAATGTTGAAAATAAGCTTCACCAGCTTCCAACACGGTTTGGCCATGTTCCAGGACACGTCCATGCTTTAAAAATACTTCAAATGTACTCAAAAACAGCCCCGAACATGGCTAACCCGTGCTTGAAGCACCCAGAACACGGCCTAGCCATGTTCTATGACTTTTGCTCACTAATCAGAGCATAACTCCCTCATTTTAACTCCGATTAAGGTGATATTTGTATCTATGGAAAGCTAAGACAATTATCTAAAACAATTATGTTAATCATATCAGCAAAATAGTAATAAATATGGGTGTTATTACTCCCTTAAAGCCAATATGATGTCTTCTTGGGTAGGTTCTAACCTTTACATACTAATCTGACTATATCTCCCACATAAGAATTCCAAATTAAGTGATTCCAGTGGCTAAACATCCGTGACACATAAATATATAATTCATATGTTAACCATTTATTTTAATTCCCTACAGAATTTTCCCATAAATTAAAATACCGAAGCCATCCTAACATATTCTTCCCTGATTAACCATTTTCTGACCTTTGTTTATTAATTGAAACATATCTACCTCATATGAACTCTAAATTGAAGGATTCCAATGGCTAAAAATCTGTGACACATATATCTATATTTCATTTGTTAACCATTTATTTTAATTCCTTATAGATTGTTCTCAGGAATTAAAACACTGAAGCTATCCTAACATATTCTTCCCTAATTAACCATTTTCTGACCTTTGTTTACTAATGGGATCTTATCTACCTCATATGAATTCTAAATTGAATGATTCCAGTGCCTACAAATCTGTGAGACATAAATCTACATTTGTTATGTTAACAATTTGTTTAGATTCCCTATAGAATGTTCCTGGAAATTAAAACACAGAAGCTTAAAATTCTGCCACCCATAGCCATACCCATGCAGAACTGTCTACACCAACCTAAGTATTCAAACATACATCACATGCAAGATCAATATGTAACATGATATAGCAACATCCATGACCAATCATCAAATTTCTAAGATCAAAATCTCATAAATATTATAAGTTTCAAAAGTTTTCTTCAAAAAGAAATATTGTTAAACTTACCTAAGAATCTCCCTAGCTTACTTAGTGAATTGGTTTTCTTGTTTCCTCTTGAAAGAAGTAGCAAGATTCCTCCCTTCACTTAACTTTTCTAGCAGCTTAGGTAAGAGAAGGAGGGTGAATTTTTGAACCTCAAGGATGAAGAAGAAAAATGGATTCAAGTGAAGATTAAGGTAACTTACCTTAAGTACTTAGCCTTCTAAACTTCTTCATCTTCTTCCTTCCTTTCTTCTCCTCTCTTTCTCTCCTTTCCTTACTCTACCTTGCTTCTATTTCTCTCTCTTCCTCACTTGGACGAAATTAAAATGTTGTAGGGGTGGGTTTTGCTTAAATAGACCACCAAATAATACACCTTTCATGATCATGGGTCTACCTTATCACAATTAGGATACACTTTGTTGAACTTTTGGAAAACAAACAACTTATGTTCTTGTCTTCCTCTTCCTTAGTCAAGATATGCATAGGAAAAGGAGATTTGTATTTTGAAAATTATGATGATATGTTCTTAAGATAAGGGACAAGGTCTCTTTGATTTAGGGATTCATTTCCATTTTCTTTTGTCTTAAACAAGTATGATAGGTTTGCCTTTTTAGGTGGCAAATTTTTAGCCCTTGAATCTCCATTATTTGGTTGATATTATTTGTATGGGATAGGAATTTTTTGTCCTAATGCCATGTATTATCATACCACTTGCTAAAATTATGAGTGTAGGATATAGATGTTTTTGTCCTAAAGCCTTGTATTATCATGCCACTTGCCAAAATTATGAATGTAGAATCACACCACTTGCTAAATTTTTGTCTTAATGCCATGTAACCTAATCTTTATTATTATTACATTATTATATCATCACCTAATTTATTCTATTTTATTTTTTCTCTTGGATTTGGGCTTATTTCTACCCATTATAGGCTTATTCCTACCCATTTTCTTTGCTTTGGATAAAATTCTACCTTTCTTGGAGGGCTTGGTCACATTTTCATAATTTTTGGGCTATTGGTCCAATTACTATATCCTAGTCCAAGTCTATGTTTTATTTCTTGCTTAGGTTATCCAATGGGCTTGCTAGAAACTTATGTGAAGTGGAAAAACTCTATATGAAGTGTCCATAGGAAAAAGGCCAATGTATGGGTAAAGATTTTAAACTTAGTAACTCTAGTTATTGAATTAGGAAAAATTACCCTAATCCAATGTTCTTGAAATTTTAAGACCTGTACTTGTTTCTAAAAATTTATCTTCCTGATCCAAGAATTTTGCATCTCTTTAGTATGTTATTTTTAATTTTTTTCCTATTAGGTTTTCACTCTTTATTTGTTCTCTTAATGTTAGAAACATTTTCTATACATATACATAAGGCGAAGAATTTCTAAGGATTATATTTCCTTAGATATCTAAAATATTGTCTAATAAATTTTATTTCCTTAATTAAATAGTTATGTACTTTTATCAATAAAAGAAATAAAATTAGGGATGACTTCAAGGGCTTGGTCAACTGATGGGTATTATTCACAACTAGGAATACTGTTCACATTGGCCATAATCACTATTCATGTAGGTCAGAATTATTGTTCATACATACTGGCCAAAATCAATATTCATGCTTGTCAGAATTACTGTTCATGTCACCAAAACTTATCAGATAACCATAAAACTTCATATCATATAGTGTATCTATCTTCTGAATCCATCTACAGTGTCAGATTTTTAATTTGAGGTATCTAAATAGGAGTTTCAGAGTTTAACTTTTTTAAGATTTTCTACTTTCGATTTACAACAATTCTACAGCTTATTTGAAAAATTATTTGGCCAATATTATAGTACTCTTCGTCTTAAATCTAGTGGTACCCTTAGTTTTGAGATCGGATGCTCAAAATTACTCTAGATCTAGAGAGAGAAAATGGAGGAGAAAGAAACACTATTAATCACCGTTTTATAGAAAAAATTTCCATCTCTTTTTTTTTTAATAAATGATGTAGTGACCATTTGAAAATTTACTGATTGTTAGAGGAAGTCCTTACAAATTTTATTATTTACATTTTAACCCATAAACTATTATAAAATTACAATTTAACCCCAAAAATATTAATAAGTTTTGATTTTCATCCTTAAAACATTTCAATTTCATCCTTATTCCTTTATTTCTTTTAATAATCCATACATAAATGAAAATTACTAAATCTTAGGGGTGTTACATTTTTTCCTAATGCCATGTGACATAATCTTGATTATTATCACAATACTATTTCATCACATGATTCTTATTTTTTTCCTCTTGGATTTGGGCTCATTCTTGCCCATTTCCTTTTCTTTGATTGAAATTCCTACCTCTCATGGAGAGATTGGCCAGACTTTCATGATTTTTCGACTATTGGTCCAATATCTATATCCTAGTCGAAGTTTATGTTACATCTCTTGCTTGGGCTATCCATTTGGCATACTAAAAACTCATGTGAAGTGGAAAAACTCTATATGAAGTGTCCATAGGTGAAAACCCAAATATATGGGTGGAGATGTTAAACTTAGGAACTCTAGCTCTTGAATTAGGAAAAATTACTTTAATCCAATCTTCTTGTAATTTTAAGACCTTTACTTACTTTTAAAAATTTATCTTCTTTACCCAAGAATTTAGCCTCACTTTAGGATGTTATTTCTAATTTTTCCTATTAGGTTTTCTCTTTTTACCTATTCCCTTAATGTTATAAACATTTTCTATGCATACACATAAGGTGAAGAATTTCTAAGGCTTATATTTTTTCTTAGATATCAAAAAGTTGTTTAATATGTTTTATTTCCTTAATTAAATATTTATGTACTTTTATTAATAAAAGAAACGAAATTAGAGATATTATACAATTCCTTGATGGTGGACATTAACTAAAACCAACTCTTTTATCATTAATCGTTTTCTTTATTATTTGTGATCATTTTCTTTTTACTTTTCTAATTTATTTATAGAATTCAACCCCTTGCTATTTTCCAAAAGGTACTATTAATCCATGTGGGATTAACAGTTGTTATTGCTACTACAGGTTAGTATTGTGGTAATGTATTAATTTGTTGTACTCGCTACAGTACCCACCAAATTTTGGCACCATTGTTGGGGACTGTGTATATTTACCTTTTGTAAATTTTTTCTTTTCTTTTTGTTTATAACAAAAAATATGGCATCAAATTTTCAAAAAATTTGACACTTGGCTATGCTCTTCATTAAGATATTCTCGTGAGGTACGTTGTTCTTCCCTTGAATAGAAACTTGAAAATTTAACTTCTCTTATTCATCAATGTGTAAAAAATACGCAAAGAGGGAAGTCTTAAAGAAATCATCTAGCCATGGGCCATCCTACTATTAGGAACCCAACTTTCTCTGAAGAATCATTTAAACAGGTAAATATGGTTAGTAATTTCACTAGACCACCAAAAGTGAGGTACAATTCCTTTACAAACATGTATAATCCTAAATAGAGGGATCAATCATACTTTAACTATGAAACATCACAAGCTTATCAGGTTCAAAACTACCCTTATTACTAGAAACATCAGTAGCCGTACATTTCTAACCAATAATCAACTCAAGATCCTAATTCAGGTATGTTATTAAAAGATTTGGTTCAAATCGTTGAGACTAATATTTTGCTAATTCAACAAGAGAGGCAACAATTTTATCAAGAGATAAGAGCCAACATTTAAAGCTAAAAAAATCAAATGGGTTAACTACCAATAGCAATCAGCCAACTAGAGGCTCAGAATTCAAAAATTGAAAGTCTAGTCCCAGCACTGTTAATGCAAAAAGAGGAAAATTATGCACTTAATGAAAAAGATGACTTGGAAGTTGACACTAGTAAGCCTACTAAGAAATAGGTTATGGAATCTATCCTGAATTCCAAATTCCCAGAGAAAATTACAGCATTAGAGGAAGCACCAAAAGTGCAGCAAATAGGTAAAGATCCTCTTATTTTGTTACTAATTTCTAATAAGATAATTGTACCTTCTATTTTTCAAAATTTTGACCTAGACTTAAAGAGCCTCCCTAGCCACATAAAGGGAAAATACAGTGGAGAACCACCTCCAGTGACAACCTCAAATAAATATGCCCTACTCAAAAATAAAGGAAAGCTGCCTCTTACTTTGGCAAAAACTCAAAAAGATTAAATTAAATTGGATGCCAAAAACTACTTAAGACATCGATTATTCCCAGGTGAGTTGAGTTCTCATTTAATTGAACTTTTGAATAATATTGACTTCACCACTTATGATGCACCTGAACTTCTAAACTTTGCAAATCCAAAGGTATGCCAATTCGAAGTGGACATCAAGTATCCTCCTTGAATGAAATATGGAGCTTTGAGTCTAGCCAATGACATTAAACAAAGGCGATTATTGGGAGGTAACCCAACATAATTTTTCTAATATATAAAAAAGAGAAGAATGGTGAAAATAAGAAAAAAAAATTAGGGTTCACTAATGTTCCTACTACAAGCCATAAAAAGGAATTCAGCGAAGTTCACTTAACTTTTATCTTTATCTCCCTCCTTATTTTCATCTTTATTTTAAATTGAGGATATTGTAAAGTTTGAGTCTGAGGGTGGAAGTATATTTTCCTGAATAATTGTGACCCTATTTTGATAATCAATTTTTCTGATTTTCATTATTAATGTACTTTTATTGCGTTTTGTTAGTTGAATGATTGTATAAGTGTTTAACTTTATATTTTGTTTTGTCAGGCACATCCAATAACTAATGATATGACTACCAAAATTGTTTAGCTATTGGAAAATGTAGAAAATTCATGGTTATGTACAATTTTAACTCTTTTGTAATTTTTTTTACTTTAGAATTTTGAAACCTTTTTGCACAATAACTTTCAATAGTTAATTCGTCTTTTACTTACAGAAGGTTTGTATAACTCAGAAACATTTTATGATTTCAATAGGATTTTAGAACTTATTTGAATGCTACTTGTGGCAAAATCCTAGGCTAATAGTATTATTTATAACATGATCTAGGCATTGTTTTATAGATTGGGCCTTTAAAGCACACCCTAATGTAATTATATACCTTTAGTTCCTCTATTTGAGCTAAACTGAATTTTTATTCTATATCCACAAATGAGCTAAAAGCCAAATGTTGTGATAAATATGCTTATTTTTTATCCTATTCATTCACTCCATGATTATTTTTCTGAATATTTGTTTTGTAGAGCTATATTAACCAAAGGGTGGAAGGGTGGAGCAAAGAAAAGAAAAATCCAAAGGAAAGCAAAAATTAAAAAGAAAGGATGAAATCCTATACAAATGTTGAAGGAAGCGAAATAGATAATGAAGGAAATGAATGAATTGAATGCACTTGAAGCAAGAAAATGAGTGTAAGGAAAAATTCCCCAAGCTTGAAAAAGTTGAAGATATCATATTTAATCAAGTGGTGTTGGATAATTGAGCCAAAAATTATATACTTTATCTTACCATATACCTTGGTCACATTACAAGATGAACAAAGCCATATTGATCTTAAAAGTAATTTTTTTAGCTTATATGAGTGGAGAGTAGCATGAAAAATATGCCTATGGAGAGCCTAAAATAAATAGAGATTCACACATCAATTTTTGAGATATATAAACTCATCTGGGTAAAGAAAACTTAAACTAACCCAAGGATACACACACATTCAAGGCTTTAGAAAATAAATTATGAGTTTTATTTGAGTTGGATTTTGTACATGGTTATGACTTGTTTCAAATTTTTCTTGAGCATATCTTCTTGTTATGAGGTAAAAACTTGGTAAGCCTAATACTCACTACATATATTGATTTTTGTTTTTGTTTTTAGTGATTATTTGCTTAAAGACAAGCAAAAGGTTAAGTGTGGAGAAATTTCATGTGTGCATAATTAAGCATGACTTCAGTATCTTTAAACTTACTTTTTGTTTGATTTAAGTAATATAATTAGGAATTAGGTTAGTTTTTTGTTTTGTGCTATAGGAGCAAAGGAAAAAGAAAAGAGGAGAAAAAGAGAAGAAATTCATGAAAAAATGCTTAATTGTAGTGATTTCAAACATTTTGGTACTAATCAGATCATAAATAACTCATATAAACTCCAATTGAAGTAATTCAAGTGTTTAGGAGAATATAAGACAATAATCTAAAACTTTTATGTTGAGCACTTTGGAATATTTAGGATCATTCAAAGCATTACGGTACTTGAAAGTCATAACCGCAATGCAGCAGGGTGAGTCTTAACCTTTTGTCACTAAATAGGGTTTATCTCTCTCGTATTAGCTTCGATTAAGTTGATTCTAGCAGTTATGAAAAGCTAGGAGACAAAGATACAACTTTCATGTTTACTACTTTCTCAAATTTTGGAATTATAAAAGTACCATGGTGGCTGAATTTTATCACCACAACATTACATAACCTGCTGATAGAGATGTCCATATTGCCTTGCACATCTTGCTAGAGGCTTTTTGCCTCATTTTTTACCTTTCCCCCTTATATGTCACTCTGGTGTATAGGTTTTTCTCTTTATTTTCCAAAAGGCTTGCTTTTGTTTTTCATTTTCTATAGCCTTCAAACTCTTTTCAAGAAGTCTATACTTGTGAATCAAGGGTATAAAGTCCCACATTTTTGTTGCTACCATGCATTTCTTATATGAGGATTCAATCCTAGCTTAAACTTTATTACCTTCCATGCCTTATTGCGGTTATACTTTAGGTAAGCTAAAAATTTGAATAATTCTTCAAATTGAGCAACATATTGATCTATGGTTATATTGCCCTCTCTGAGCTGAAGGAACTCAATCTCTTTTCCTGCCTTCACACTACTAGGTAAGTATTTATCTAAGAAAGTGTTCTAAAATGTAACAACTCCATTTTTTATACATATATACATATATATAATTATTTTTTAAATCACGTGAAGTCATTACTTTTATTTAACTCATAATAACATTCAATTAATTTAACCAAGCATAATTAAGGTTTATACATCATTAATTAACAACATCCATACGTAAATCAAACATATATATGTCTACATCTTATTCACCCCCATTGACCAGTTCTGGGGATATGGGTGCGGGTGGTTGCACCTTTACTGAGATCTTAGCCAACTCAACCACAAACACCTTATTAATTTCTAGGATCTGCTCAACATAGAGTAACTCGATCCAACGTACACTAAGAGCCAGAGCCAAAGAAAAATATACAAAACTAGTTTTCTGAACATGATATGGAAATATAGTGAGAATTAAATCCCAGTAGGTTCAACAATAAATCATAATTATCATCAATATAGCTCATCATGTCATGTTCCTCTGTATAAGCTATAATAATTACTTTAGGTCACATGAATGCACTTTATCTATGCATATGAAAATCATACAGTAATGACATGGATGGCATAAATAGCTATTTCCAAAATATCATATGATGGCTATAAACTAATTTTCATGTCAAGCTACCCTGGTCAGAGTAAGTACTTTCTACTCTCCGGTATGAGCTTTTCTCTCTCCGTCCGACATAGCACAATTTCTTTTCTCATTAACTTAATCATAGCCGTTGGTAGAGCATCCCCTACTAGTGCAGCACACGGACCACCATGTGACCGTGCTTATTTATTTTCTTTTCACATTAATAGCCATAAATATGATTTCAATAACAAGTATGTTCATAATACTCACATGCCGTAATTTTCATCAAAATATAATAATTACCAAAAATCATTGGTAATCATGCCATAAACATAATCATTTCAAATATCATTTTATAAAATATTTCTATGTCAAACTTACTAACTTAAGATGGTAAAGAGTTCATGCAATGGCAATGGCTATGGCATACACTAGTCATTTATTATTTTCATTTATAAGATTCTTCTTCTTTTTTAAATATTATTATCCTTTCTTCACTAAACAGATCATAACACCATCATTTTAAATCTGATTGAGGTGATCTTAGTGTTAATTGAAAGATAAGACAATCCTATAAAACCCTTATGTTGAACATTTTAGTGAAATCTTAAGTAATCATCGTGTTACTACTCCCTCAAATTCAATGTTATTTCTTCTCAGGTAGGTTCAAACCTCTACTTACTAATCGGACCATAACTCCCTCATACAAACTCTAATTGAGATGATTCCAAAGCCTATAAAACAATAAAAAATTTATATACAACTTTCATGCTTATCATTTCTTCATATTCCTTACTAATTATTCCCAGAAAATCGAAAACAAAAACACTTACATTTACCACCCTAGATTCTAGACTGATTCTAACCTTATTCATTCATCAGCCATATCTCTCTCATATGGACTCCAAATTAAGTGATTTCAGAGCCTATAGATCCGTGATACGTATATCTATATTTATTATGTTAAAATTTACTTTAATTCCCTACATAAGTGGCCTAGAAATTCAAACACAAAAGTATACTTAATAGATTCTTCCCTAGTTAGCTAGTTTCTGAACTTTGCTTACTAATCTGACCATATCTCCCTCATATTGATTCCAATTTGAATGATTCCAGTGGATCAAACATAGATATACATTTTTCATGTTAATAATTTCTTTTAATTCCCTACAGATTTATCCTAGAAATTTAAACACAGAAGCATACCTGAGAGATTCTACCCTGGTTAACCATTTTCTGACCACTTATTACATATCGGGAAATATCTCCCTCATCTGGACTCCAAATTAAGTGATTCCAGTGGCTAAAATTTCTTGAGAAATAATCTACATTTTTCATGTTAACAATTTCTTTTAATTCCTAGCCGATTGTTCCCAAAGTTTCAAAAACAAGAGCTTTCCTAGTTACCCCAAAATCTAGTTTCCTAACCAATCCTTTCCTAAGGTTTTTGTTCATCATTATATTACATCCTCTTCCATTTTCTTTACATCTAATCATATTCCATCAATTTTTCACCAAATTCAAATATACAAAATAGTAGCATAAAAATCATAAAAATTTTACCACCCATAGCCATACCTATGCAGAACTTTCCACACCAATTGTAATGTCCAAAACATCTATCATATGCAAAATAACATGTAACATGATACCGCAGCATCCATGACCAATCATCAAAGTAGCAAATATTGTAAATTTCATCAAAGTTCTAAGATCAAAATCCCACATAAATGTTATAAATTTCAAAACTTTTCTTCAAAAAGAGATATTGTTAAACCTACCTAGAGATCTCCCTAGCTCACTTAGTGAATTCTTTTTCTTATTTCCTCTTGAAGAAAGTAGCAAGATTCCTTCCTTCCCTTAGCTTTTCTAGCAGCTTAAATAAGAGAAGGAGGGTGAGTTTTTGAACACCAAGAATAAAGAAGAAAGAAAAATTCAAGTGGAGATTAAGCTAACTTACCTTGAGTACTTAGCCCTCTAGACTTCTCCTTCCTCTTTCTTCCTCTCTTCTCCTCTCTTTCTCTCCTTTCATCACTCTACCTTGCTTATGTTTTTCCTCTCCCTCCCTTTGACGAAATTCTAATGTTATAAGGGTGGGTTTTGCTTAAATAAACTATCATGTGGTTCACCTTTCATAACCATGGGTCTACCTTATCACAATTAGGATGCACTTGGTTGCTTTTTAAGGAAAGACAACTCATGATCTTGTCTTCCTCTCCCTTAGTCAAGATATGAATAACAAAAGAAGATTTGTATTTTGAAAATCATGATAAATGTTCTTAAGATAAGGGACAAGGTCCCTTTGATTTAGAGATTCATATTTTTTTCTTTTGTCTCACACAAGTATGATAGGTTTACCTTTCTAAGTGGCAAGTTTCTAGCCCTTGAATTTCCCTTGCTTTGCTAAAATTATTTGTGTAGGATAGGAATGTTTTGTCCAAATACTATGTATTATTATACCACTTGCTAAAATTATGAGTGTAGGATATAGATGATTTGTCCTAATGCCATGTATTATCATACCACTTGTTAAAATTATGAATTTAGGATATAGATATTATAACACCACTTGCTGAATTTTTTATCTTAATGCCATGTGTCCTAATCTTTATTATTATTACACTATTATTTCATCACATGATTTATTTTATTTTTTCTCTTGGATTTGGGCTCATTCTTACCTATTTCCTTTGCTTTGGATAAAATTCTACCTTTCTTGGAGGGCTTGGTCACATTTTTTTAATTTTTGAGCTATCGGTCCAACTTCTATATCCGAGTCTAAGTCTATGTTTTATTTCTTGCTTGGGATATCCAATGGGCTTGCTATAAACTTATGTAAAGTGGGAAAACTCTATATAAAGTTTCCATAGGTGAAAACCCAATTTATGGGTAGATATGTTAAACTTAGAAATTTCTAACTCTTGAATTAGGAAAATTACCCTAATCCAATCTTCTTAAAATTTTAAGACCTTTACTTACTTCACACAAAAATTTATCTTCCTTACCAAAAAAATTTTTCTCTCTTTAGTATGTTATTTCTAATTTTTCTTATTAGGTTTTCTCTCTTTACTTATTCCCGTAATGTTAGAAAAATTTTCTATGCATACACATAAGGTAAAGAATTTCTAAGGATTATATTTCCTTTGATATCTAAAAATTGTCTAATAAATTTTATTTCCTTAATTAAATATTTATGTACCTTTATTAATAAAAGAAATAAAATTAGGGATGCTACATTAAATATTTATGTACATATATTAATAAAAGAAACGAAATTAGGCATGTTACATAAAATACCTCCTAAGAGATCTATCTTCCATGATGACCTAATAGTTCCCTAGCTCTATTCCAATAGTGTTCTACCTCATCTCTCAACATATAAACAACAAAAAGTAACTTTTTGTTCATTTTGTAACCTAAAACTTCAATAATGTTCTCTAACTCTCTTAGTCACCTCTTAGCTACTATTGGGCCATAGCTACCTATGAAATGAATTAGGCTTAGCTTTCATAAACTCAAACCACCCACTCTCACTTCTTGCTGCCTTGTTGTTTCCCTTAGTTTCACTATTATTGTTATTTTGAAGGTATTGCAAAATTCTATTATTAACTGAAAACTTGGTCTTCATCCGCGCTATTCATAAAATTCCTCCTTAGTGGTGCTATATTTTGCTATATTAAAACAAAATAAGTTACTATTAAAGTGATCAGACTCAATAGTTAATTAAAAATATTTAACAATAGTTATAACATCATTAAAGCATATAGATAAGAAACACTAGTAATTTTTAACTACACAATATAACTACAAACATATTCAAGAGACACAGATCTATTTAGGCAACCACTGTTGTTGTTTTAATTAAAACTCGCAAGTGCACGAATCTATTAGAATATAGATTTAGTGGTATGCAAGGTCGATCCCATAGGGATTGCTAATTGAGAGAAAATTCTAATTTAGATCCAAAATAAATACTTCTAACCTAGTTGCCAATGTCTTGTTTTGTGAGAGGAATATTGAACAAAGTATGCAAAGAACTAATATGCTAAAATTAAGTGAAGAAAAATTCAAAGTGAAGAAGCATGAAAAGGTTAGGGGATCCACTCTTTTTATATCAAATAAAAATAAATTTTACTCTTTTATTACTCAATTAAAAACCTTACATGAATAGTGTTCCAATCGCAAGATATGTTAATTTAAGGTCACATTTGTTTATACATGAGTTATATTTACCTCCTTTTTATTGTATTACTAATATATAACACATTCTTGTAAAATGGATTCAAGCATACATTGTGCCAATCATCATCATGTCTACAATAAATCAAGATTGATTCAAGTATTTATTGTGCCAAAAGTTGTCTACAATGTATCAAGGTTCACACTTTACAAGATTAAAAATACAAAGATGCAAAAGATAACTTGTAAATGGATTCAAGCATAATATGTGCCAATCATTATTTTTTCTACGATAAATTCAAGATTGATTCAAGTATTTATTGTGCCAAAAGTTGTCTACAATGTATCAAGGTTCACACTTTACAAGATTAAAAATATAAAGATGCAAAAGATAACTTGTAAATGGATTCAAGCATAATATGTGCCAATCATTATTTTGTCTACGATAAAATCAAAATTCACATTTTACAAGATTAACTTATGTAGAAAATGAAAGATGTAGAAAACTAATTAACATAACAAAATAAAATGAAATATAATAGGTGGCAAAGCCAACCATGAACAATAAAAATAAGAAGTAGACGGCAAAGCTAGCCATTAAACAAGAAGAAAAAATAGGTGGCTCAGCCAGCCAGTAAAACATAACATAAGAAAAAGAGGAGGTAAATGCAACATCAAATATAAACATTAAAATTAAGAGTTAAATGAATTATTATTTTCATACCAAGAGTTTCACCCTTTCACCTTAGCTTTAGAAGATTAGTTCTCCATAATTAAAGTAAGAAAGTAAAATGAAAGATGAAGAAACATGATAATATTATGAAAGAAAATAAAAAATAAAAAATGTCTAAAGAAAGAAGAACATTACAATTACTTAGAATTTCAACAAAGCTTTCTCAAACTCTCTCTAAAAGCTCCCTAACTCACCCATCAAGCCCTCTATTTATAGATACAATTAGGTGTGGTAGGTGTCGTAATTGTCAAAATTGTTAGGTAGGAAGTTGTACAAAGTTGACAATTTGGATTCCATCATGTGCCCCGAAATTTATCCTTGAATATCTTCTTGAAATCCGCTGAATTTTGTTGTGTTTGTTTTATAATTAACCACAAGCGCACGACGTAGTTGTAGCTAGTCCAGCGAGTATGAGTCGTATCCCACAGAGAACAATGTCAATTACTAGAATGATGCAAAATATGCTATCTAAATCGATGTAATTCAATTGAGAGTTTGTCACAATTAAGTAAATTAAGGATTCAATTAACAAAAATCTAGGGTTAGGGTTCACCACACTTATGATATTCAACATTCAACTTGTACCTCCAATTGCAATCATCTAGTTAATTGGGAATGGTTTAGCTTTAATTAATTAGCAACCTCTTTCAAGCATTACTAATCATACCTAGGTTGATCCAATTGCCTACTTTCGTAGTTTTTAGTTCAACTTAGGTCCATTGAGCTCTATGCCAACCATGGAAGTCAGTTAATCAGTTTTCTCTTGCCCACTAATTGATTCATTTCTAGAGAATCTTAAACTACTTTCATGATTAAGATATGTCTAATTAACTATTAGGTTTAGGTTTTAATTTTCACCTTTCAGTTCATCAATTAAATGCCTAAGATGTGATAGATTGGTGATCAGGCATTCTACCAACTCTTATTCATGCATATAATGGTTAATCCTAATTAATCCAGAAGTGATTACAATTAGAGTTCTAACATTCAATTCAACATCATAGTATCATCATATCACAAGTGGGTTTACCGAAACCCTAGATCAAATCTACTCACACATCATAGAAACAAAAATCAAATTCATATATATTAAGTAAACCATTCAAGTTCATTACAATCTAAAGAGAAGGAGTAGAAGTAGAAGTAGAAAATTAAAGTAGAAGGAGGTAACCTGGTTTGTAGAAAATTCAAGATGAAATACAACCTTCAAATGCTGCAAATCCTACTCTAAAACATAAAATCAACAATGATTCAAGTAAAAACCTAATCTAAGAGTGTTTTCTAAGCCTAAAAATTGATTCTAATATGTCTCTCTGGGTCTGAATGTGTTCCTCTGTGTTTCCCCATGCATATGTATCACTTGGTTGCCCAAAACCCTAAGAAAACACATGTTGTATGGACCCGAAGCACAACCGTGTTCCAGGACATGGCCTGGCCGTGCTTCAGGCTGGATTCTGGGAATTTTTTGCATCATTCGCACAGAGTATGGCCTGGCCGTGCTTCATGCACACCAAGCACGGCTTGGCCGTGTTGGGGGCTGCCATGCTCATTTCTTGACAATTTTTGGTGTGTTGCCTTCTTACTTCCTCCTTAGCATATACCAAGTCCATATGGCTCCTCTCATTATTGTTTTCCCTTGCTTCTTGGCCTCTTTTGCTCTCTTACAAACATAAAACAAACCAAAGAAGTATCAAGAGCAAAGCATAACCAAATGTAGGGAAATAATCACAAGTTTACTACTAATTAGAGGATAAAATATAACCATTAAACACTCAAATTTTCTCTTTATCAAATTTGCTGACTCTATCAACATTAAATTTGTAGACAATTTCATTAGCTTTCCGTCAAGACAAATCGTGGACAAATTGGATACGTAATTTGTGACTTATGGTCAAAATACTATAGCAAAGTCGGGCTACACTACAGCAGTAGATAGATTCTTTTCTAGCCCACTTTTAGCCCTTTTAATGTCTAAATTTTCTTACCACTTGAACATGCAAGTTGTACCAAATTGTGTCAGCTACACACCTACCAAATTTGATACATATTGGATATGTATTTTCTGAGATATAGCCCAAGTACTGCAGCAAGGTTAGGCTGGACTACAAACAACAAACATATTCTCAACATTGGGATCTTTGCCTTGAATCTTTATGTTTCAGTTCTTTTGGAAGTGTGATCATAAATCAAGAATAAATTTGTGCATATATCCATTAGGATGCATCTTAATAGTCAATATGATAATGCTCCTTACGCATCCATCCTTAATGAATTTGTTTTATTTGCTTGATTTATAGACATCATTCCCAAAGAACCACAATTTAGCTCTGATTCCTCCAATTAAGTTCATTTTCTACTCTTCTCTCCATCTATAAGAAATACACAAAACTAAAGACAAGTAAGGGAGATTTATGCTTAATTATGGCAAAAAAATAAGATGAAAATATTTAATTTATGAGTATAAAACACACTCATCAACCACCTACCTTTGGTTTTCTAGGATCAACCTACTTTGATACTAACTTTGTAATAACCTCATTATTTTAAGTATATGAATATGTGCCTACACATAATTTACCTCTCTTGGAGTCATTACCCTCATTTTTATTTTTATTAATTCATGGCGAACAAATTGTCTATTAATTTAGAAGTTGGAGATTAAAAAAATAGAATAATACATTTCACATTAGGCATACAATCAAGAGCTACAAAACTTTTCATTAACAACTATCTATTTAGTTACATTAATGCAGACAAGATATACAACAATAACCTTAAGTACTATTTGTAATACAAAAATAATGAAGGTACCTAGTTACTTTCTTCAAAGTGCCTAGTCATTACATAAGATTAGTTTGGGGTAGGATAAGAGTGTTGTATTACTGGACCTTAAATTTTTTTTTTCATCTTTTTTTTTCTTTTTTTGCAATGACTATGTTGAGTTGTCTCTTAATAAGCGCCTTTGTTTAATGTCGTTGGCTCAAATTAAAGCTCCCTATGTCATTCATGGAGGATCCTTAATATCCACTTTGAATTGACGTGCCTTTGGATTTGGAAAATTTTAAGGTTTAACTGCATCATGAGGGGGGAAGTCAACATTAATCAAAGGTTTAATTAAATAAGACTTCAACTTATCAAGGAATAAGCGATGTCTTGAGTAGCTTTTGGCATCTAACTTAATTTCATCTTTTTGAGATTTTTCCATAGCATGGGACAACTTTCCTCTATCTTTGAGTAGGGCATATTTATTTGAGGTTATAATTGAGGGCAGTTATCCACTGTATATGCCCTTTAAATGGCTAAGAAATCTCTTTAAGCCTATGTGAAGATATTTCAAAATAGAAGGTCTATATATTTTATTAGAAATTGGTAACAAAATAGAAATATCCTTACTTGTTTGCTACACTTTTGGTGCTTCCTCTACTACTAAAAATTTCTCTTGGAATTTGGCATTTAGGGTTGATTCTGCAGCCTCTTTCTTAGTAGGCTTACTAGTGTTAACTTCCAAGTCATCTTTTTAATTAAGTGCAGACTTTTCCTCTTTTTACATTAATGATGCTAAGGCTAGACTTTCAATTTTTAAATTCCAAGCCTCTAGCTGATTGACTGTTGTTGCTAGTTAGCTCAATTGATTTGTTAATCTTTGAATGTTGGCCCTTGCCTCTTTTTGAAATTGTTGTTTCTCCTATAGAATTAGCAAAATAGCAGTCTTAACTTTAACCAAATTCTCTAATGACATACGGATCTTGGGCTAATTATTGGTTTGGGAGGTACAACTATTCATATTGCTGGTAAGAAGGGTAGTTTTGAACCTGATATGCTTGTGGAGTTTCATAGTTAAGGTATGATTGTTCCCTCCATTCAGGATTATACATGTTTGAATAGGATTCATACCTCACTTGTGGTGGTCAAGGGAAACTACTAACCATATTTACCTGCTCAAATGATTTTTTATGGAAAGTTGGGTACCCATTAGAAGAATGCCCCATGGCTGAACGATTTCCGTAGTACTTCTCTCTTTGCATATTTCCTACATGTTGACAAAGAAGAAAAGTTAAATTTGTAAGTTGTTGTTCAAGGGAAGAACCACATATCTCACCAGCATGTCTTAATGGAGTGCTTAGCCTAGTGCCAAATTATTCACAATTGGCTACAATATTCACAATTATGAATAAAAGGAAAAGAACAAGGAATTCACGAAAGGTAAATAGACACAGTCCCCAGCAATAATGCCAAAATTTGGTTGCGCAGGTAGACCAAATATAATAAATACCTTACCTCAAAACTAACCTGTAGTAGTAAGAGTAAGGGTCAATCCTACATAGACTGATATTACCTTTTGTGAAATAGAAAGAGGGTTTGAATCATGAAAGTAAAATAAAAATATAAAAGAGAATGATCGCAAGCACAATAAAAAAGAGTAATTAATAATAAAAGCGTTGGTTTCAGTTGATTTCCACTATCAAGGAATTGCATTGATCATTGACAACATAATCAATCTTTAATTGAATATCTATTATTAGGATTATATCCCTATTCTTCCTTAAGTTTAGTAATTGATGACGATCACCCCAATTAACCTAAATTAATAAATAATCCTTTAGCACATCGATAAAGAATAACTCATTAACCGCATGAAGAATTAGAGAAATTGATAGAGATAAACAAACATAGACACATCAGCTATATTTAATTTAGTTAATCATTCACCCTAGGTTTAATAATTTATAATCCAAAATTATTAATCATATTTGCCTCTTGAATCATAATAATGAAAACTTTGTTCAAGATATGATTCAGCAATAGATTAAAATAATGAAATCACTAGTGGGCATCCCTAGATATCAACTGAAACAATCATAGGAATAAAAATGGATGAATAATCAATACTCAATTAAAATTGACATAATAGACTCAAATCAACATCTCACAATGCATAAAATATCCTTGAGGTTTCAGTCTTCCTCAACCAATAAAAAGGACACTAGCTCTACCCACTGAACCATAAACATCAATGTTATCACATAAATTGGCATATTATGTCTAATAATTATCATTTCAGGAGTTCCCAATAAATTTAACAGTAATCATAAATAATTATCATTTTAGACAAAATGTTATGTTCATCTATCTTGGGTGGCAAGTTCTTCTTCCACTTTCTTCCTTCTTTTTCTCACTTCCCCCTATGTTCATGACAAGAAACAGGGTATTCAATGGTGACTAAAGTCACCATTAAAGTCAAAAAGTCGTCATGCACTCGTCGCGAGAAACAGCGTCACTGAAGCTTTTAGTGACAACTAATTGTAGTCGCCACTGAAAGCTTACTTTTCATGGCGACTTTTGTTGTCACTAAAGACATAATGTTGTGTCACTAAAAATGTATTGTCGTCACCAAAGATCCTTTTCAGTGACGACTATATATGGTTGTCACTAAAACTCTCTTTTCAGTGACCACCATGGTCGTCACTGAATATGTATATACATTCAGTGACTACTAATTGTAGTCCTCACAAAAACCTCGTTTATTAAGAGAGAAATTTTCCCTCCCATACCTCTCCCTTTCAGTGGCGACTTTAAATAGTCGCCACAGAAAATGGAATTAGTGACGACATCATAAAGTCACCACTGAAACATGGTTATAAAAAAATAAATTTTCATTGCTCTTATTTGACCCTTTCAGTCTGAAAATTGAAATAGTGACGACCATAGTCATCACTGAATTCCCTAAATTTTTTTTTGGTATTTCCATTTTCCATTTAAATAAAGCTTTGCTTTAAGACTAAAATCCAAAACCATTGAAACTAATAAAATTTTATATATATTACCATAATTTCAAACATAATACATGATTGTTGAGAGAGATATACTATGTCTATTAATAGAAAATAAGATACATAATATAATGGCAACAAATTTGATTACAATTATCTAGCCAGGTGGCTCTCTTGGAGACGTTGGTATTACATTATTTGTAGAACTTGGTGTAGCACTACCCATAACTCCTAGCAGGTTTTGTCCCTGTTTATATCACAGTAATAAATTAATATATAACTTGACAAGTCTAATATAAAAAATGAATATATACATGTAGCTGCAAGCATAGACCATGCTCTACTAACACACACATCAATAATTAAATTATCACATCAATGTCATTTCATATCACCCAGACACATGAAAAATAGTGTATAGGAAAAATGGTAATAATCTTAATTCTTTTGGTTAAGATGATGCATCAAATTAGAGAAGAAAAATATTATTGAAATCATAAAAGGAAAACTTCAAGAAAAGCATAAGCTTTATAAGTGGCCATCACTATTACTGCAATGGCACACATCCAAAGTTGTATTCCTCCATCTTTCGTCCCTTCCATTTCAAACTTGTGTTGAATGAAGATATACCCTTTTTCCCACATCTAGAAGTATTGTGACATGTTGTAATTTAAGCATGTTGTTACCATTATTTTAGTTAGTTTTTATTTAATTTAAGTAGAAAATAAATATGAATTAATTGATTTTTTTGTTTTATGCTTTAGGAATAATAAAGAAGGAAAATAGAGAGAAAATTATAGAAAAATGTTGATTTCTGACCCATCGTCACTAATGGAGGTATATCTCACTCATTAGGACTCTGATTGAGGTCATTTCAGTGGCTATGAAAAAAAAAGACATAGAGCTACAACTTTTGTGTTCGGCACTTTGGAAAAATCCAAAATATTCTGGGCGTCGTGGCACTCACAAGAGAACACTACGACACAGCGTGAGGACATATCCGGAGCGCCGCAGCGCTGAGTTGCCCAGACAGGAGTGCCGCAGCGCCCGCCACTACACCAGGTCGTTGAATTCACGATTTTTAAGGTTTTTCAACTCCAATTGAAGCCCGATGGGTTGGGATTTGACCTAGATACATTCATACTTCGATTAGGAGGAGTTAATCCATAAAAGGGGAGGAAACCAAGTAGAGAATTCATTCAATCATTCACCCAAGTTCTTAATTACATTCTTCAATTCTTCTTTCGATTTTCTTATGGCCCTGCATAGCTAGTTCTTTTTAGTTGGTTGAGGTAGATTGAAACCTCAAGGGATCTTCATGCATTGTGAGATGTGGATTTGATTTCATTATTTCAATTTGAATTGAGTATTGATTATTCATCTGCTCTTCTTCTCAATGATTATTCATATGACTGCTAGGGAGGCCTACTAGTATATTATATGTCTTAATCTACTGCTGAATTATGTTTTGAACAAAATCTTCAATTCTGTGATTCATGAGGCAAATAGGTTTGAGGATTTTGGATTATAAATCATTGAACCTATGATGAATAATTAACTAAATTAGATATAACCGATGTGTTTATATTTTTTTAGCTCCGTTAGTTTCTATAGTTCTTCATGCGATTAATAAGTTATGCTTTACCAATGTGCTAAAGGATTACTTGTTAATTAGGGTTTAAGGAGGAACAGGGTTAGAAATCCAATGATAGATATTCAATTACAGATTGATTATATTGTCAATGATCAATGCAATCCCTTGACAGTAGATATGAACTGAAACCAACGTCTTTGTCATTAATCACTCTCTCTTAATTACTTTCGTTATTGTTTACTTGATTTTATTTGCAACTATCAATCCCCCATTTCTCAATCACATAAGGTAATACCAATCTCTGTGGGATCGACCCTTACTCCCACTACTACAGGTTAGTTTTTAGATAAGATATCAATTTGGGTGTACCTGCGATAGTATGCACCATGTTGTGTTAAGGTTTTGCTACAAATCTGTGTTGAGTTTGTTAGGGAAGGGTTGGTTATTCACTTCTAGTGATTCAAGATTTTATTAGTAGTTTGGATGTTCTTGTTTGATGCTTCTGGCTGTGTTATTTATGCTTTTAATTACATGTACACAAGAAAATTGATTTCTGGTTTAAAGGTATGTCACTTTATCTTATCAATTGGCTACATTATAACAAGTACACATTTTTAGCCGATTATATAATGGGAGAATCAGAGATTGATCTCTAGCCCTTGATAACATCTGCAATAGTATTTGCAAATGCAAGGATGTTTGGCGATATGTAGATAGGAAAATATCTTAAATCCCATGAGAAGCACTCATACAGGATAACACAGTCAATATTGTTGCCATTTTGCATGTTTGCACAGTCAATATAGTTGATAAAGCTTGAGCATATTTTTTTCATATTGATTATGAAAGATGACCTATGTGAATGCACTTGCCAGTTTGCATGTGTGTGAATTAGTGTAACCAAAACAATACTGTGTAACAATAGAATTAGGATGCACAATATATAATTAAATTGTTTGGTACATCATCATGTAACTCAACTAACATGATCCAAAGCTTACTTACTCTGACAATCAGTACATGATCATTCAAGAGCAATATTCCAATAAAAGTAAGGATATCTAGTTCAAGTACAATATATGGTTTAGGAAACACATGAATTATATGCACATATGGACATCACAACATGTAGCTCCAAACAATTAAAAAACATATAAAATGGAAAACATTTGAACTCACATCAAAGCTCCATTCTAGTAGCTATTTAACTTTCAAAAACTCAAGTTAACCCCACATACACCCACCTTGTATCTCAAATTACAAACCACCTTGTAATACTGTTATCGTCTCTTAAGTGTAACAATCATGGTTAACTTTATAATTTGTTGTGTGTAGAAATATATCCAAAAATGAACAATAACCAACGAAAAATAGTTGCACAAATGCAAAATGAAATTTAGATTAAAAGGCAATTGTATGGAAGCCAAAAAATATTTTAGTGGCAAATTATCAAGACATACAAAACCATGGTCATAGGCAACAGAATAAATAACTGCAGATGTCTGCATATAAAATGCAAATGACACAAAAGATAGCCCACACCAGACTGAAGCTTCAATAAAAGGAGATAGCAGTTATAGGTAAGTTAAGAAAGAAGTGAAAGAGAAGATATCCACCTGGTGCACCAGGAACAGGTCTAGGCAAAACAGGGGGTCTAATCCCTGGCATTAATGGTTGACTTCCAAGTATTTGTGCATATCCAGGAATTGGCATTCCTGGTGTTGGCAAGACTAGAAAGCGTGGCCTTTGAGCTAGTAAGCGTTGATTGAAAGCCGCACCAACCTACTGAAATGCTACAGCTTGCCCAAGATGTTTTGATCCT
Source organism: Gleditsia sinensis (assembly GCA_037074535.1). Lineage (NCBI taxonomy): Eukaryota > Viridiplantae > Streptophyta > Magnoliopsida > Fabales > Fabaceae > Gleditsia > Gleditsia sinensis. The sequence goes on along the minus strand of CM073465.1, from coordinate 22,079,492 downwards.
TTGGTCAATTAAACTCTGGGTTTGTTGCTCCTCAAATTGCTAGTAGTAGGACCTCACATTTGCCTAACATCACAAACAAACAAAAAATGGACATATATATCATGAAGTATATTGACAATTAAAAAATAAGGAAATTACATAATACCATATGTTTGTAACTTGCATTATGCTGCTTTCTTATAGATGGCTACAAGATACACAAATAATATTAGCAACATATATATAGGTGGTTGTAGATAAGGAACTTTAATGGAATTTATACTAAACACAAGCATCCAGTATAACAACTAGTGCATTTTGAAAAGGTAAATCAAAAACCATATAAATGTGTATCATGTTCCTATTGTACGCCAACAGAAACCATCAACCACAAACACATGGGTAATGGGTTAGTTCAAAACAAAAAACAATATCTGCATTGGCAAGCTAAGCTAAATGAAACAATGATAAATCCATCCTAAGCAAACAATTAGGACTAGGTTAAAAAAAACAAAAAGGTGTTTCAGAACATATTTCATAAACTATAGAACTTACAAAATCGTGGGTCCAATAAGTGTTGCAGTAGTCACAGTAGTATCTACAAATTCGACAAAGAAAAAAATGTCATCGGTTGTCGAAGATGAAATATGAATTAGTTATTATTTTTTCTATAACTAAGCAATAATAAAAATAACATAGATTCCATACCGAGGAATCGTTGTTTCTATGGTACCTCTACAGCTGATTGCTGACCCAGAAAACTCAACGATAGGGTGAAGAAACAAATCAGAATTTCGTAGGAAGTGGGAAATAAAACCCTAAAAGAGCAGTTCTCAGTTGGACCCTATTATAATACTGTAATGTCTCGCGGTTTAGGGCTAAGATTTAACAATCAAATTCAGAAATAAAAGATGTTCCAAAAGGAAGAGTGTAATTGATTGATTATGCCTTAATCAGACTACCAACCCGTGAATGAATGAATGTAAAAGGTTTTCATGATTTTTTCCCCTCGCGGCAAGCTCTAAAGTTTTTGGATATATATCTAAGACTACCCTTTTACTCCCTTAACATGAATCAGTTTAGTTTTTAGACACTCCTGGACATAGAACTAAGCGATGGAGGATTGATAGAGATAATTCCACAGCAGAGGTGTCGATGGTGAACCTCAGTTGGCAGCTACTTACTCGGCGAATTCATGTGTTTCGTTGCAAGGGCTTCACTGTGAACCACTATTGTGACTTCAGTGATGGCAAACAAAAAAGGCACGCTATGTGGTGATTTTTGGTGAGGAAAATTTTGGGGGAATTCGCGGGGTTCTTATGCATGGGGTTCAGGGACAATGCCTCCAATACTCAGATGGCTCTACTGTGCCTAGCTATGTGTGTGGGGTTTAGTTTATTAAATGAATAATATATATATATATATATATATATATATATATATATATATATATATATATATATATATATATATATATATATATATATATATATATATTATTCATTTAACTTTAAATTTTCTTAATAGTTTATTTATTTTACTTCTAAATGTTTTTAATAATTTACTTTTTTCAACTAAAGTACATATTTAGTTTTTTGTAAACTTCATGAACATTGATTAAAGATTGTAAAGTCACTACTTTATTATATATCTATTTAAAAAGTTATCTTTAATTTATTTTAATAACAATAAATTTTTTTTCTTTTACCATATGCTTTAAAATAAATAATTTTTTGGATTTTTCAAAAATATATACATGTATATTTTATTTTTAAAAAGTTCCCATATCAATTTAGTATCTAATTAAAAACTAACTTATATTATAAAAGTTATTAAATTTATTTTATTAGCATATTTTCTTATTAACATACAAAAATGTGAGAAAGAGTGGAGAAAAGGAATAAGTGAATTTATTTATTCTTCAGTGGTGACCTTAGGTCGTCATTGAAAGTCTTAATGAAAAAAACAATTCTCATTTAGTGGCGACCTCCTCTAAGTCGCCACTGAAAGCTAGCTTTTCAGTGGCAACTAAACAAAGTCGCCACTAAAAGATGACGTTTCAGTGGCGACTTTGACCAGTCACCACTGATAATTACCTTTTAGTGGCAACTCATTAAAGTCACCACTAAAAGTTATTTTCTGTGACGACTTTTCTAGTCGCCACAGAAAAGTCATCACTGAAACCTCTATTTCTTGTAGTGGTTCTTTCTACTAGTTTTTCCAATCTTTTCATTGGATTTATTTTGGATGACCAAGAGCTTCATGTATCAGCTCTTCCACTGCCACACGTAAATACCAAATTAGATATTTCTTAATTGTAATGATTGAAAAAAATGATGTGTCCCTTAGCATATAATTAGGCTATGTTTAGATCTAAATTAAATTATTATTCCCATTATTTCCTTTCTAGAACCTAATCAATAAGGTTTATATCTATAATTAAGAAGATTTATATAATTTATCTTACCATCTACAATCCTATATTTAATTATCTTAATATTCCATTATATGGATTTTTCCTAAAAATATAAATTCACATGTTCTTCTTTAAAAAGTATTTATAAAAAAAATATTTTTATTAATCTCTCTTAATTTTCTAAAAATAAAATAACCCTTGCTCATTTTATTCTTTTTTTTTCTTTAGCTTGGCTCCACACTAACACTTATGTACTTTGTCATCAATATGTTTGTGTGCTTCACTAAATACCTCAAGTGCACGGCATAATTGTAGTTAGTTCGACAAGTACAGGTCGTGGGAGGAGACCAATGTATTAGCTACTAGTCTTTCACAAATCAAACTATCTGAATCAATGTAATTCGGGAGAGATATGGGATGGCTATTCAAAAGTGATAAAAGTAAATTGATGATTGAATTCAATTATGTCACCTAGGACTAGGGTTTTCCACACTTATGATATTCAACAATCAATTCAAGTATTTCCAATTGCAATTATTTGGGATATAGGGGATGGTTTAGCCAAAATTCATTAATAGCCTCTTTCAAGCGCTAATAAATGTACCAAAGCTAATCTACTTGTCTACTTTCGTGGTTCTTCGTTTAACTTAAGCCATTTAAGTTCTGTGCCAACCAATTGATTAATTCCTAGAAGTGGTTTTATTCCTAGAGAAGATTTAATTCCTAAAGGATCTTAAACTACTTTTGTGATTACAATCCCCTTAATTAACTATTAGGTTTTGACAATAACTTTCTCAGTCCATCAATTATTAACCTAAAATGTGATAAACATTGGACAGACATTCATCAACACATACATATACATAATAGTCAAACTGATCATCCATAAATAATCCCAAAAAGGAATTCAATAGTTCAATTCAATAATTCAGTATCATCATACCATAAGTGGTTTTTCCTAAATCCTAGAATGGGATCTACTCAGACATAATTGAAAGATAAATCAAAGACAATTTCATTAAATAAAAAATAGTGTAAATTAGTGACACAATCTTTAGTTTAATGTAAATCCTATCTAAGAGCAAAAAGAAAACTAAATTCTACTTAAAACCTAACCCTAAAGTGTTTCTAGAGTGTCTAGAATGTAAAAGATGTAAATCATGTCCAAGGCCTTCAGAGAAATTCGAATCCCCACTATATATAACTTCATAGCTGCTTAAAACCCTAAAAAAATATGGTGATTTTTAGTCCTGCAGCACGGTTGTGTCTCAAGACACGAGCTACCATGCTTTGGGCAGGTTTTTGGTGAAGCCGCACTCCTCCTACATATAATCTAGCCTGGCCGTGTTCTGGGTGTTCCAAACACTTCTTAGTCGTGCTAGGGCCTACCATGGTCTTGCTTGTTTCTTCCATGTTTCATCTATGCATCCTCTTCAGCTTGCTCCTAGTCCCAAGATCTCTTCAAATGAGCTTTCTCCCTTGATTGTTGGGCTAGTTTGCTGGTGCGTATTTTCATAGGTACACCCAAATTAATACCTTACCTCTCAACTAACCTATAGTAGTAAGAGTAAGGGTCGATCCTACAGAGACTGGTCTTACCTTATGTGATTGAAAAAAGGGGGGATTGATAATCGCAATTAAAGTAAAGTAAATAATAATGAGAATAATTAAGAGAGTGATTATTAAGAGAGATGTTGGTTTCAGTTGATATTCACCATCAAGGGATTGCATTGATCACTAACAAAATCATCAATCTTAAACCAAATATCTATCATTGGGGTTCTATTCCTGTTCCTCCTTAAACCTAGTAAATTAACAACAATCGCACCAATTAAACCCTAATTAATAAGATATCCTTTAACAAATCAGTAAAATCTAACTTATTAATCACATGAAGAACAAGAGAAACAGGTAGAGCTAAACAAATATAAGCACATCGGTTATATTTAATTTATTTGATCATTCATCATAGGGTTAATGATTTATAATCCAAAATCCTTAATCCTATTTTCTTCATGAATAAAGTAATGAAAATTTTGATCAAAACCTAATTCAGCAGTAGATAAAGACATACAATATACTAGTAGGCCTCCCTAGCAATCATATGAATAACCATTAAGAAAAGAAAAGCAGATGAATAATCAATACTTGGTTAAGATTGAACTAATGAAATCAATTCCAAATCTCACAATGCATATCAATCCCTTGAGGTTTCAATCTTCCTCTACCAACTAAAAGTAATTCAACCGCGCAGGGCCATAAGAAAAGCTAAACAAGAATTAAACAAGATAATTAAGAACTTTGATGATTGAATCCCTCCTTCTCTGCTTACTTTCCTCCCCTTTTATAGAATAACTCCTCTTAATCGAAGTAGAAGTGTTTCTAGGTCAAATCTCGGCCCACCAGGCTTCAATTAAAGCTAAAAATAATTCAAAATCGCGAATTTGGCTTTTCGGTGCGACGGCAGGCACCGCGGCGCTATATAATTCTTCTGACGGGGTAGCGCGGCGCTTCAAAAATTTGGCACCGAGGCGCTGCAGTGCCCTATGCCTAGCGCCGCGGTGCTCAGTGCTTTTGGGAACTGCCCACCGCGGCACATTGGGAGGGCCGCGGCGCCTAGAAATACCTAGAATTTGCTAGTGTGCCAAACACTAAAGTTGTAGCCTATGTCTCTTCTTTCCATAGCCACTTGAATAACCTCAATCGGTGTCTAAATGAGTGAGATATGCCTCAATTAGTGATGAAAGGTCAGAAATTAGCATTTTTTCATGATTTTCTTATCTTTTTCTTCTCTTTTCTTCTTCCTTTGTTCCTACAACAAAAAAAAAACTAAGCTAATACCTAATCATATTTTACTTAACTCAAACAAAAAGTAAGTTTAAAGGTATTAATATCATGCTTAATTAAGATCACATCATTTGCTCACCTACAAAAAGAAAATAGAGCCAAGCAGTATCTAAAGCAAGTAAAAATAAAATAGAACAAAAAGAGGAAAATAACCATAAGTAAACATTGAGTTATGAGATGAAACGTAATGCATAAACACACAATTTTCCTGTTTATCTACTCCCCTATACTTAAACTTTTACTTATCCTCAAGCAAATAACAATACATACCAGCAGAAAAGAATATTAACTCAAATTCCAAAAAATAGGCAAAACATAATGTAGTTAATCCTTCACCCAATTAATGTAATGTAAATAGATTATATGATTAGGCATTTATCAAAGAGTCTCCATTATTCTAAAACTAAACCCAAATTCTCTTATTATACACCTATGCCTATTGTTACCATAAATCTTATGCTCCAAAATGATTTTTAAGCATTCAAGTAGGCCACTGTATCCTTTAGATCTCCTAATATTGCCTTACCCTTATTTGAATTTTATCACTCTTTTTTAAACTCAAATTCTTTTGCTTCACACTTTTTCTTCTTTCTTTTCTCTCTTATTCTTCTTTATTTTTTTCTTTTTTTAATCAAAATATATAGTGAGTACATTTTATGCTCTATCTCACTAAGGTATAGACAACTAGGTACTTATACGAAGGCCTTTTTGGTGCCTTGAAGGTATACTCAGAATGAAGATCTTTTAGGTTTCAAATTCCCTCATTCTTCACCTATGCCTACTTGACACTTTTATTACGCCAAAAATAAAAAAAAAGGGCATACAGTTCATAGCACAATAGGTGTGGTGTTTTTAAAGAATTAGGAATTTAATTCTAGAAGAGGGAGACTAAGTTAAAAATACTTTATTTCATATAAATGTCATACATCACATCTTCATGAGTTAAAATCAACCTATATTACATTAGCTTATTCTCAGAATAGCTAACTTTGTGACTAATTGGTTTTAGTCAAATGAAAATACTCAACAATCAAACATGGTTCATATATATAAGCAAGCAAAGACCATGATCCAAAAGTAATCCACCATGCTTAAATTTGACATTATCCTCAATGTCATCAATTAATGCACATGCAATGGGAGGGGAGGAACTTACTTAATTATTGGTTTTATCGTGGTAGAGGAGTTAGGTGCTGGGATAGGTGCCAATCGTATAAGGTTTGGACCATGTGATGCATGACACCTATCATTCCTTCCATTAAGACTATTATGCTCTACATGTTTTGTAGGGTGACCCTTTGGTTGAGTTGCTCCTCATCCCTTCAGCTAAGCCAAGAGGAGAAGGAGTATTGATCATCAGGGGCACAGTGGAAGGACCTATATAATCAAATGGATAGGGAGGTGTTAGGGTTAGGGCTGGCAAGGGCTTTTGGGGTTGTTCATCCCCCTCATAATTAGAATCATGATCATTACAACCCTCTTTTAGTGGATATATCCAATTATTGGGGTTTGGTGACCACTGTTCTATCAGGGCTAGGTCGGCAAAAAATATTATCCCCACAGAGATACAACCAATAGTCAACATTTATTTGTACAATTAATTTCATGTATAGATAGGATTCTAAATCTATTCATCTATTGCCAGCTATGGGTTGCAATTCCAGTAAGTTAAGATTTAAGTCTAGCCCTCTAGCAATGGCTATAACCAATCCCCTTGTAACAACTTTTAACTTGTGGCATTACCTACCCTTGCCATTTAATGTGTAACATCTTAAGTCTCTAATAAAGTTAGATAAATTTAAGAATAAGTAGAAAATATATATGACAAAGAATTAAAATGCTTAGTTATGTAACAATAAGGCATTTTATAAAATAGGTGACATATAGTTAATAATGAATCATATAAATAAAATTCTTAGGAGCATAATGGATGGGGAGAAGATACAAATACATTTTTAAGACATTACTAATATAGGATTAGTAGTAAATTAAGGTAATGTAAAACAACTAAGGAGCTATAAAGTAGCACCACAAAATTTCAGCCACATAGTATGCCACATTGCCTATAGAATTGTAGCCACCTTGTTGCCAACTTTCACTTACCAAAGCATGCCATATTTCCCACAAAGTTACAGCCACAAAGCATGCCACATTGGCCACAAATTATAGCCACCTTGCACCTACCAAAACATGCAACATTGCCCATAAAGTTGCAGCCACATAGCATGCCACATTGCCCAAAAAATTGTAGCCACCTTACACCTGCCAAAGCATGCCACATTGCCCACAAAGTTACAGCCATATAGCATGCCACATTGCCCACAAATTGCAGCCAACTTGTACCACCTTGCATTTACCAAAGCATGCCACATTTCCCACAAAGTTGTAGCCACATAGCATGCCACATTGGGCACAAAATTTCAGCCACCTTGCACCTACCAAAGCATGCCACATAGCCATAAAAAATTCAGCCAAAATCAGCCAAGAAAAATGCCACTTTTCAGCAAGGAAATCCTACCACATAGCCATAATTATTTCAGCAACATTTCAGCCAAGAAATAGCCACCCACTTCAGCCATTTTTCTGCCCACAATCGGAAAAATAATGCAAAGGCTACTGCCGCACTTCATGCCTCTGCATTATCATGCCCTCCCTATAAAAACACAAGGGAATCCCTGCAAAATAGCCTCATTTTCCTCTTGAGTGGTGGAAACCAGCAGTCAAGAATCATGATATCTAAGTATTATTTTGGGCAGCAAATTCAAACCCCATTTCTCATGCAATCATCACCCAAAAGGGAAAGAAGGCAGCCATAAAACTTAGAGCCAATGGGGGAGAGAAACCAAAAAAACGTAGCTAAGTTGCAAGGGAAGTCAAGAGGAGAAGCAAGCTGAAATTTGAGAACCATAGGAGCATTTCTGCATAAGGTGAGTTTCCCCTCTTAAGGAAAGTTGGTTTGTAGTGGGTAAAGCTCATTTTCGGTTTTGCATGGGTGTTTCTTGAGCATAAGATGCAAGATGTTCAAGTTGAAAACATGGAACTCTAGTGGTCGGGAACAATCTTTACCATCTAAGTAACAAACATGTTGAAGCACTACACATTCTGCACTTAAAAGTTTTAAGCCCTGTGTTCTTAGACTGTTTGATTGGGTAAATGGCCTTTAAATTTTCTAATATTTGGTGATAAAAGTCTTGAAATATTAATAATCAATTCTGGGAATTTTTGTGATTTTTGAGAACCTACAAATAAGCCATTTACAATCAAAACAGTGCTGAGAATAATCTATTGGACAGCTTTGGCTGTTGATGGAAATACCAAATTTTAGAGAATTTTGGGTAGGTTAAGGCATGTAATAAAATATGGAAATTCGGTGGGATAGGAAGTGAGTCAGAATATACCAGAACTAGGGACAGCCATAAAAAGTGTGTTCTTTAAGGGGTTAAATGAATTAATATTTACTTGAAATTTTTATGGTGATTATATAACATATGTAGGATGTTGCATATCAAATACGACGAATTTTGAAGAAGTTTTACCCCTCCAAAGGAATGGAAAATAGAATAAAAATGGAACTGAAACCAATATGGACTGTTCTAGATTATAAAGGTAGTTCTTGGGGTAAATGGAAGAGTTAAGGGCTGAGAGAACCATGAAATAAAATAGACATGTAGAGGAACCTCCATGAAAAATTTTAGAATTTTTAAAGGACTTTTGTCATATTTAATAATAACCCCAAATCTCAAGAGAATCACAGTTTTATTTTGGGGAGCAGAAGCTCTTAAACTAGAGACTTATGATTTTAGGTGCTAATATGCATGCATTAACCAAAAGCTCTTATATGTTTTAATTTGAGTTGCTGGTAGTAACATTGGCAGCTTTGGAAAGGAAGTAATTGTGCAGGAATTGAGGTAGCTAGCTTTGTCTTAAAACACTCTTTAAGTTTATGAACTTGAATTTATCAATTTCACTGGTTGGCTAACTTTTATGCTATGATGAATGATGGTCTAAAGAAATGTTATGTATGCATTCTCAAAAATTAAGGGGGTGCCCAAAGTGTGCCAAGTAAGCCCCATTTCCCCCACGTATTGGCCAATAATAAGAGATGCATAACCCTTTTGCAAGTATGGGACTTCTCACTTTATGATTCAGTTGGATGACTGTATAATAACTAATATGTGTGCACTATTTACTTTTCTGTGTACTACAGTAAGCTTCTATGATCTTTGCACTCTTATTCTAGTTATTAAACAGGGTAAGCATGTGAATTTTATCTCAATCTATGAGTTTTTGTTAGTAGAATCAATAGCCAATGATATAACTGTTTAAATTGCTTATAGCTCTTAAAAGACGTAGGAAAGTCATAATTATTTGTAATTTTAATTTCTTTTCAATTTATTATTACCTATTTTCTAAAAATCCTGAAATTCTTTTGCACAGTAATTTTGGATATTTAATTTGTCTTTTACTTAGAAAAATATTATATAACTCAAAAATATTTTATGATCTCATTAAAATTTCTAGCACTTATTTAAATGCTACTTAAGGTGAAATCCTCGGCTGATACTAATAATTAGGAGATGATTTAGGGATTATTTGATGAGATTGAGCCTTTTGAAGTTTAACCCAAGCAAGTAAATATCCTTAGAACCTCTATTTTGAGCTTAATTAACATTTTATTCTATACCCACAAAATAGGCAAGACCAAATTTTGTGATTAATATCTTTATTTATTTTACCTGATTCACTCACTCCATGATTAATTTCTGAATGCTTGTTTTGTAGATCAACATTAATAAAAGGGTGGAAGGGTGGAGCAAGGACAAAAGAAAAGAAAAAATTAAAAGAAAAGAAAAAGTCTCAAAAGACTAATGAATGTCTATTCAGTGATTGAAAGAGAAGAGATAGAGAATCAAGGAAAAGTATAATGCAGTAAACCAAGGAAATAAGTGTGGGGGAAAAATTCCCCAATCTTGAGAATTAGCTCAAATATATTAGAGTTAATCATGTGGTGTTGGGTGATTGAGCTTCAAACTATATCATATATCTCACCCCATAATCTAACCACATTACAAGTTGAATTTAGTCCTTTTGATCCTAAGAAGTAGTTTTAGCCTACATTAATGGAGAGTAGCATGAAAAATAAGCCTATGGAAATCTTAAATAGAGATCCATGCTGCAATTCTTGAGATATATAAACTCATCTGGGTAAAAGAAAATTAAATCATTCAAAGACACACACACTAAGGATTTTAGAGAACAAAATCATAAATTGCATTTGAATTAAATTTTGCACATGATCATTTTCTGAAATTTCTTTAAGAGCATACAATTTTTACTATGAGGCAGCGCATTGGTAAGCCATTCACTGGTATCATATTTTGAATATTGTTCACATGATCATTTTCTGAAATTTCTTTAAGAGCATACAAGTGTGGGGGTATTTGACATGCAGTAATTAAGCATGTTGTTTGCATTATTTTAGTTAGTTTTTATTTAATTTAAGTAGAAAATAGATATGAATTAATTGAGTTTTGTGTTTTAGGTTTTAGGAATAATAAAGAAGGAAAGAAGAGAAAAATAGAGAGAAAATTATGGGAAAATATTGAGTTCTGACCCTATGTCACTAATTGAGGAATATTTCATTCATTTAGACTCCGATTGAGGTGATTCTAGTGGCTATGGAAAGAAGAGATATAGAGCTACAACTTTTGTGTTCGTCACTTTAGTAAAATCCAGAAGATTCTGGGCAACCCGCCGCTCACAAGAGACCACCGAGGCGCCGCGTAAGGATGTATCCGGAGTGTGGCGGCGCTGAGCTGCCTAGACAGGAGCGCGGCGGCGCTTACCCCAGTGCGTCGTGGCGCCTGAGCACATCCGAGATGAGCAAAACGGTGCTGGCCTAGGGCACCGCGGTACCCCCTCTTTGAAAGTCTGTAGCATCGCGGTGCCCACCACCGCAACAGGTCGGTAAATTCGCGATTTTTAGGGTTTTTCAACTCCAATTGATGCCCGATGGGCTAGGATTTGACCTACATACATTCCTACTTCGATTAAGAGGAGTTAATCTATAGAAGGGGAGGAAAGCAAGTAGAGAATTCATTCAATCATTCATCCAAGTTCTTAGTTACATTCTTCAATTCTTCTTTTGATTTTCTTATGGCCCTGCGTGGCTAGTTCTTTTTAGTTGGTTGAGGTAGATTGAAACCTCATGGGATCTTCATGCATTGTGAGATGTGGATTTGATATTGTTATTTCAATTTGAATTGAGTATTGATTATTCATCTACTTTTCTTCTCAATGATTATTCATATGATTGCTAGAAGGCCTACTAGTATATTGTATGTCTTAATCTACCACTGAATTAGGTTTTGAACAAAGTCTTCAATTCTGTGATTCATGAGGCAAATAGGTTTGAGGATTTTGGATTATAAATCATTGAACTTATGATGCTGGAGGGTCCTCTACTCTGTTCTTCCTCTTTGAGAGGCCTAATTTGGAAGTTTTTGGAGCCATTGCACTTGGCAAATTCACTGGGGCATTTTATCAAACACCTAGTGTGCGCTCTTAAAAAATTGGGATAATGGATGGTGGATTCTTAGCTTGAAGTCCCAATTCAGTGCAAACCAGTAGCAATGAAGTATGAAGATCAACTTCAGCAGGGTAAACAAAGCAAATCGTACCCAATTTAGCTTGATTTATGGTTGGAAAGTGCAAATCAAAATTGCTTTAGAACCCTAGAAAATTTCCATTAAATCCAACCCAAAAGCTGAAAGAATTGTTTAATCCTGCAAAAGAAGATGAAAAACCACTCAATTCAATCAAATAAATGTAATGGGAGGTTTAGATGGTTGATTGGCTGTAAAATATTGGGATTTGGGGTGAGGGATAGTGAAAATAACGTGGGTAGCATATGAAGAGGCCACAGGTTTCTTATAGAGAGCGCAACGGTGCTCTTTGTTAAAACACAGGGCGCCGCGGTGCTCACCCGATCTGGGTGCCGCGTGCTGCGATGCTCCTGATCTGGATTCCCAGCGCTACTGTGCTTCTCTTGAGTGCTGCGACACTCACCCGATCTAGGCAATGGGCACCGTGACGCTCGGTTTGAACGCCGCAGTGCTTGTGCGTCCGCAGGTCTGAATTTTTTTTTTTTTTGAAAATAAAGAAATATTAAAACTATGGAAAGAAAAATAAGAAGAAGAAGAATGGTTGTTGGGTTGCCTTCCAACTAGTGCCTTTGTCTTAATCAATTATGATAGGTTTGCCTTTTTAGGTGGTAAATTTTTAGCCCTTGAATCTCCATTATTTGGTTGAAATTATTTGTGTGGGATATGAATGTTTTGTCCTAATGTCATGTATTATCATACTACTTGCTAAAATTATGAATCTAGGATATAGATGTTTTGTCCTAAAGCCTAATGATTATAGATGTTTTGTCCTAAATCCTTGTATTATCATACCACTTTCTAAATTTTTGTCTTAAAGCCATGTAACCTAATCTTTATTATATTATCACATGATTTATTTTATTTTATTTTTTTCCTCTTGGATTTAGACTTATTCCTACCCATTTCCTTTGCTTTGGATAAAATTTTACCTTTCTTGGAGGGCTTAGACACATTTTCATAATTTTTGGGCTATCGGTCCAATTTCTATATCCTAGTCCTAGTCTATGTTTTATTTTTTGTTTAGGTTATCCAATGGGCTTGCTAGAAACTTATGTGAAGTGGAAAAACTCTATATAAAGTGTTTATAGGTGAAAACCCAATGTATGGGTGAATATGTTAAACTTAGTAACTCTAGTTCTTGAATTAAGAAAAATTACCCTAATCCAATGTTTTCTTGAAATTTTAAGACCTTTACTTCTTTCCAAAAATTTATCTTCCTTACCCAAGAATTTCACCTTTCTTTAGTATATTATTTCTAATTTTTCCTCTTAGGTTTTCTCTCTTTACCTATTCCATTAATGTTAGAACATTTCTATGCATACACGTAAGGTGAAGAATTTCTAAGGATTATATTTCCTTAGATATCTAAAAATTGCCTAAGAAATTTTATTTATTTAATTAAATATTTATGTACCTTAAAAAGAAATGAAATTAGGGATGTTATTTTGAATACTTTTGTATTTTTATTAATTCATGAAACGAAATTAGAGATGTTACAAGAATCATGTCCGAAAATAATTTAAATGATTAAGATATTTGTGTTAAAGGTTTATATTATGCTAAATTGAGTCTAGTATCTAGGATGTGAATTATGTTGAAATTGAGAATTCATGTATGAGTAATTGTTAGAAAAAATCTTCTTAAAATAATTGGGTGAATTAAACGGGATTGATATAAATTAGAATGAGATGCTTTTAGATATAATAGAGGAAAGGTTTGATATTTTTGATAATGAATTTATTGGTGTTAATAAAAAGGTATAGAGTTACTGTGATGGGGTAAGTTAGAATTGTTAAACATGTGTCAATGGTACATAAACGTTAAAAAAGATTGGTGGATTTATTACTACGTATGTTTAACATATTGATTAATGGATTGTAGGATAAAAATAGATGATTAATTCAGATGATGCTATTCATGGGTTGATATTGACATGTGAGAATCAAAGATGACTTGATAGAAGTCTGGAATAAGAAAAGATAGTTACTCCAATATGGATGTGAATATGTTCTTTTATGAGTGTGTTTTCTAATATCGATCCATAGATATATCCATGCGAGCTTGAGGATATAAAGTGAAATTGATTAGAAAATGAATACAAATAATTCAATACAGGCCAAAAGTCTAAAGGAATCATGCATGTTGAGCACTAGAAATTATCAGTTGGTGACCACATATTTTTGAAGAAATCACCAATGAAAGAAGTAATAAGGTTTGGAAAGAAGTACATATTAGATTCTTCTTATGTTACCTAATTTCAAGAAATTCAATTGGATAAAAATTTGGCTTAACTATGGGTACAATTGATGTTTATTGTTAATTGACAAATGAAGAACTTATTGATAAAAGAAATCCTTATGGTTAAGTTATATGGAAAAATCACTCAAGTGATGAGACATATGAAAAAATAAACATGATATACAGAAAAGATATCCCCAATTATTTGAGTAATAAGGTTGGTAACTTCGAATTATGCCTTGATTTCATTCCCTACATATGGTAGAATAGGCTGAAATTCGAGGACCGGATTTCTTAATGGGGGAAGAATGTAACATCCCGGAATTTTTAATTTTAAATAATAATTTTTTGGTATAAACAAATATATTTTTATTTTTTAAAAAACGATTATGTTCTACTAAAATCAAGTATATTTTAAATTAAAATAATTATATTGGTCTTTAATAAATTTTGTTGTATTTTTAGAAATATTCTTTCTTTTATTATGTATAAAGATATTTATTTTATGATTTGTTTTATTAAGATTTTTATCAAGAAAAATTATGATTTAAAAGTTTAACTAAAGGTTTATGAGAATGGAAATTTTTATAAATTTTTGGGATATTTTAGGATGAAAAACGGAATTTATATGAATATATATAAAAGAAAATCCTATTATTCAATTATTAAATTATTATTATTATTATTATAAAAATAAAATAAAAAGGGCAAGGGGAGAGACGGAGGCTTCGAAAAAACTGAAAAAAAAAAATATGAATAGTAACCTTCAATTTCTCTCTAGATCTGGAATGCATATTGGCTTCCGATCTCCAAACTGAGGATACCACTGGATTCAGGACAGAGAATACTACGGTTTTGACCGATTAATTTTTCAAATCAGTCGTTGAATTGCCGTAGATCTAAAGTAGAAAATCTCAAAAAAAGGGTAAACTGTGAAACTCTTACTTAGAGACCTCCAATTGAAAATCTGACATCGTAGATAAATTCAGGAGTTAGATAAACCTTAAGATATGAAATTTTTCAGCTATCTGACAACTTTTTGTTCTTGGTGATAGTATTTCTGGCGGTGAATAGTATTTTTCGGCAATGAATAGTATTTTTCGGAGGTGAATAGTGACCAAGCTCCCGGAGTCATTTTTTAAGTCTTTGGACCCTCCGAACACGTTTTTGAAGTCTAATTGGTCAAATTCGGATTGAAAAAGTACATTTTAGAGCTGTCCAACTAGGAGCCCTACCCTGTGAGTAGATACTTCTTTCTATGACTTGCCCCATGCTCTTCTTGAACTAAAAATGTATTATTATTTCTATTTATAAATTATTTATACTATTATAAGTTTCTGAAATGTGTTAAAATATCTGTTATACTTACGAACTAGCACATAGTTCAAGAAGAGTATGGTTTGAGAAATGAATGTTGGAACTCATTGAATATGTGGTTTTAAATGTATTTATCATTATTTGATAAAGTGAATATTATGTGCACGATGCATTGATTTGTAAAGCTATATACTTGTGAAAATTATGCATGTCATTTTATAAATGAGACTGAATGGCAAGCGTAAAGCTCATGGCGAGTTGCTTGATAATTTTACATGTATTTATATGTATGGATGAATATCGGCTGGTTGTATGGCTTGTGACGGTATTGAATAGGGGATGTCCTATTAGCCTAAGTGAGCCAGGGGAGGGCTGCTCCAACCGGGTGACAGTGGTAATGTGGGGGGGGGCAAGAGGGTGATGTACTCACATTCCCTTATCACTTATTGTGACTGTGGTTGAGGTCACTATGCGTATAGCGAATGAGTTATATTTTCATTGCATTGACCAGATTGCCGAATAAGGGAGGTGTATTAAAAGTGATTATTTTATCTCTAAATCTTAATATTTTCTTTAACTTATACAGCTGAGTATAACAACATTTGTTTAATGATCATACCGTGCAGCATCTAGTTTTGGATATCTGAATATCCTTTGATTTGAGAATATTTGAAATACGGGTCCCATATGAATGTACTTCTGAACTGTATTTTCTATATGACATATTTTAAAATATAAGTACGTCCATATGCTGACCTAAGAGGTCATAGAAGGAATTATTTGCTCATTAAGTTGTCAAACTCACTACACGATATTTCTACATTTTTTAGATAAGAATATCAGAGTCTGATTCGGCAGATAGGTAATATATTCTCTGGGTGAGTCTACGTTGCTTCCAAGACTCACGGTCTTTGAATTATACTGTGTTTGTATTCAAGAGTGCTCTAAACGTTATAGGCAGGATCTCCGTTTCTGTTGTACAATGATGTTTAAAGACTTGGTCTGTATATTGTGTATACATGAGAGATCCTATATATATCTGTTCCTATGATAAAGAATTGAATTATGTATCTTTATGAAAAATATTTGATTGCGGAAATAATAATTTAAAAAAAATGTTTATTTTACATAACGTAAATTGGGGACATTACACTAAAAGCAGGTGATGTTAGCTTTGGTGCACCTTGACACCTCATCTATCAGGAGTGATGTTAGCCTTATGTGACAGCCAACATACATGATATGATATGTGAAATAGAGTGGGATGCCTCATATTTGGGTGAGATGTTGACTATATAATATGTGATTTGTCCTCCCTTGTTGTGTGCTTGGGAAATGCCCATATTAGAGTTCCTTCGCGTGTTCTCTTGAATAGTGGTAGGCAAACCTTAGTTGGGATGCTGAGTTTAGGCAAATCCTATACCACCAAAGTACGAAAGGGCTTGAACTCTGATATGATAGTTCTGATATGAGATCCTCTTAATGTTTTCATGAGAAATATTTCGATGCATATTAATATTTGATTAACGATCATACTATATAGCATATGGTTTCAAATATTTGAATGTGGTTTGAAATTAGAATATTTGAAATACGGGTCCCATATGGATGTACCTCTGAACTATAATTTTTTATATGATAAATTTTAATATATGAGTACATCCATATGTTGACCTAAGAGGTCATAGGAGGTATTATCTGCTTACAGAGCTGTCAAATTCATTACATGATATCTACATTTTTTTCAAATAAGAATACAGAATTTAGTCCTCCCCCTTCAGATAGTTGATCAGTTAAACGACATAATCTCTAGGTGAGTCTACCTTATTTCTAGAGCTCGCAGATTTTGATTTTATTTGTACTTGTATTCTAGAGTTTGCTCTAAACACCATAGGTAGGATCTCTACTTCTGCTATTATTTTGATATTTATAAATTTGGTGTATACATGGAAATACCTATATGTAACTGTATTGAATGTTAAAGGAGTGTATTATGCATGTTATGGCAAATATATGTTTGTAAAGTATGCATTTCACGTGCCCTTAAATTGGAGATGTGACAGGTAAAATCCCTCCCCTTCTCACATGTCCTTTTCCTCCAAAAGTGGAGAAAATTGGAGGGGAAGAAAATATAAAGAATGGAGAAAAGACAAAATTGTCTTCACAAAAATAATTTTACTTTATTTTATTGCATATTTTTTTAAAATTAAAATGGTATAGTAGTAATTTTATTTTATTTTTCTTCCCCTTTTCTTACAAACAAAACAAAAAAAAAATTATTTTTTCTTTCCTTCTCTTAAACTAAACAAAACAAATAAATTTTATTTTTCTTTTCCTCCCCTCCTCTTCCTCTTCCCTCTGTTGAACAAAATACACCATTGAAGATTATAATGATAATGGTGATATATTAATGATATATATTTTGATTTAATGTCATTTGATGAATTTAGTTAATATAACTAAACATAGATGGCTATTATTTTATTTTATTTTTTATGACTGAGAATGTTGCAATGACTATTAATCCATTTATTGAGAATTGAGTATCATTCTATGTAAAACTGTTGATTTTTTTTTAAATAAGTTGTTCAATGATGTTTCAAATGTACGTATTTGTATTTTTATTTGATTACTTTCATTTTATAATATTTATTTATTTAGTTGTTATATTATGTATTTTAAATGTTATATATATATATATAGATCGCTCCGTGAATTTTAAAACACGGTATTAAGGGATTGGGTTGTAGCTCTATATATTACCTTAATTTCACTTGGGAAGTATGTAAAGAATCCTTTTATTTCAAAATGTAAAAGGTTCAAAAAGTTAGAAATAATATATATATATATAACACGTTTTATTACATTGAAATGTTTTAATACTATATTAAAAATGACTTCATCTAATGATTTCAAATTGTTAAAAGAGACTATAAAACTTTTTAAAGATATATCTTTAATAAATTAGATGTCATGAATATGACTTAATGTATTATTCTAATCTAGTGCATCCTATAATTAAGAGAAAGCCTGAGAGTATAAATAACACTTGATAATATTATATAAGCTGTCCATAAGTCGTTAGACTACTATTGGTTCAATATTACGTCGAAGCAATAGATGTAGCTAGGGTCATATAACATAAAAGTAGTATGTACTTACTAATAACATGAAAAAAAAAAATCATATACATCATAATACAATAGTAGTGATATTAATAATAGTTTTTTTTATTGTGATGACCATGATAATGATAATAGTGGTAATAACAATAACAATAACAGTGGTAGTACTATTTTTGTTATTCAAATTAATAACAAAAATTACATAGCATACTAATCATGTGTTGGTGAATGATATGGTATGGCTATATATACTAACAAATTAGGATAAAAATGATTATTTGTCATTAAAAAATTTATATAGAATATCTTATCAAAGTTTATCCATCTCTATTGAGTATATAGTATTATACAGTGTATGTACCAAAAAAAAATAGTATTATACAGTGTTAATTGTATAAGTTTTATAATCTTGTTCATATTAAACACTGAACTATATTAGTTTATATTATTTTATTTATCTTTATATGATAAAACTAATAAATTTTTGTTGAAGTGAGCTAAAAAAAGGAGCCAAATTGGAGATAGTATGAGTATAATATTACTATTTGCACTTAGTTATTAAACAATATTTTCAATTTCAATTTAAGCCAATGGGAGGGAAAGCACTTTATTAGAGCTTTTATTTTCTTTTAAGAGTCTTTTATAATACAAAAGTAAAGAAAGTAAAAAGAAGTTCAATTAATCTTTCAAAATTATAATAACTTTTAATCTTAATGCCTTTAATTTTTCACAATTTAAAGCGTTTCGAAAAACCCAAATAATTTGTTATTGTTTTATTTTTTTATTTTTGATATTTCCATGGTAAGAAACTAATTTATTTTATAGATCGTTTTACTATAAAACTCATTTATAAAAACAAACTCAATAATTAATTAATTAATATTATTATTTATGTTAAATTTAAATAAAAAAAACCTAGTATTCAACTCCTCATTTCTATCTTCCCCTTCTTTTCCCTATAATTTATAATTCATTTCTCTCTCAATTTATATTTTGTGCGCGGGACCTTTTTGCGTATTTGATAAAAGTCTAGTCCAGACTTTTAAAAGATAAGGTAGACATAATTTGAGCTTGGACTTAGTCCAAAGTCCAAATAAATGTATTATTTTAATATTAAAATACATTTTAAAATAGATAATTTGTTGTTTATAAAAATTTTAGAATTTTTTATAACATATTATACTTTTAAACCTCAAGCCACCTTCACAAATATTATTTGATTAAACATTTTATACTTATTGTACATTCAAGTCAGCTCAAATGGATTTTAATTTTTTAAAAAAATATAATTGATGAGAATAATAATTCTTAAAAATATATAAAATGTATTTTATTAACTTTTAAAATTGTTGAACATTTTTAAATAACATTTTATAAGAATCTTTTATTCTTATGTTTTGTTATATTTAATTTTTAAAATTTTTTTGTATATTTTTCAAAAGTACTTTTTATTCTTACGAGAGAGAAAGTAAGATAGTGAAGAGAGAAATAGATGAGAGAAAGTAAAAATAAAAAGATAAATTAAGATTTATTATTATTATTATTATTATTATTATTATACCATTATAAAATAATCTTTTTTTAAAATTTGGGTATGTAAGTGGGATTGCATGATAAGGTAATAGTTTTTTTTTAATTCGGCTTTCAATTTTTGTTTGGTTTATTTTTAATCATACGAGCAAGTGGAAAAAAAAAGGTAACATTTAACTCCCAATTACTTCTATTTTTTTTTTTTTTATTCCCCTCTCAAAGTATGACTGAACTAGAAGATTAGAGGTAATCTTAATTTCAGATCGCCTTGTTTGGACCATTTAAATTTCATTGCACATTCAAAGTTTAACATAGCAATAATATCTGGTAAGGTAGCTTTCAAATCCATTGAAAATGCTGAAAGTACTAATCCAAAAAAAAAAAAAAAAAAAAATTCTGGAAGTCAACAGAGTCCCCCTTTTAGGCCGTAAACAGTAACACCTACGGATTTGGATCTTGCATGTCCTTGAAAAAATTTATATGTAAAATTTTAATAAAAGATATAATATGTGAAAAAATTAAATAATTTTTTATTATTACTATTATAGTTAGATGTATTCTCAAATTTTATTCCAACACAACAAATTTTAAAAATGTGCTCTCCACGTTAATATAGTGCATGTAGGATGAAAAGATATCATCACTTTATAAACATATTAATTATGTTGTACCCTGCATCATTATTTTTTTAAAAAAAGATTAGAGTGAAATATTCTCATTTTTTATAATTAATATTTTTATTACATAATCATCTACAGTATTTCAAAAATATACACAAATCTCTTTTAAAAATAAGAGTATAATGCTCTCTCTTTCCTTCTTTAATATCATATTACACAATTCTTTTTTCTATTATAAAAATATACACAAATCTCATTCAAAAAATAAGTAAAATATTTTACATGACCCTACTGTCTATTATCAAAATATACACAAATATTCTTTAAAGATAAGAATATAATGCTCTCTCCTTCCTTAATTAATATCACTTTTATTACATGGCTCTCCTTTTTATTAAAAACATAGGAAAACTAGCATTTTTTCATCTTGATCTTTTCCCCCAGTCGTCCAATTTCATGGTTAAATCGAACACCTGGAGATGTGAAATTACCAAACTGCCTCTTTTAATTTTTTTTAATCCATTTCAATTTCAATTTCAATTTCTTTCACCCTTTCATTTTTTTTAATTACTCAAGCATCAACCGGAGGGAATGAAAAATGCGAGCTTCTCCCTCCACTCAAAACCAGAAGAAACAACGAGCACCTCCTCCATGCAATCAGAATAAATTGTGATAGTGGTGTAATAACCTCAAAAAAAAAAAGAAAAAAAAAAGGAAAACTCTAAATAAATAGAAATTTTGAATGAAAGTAAGGATTATAGGAAATGGAGATAAGTACCATTGGAAATATATTTATTTATTATATTGTTTGAAAAATTGTGAGGCTAATAAGAGAATTTAAGTTTTGAGCCAAAATGTAATTTCTTAAAATTTAGGGATTAAAATGTAAATAAAAAAAATTGTAAAGACATCTCTCAACAATTAAGATTTTGCTAATAGGTCCATCAAATATTTTTAGGGAAATATGAAGCAGAAAACGTGAAATTTCTACAGCACATCTCTCTCTCTCTCCCTATTTCTCTCTCTAAAATAACCTTAAAACTTCTCTCTAAATTTCTAACACTTCTAGACTTCAGATTTCAACACCATCACCTCCTACGAATTTAGAACGACGAGGATTACAATTCTATCCGATTGGTTTCTAAAAATTTAGTCGAAAATCTGTCGAAAACTGAAGGAGAAACCCTAGAAAAGTAAGTTCTAAATCTCCCACTTAGAGTCTTTAAATTGAAAATCTGACACCATAGATGGGTTTAGAAGGTGGAAAAACCTTAGGATATGAAATTTGACTACCATCTGACAACTTTTGTATGTCGTGAACAGTAAATCCGATTGTCGTAAATAGTAATTTCCGGCGGTGAACAGTAATTTTCAGTAGTGAATAGTATCCTCATAGTTGATCAGCGTTGACTAAGCTACTGGAGGCCAAATTTCATAAATTCAGAATCATTTTCAAGATTTTTGGACCTTCCGAACTCAATGTTAGGGTTTATTTTTTCAAATTTGGACTAGAAACATGGATTTTGGAGTTGTCCAACTTGGTACCCTAATTTTATAAGTAAATGATTCTTCCTATGGCTTGTCTTATACTCTTTTTGATCTTTAAGCATGTATATGATTATGTTTATAAGATATTTATACTTTTATATGTTTTTGAAATGCATTAAAATTATTTGAAATTGCTTACAATTTGAAATATAGTTCAAAAAGAGTATAGTTTTGAAACTAAATTTCTGAACCTATGGTATAGCTGATTTCATATGTATTTTTCATTGAATGGTGATATGAATACTTATACATATGACATTGATTTATAAAGTTATATGATTGCCTAGAAAAATAGCTTACATATGTGACAAACCCTGAATGGGTAAATTATGACAGATGAGTTGTATTGAAATTGAGATTTCTGAATTATTCTGAAAGCTCTGTTTTGAATATTATAGAATATTCGCATATGATAATTTTATGGAGGAATCTTATTAAAAACACTGTCTGCTAACAGCAGGTGATGTTAGCCCTAGTGCATCTTGATACCTTAACTAACAGGGGTGGTGCTAACCTTGTGTGAGGGCCAACACACGGTATATGATATGCGATGGAGAGCGGGATGCCTCTTATTTGGGTAAGATGCCATATGAGATGTGATTTGCCTTTCCTTGCTTTGTGCTTCAAAAATTGCCCATATTAGAGTCCCTTTGTAACAACCTCTTTTTTCATTATTATTTATTATACAATATAGAATTCACATACACGTCATTAATCAAAACGTACATACAATAAAATCAAACACATATATAACTACATCTTATTTATTCTGATTGACCAATTTCGGAGATATAGGTGCAGGTGGTTGCACCTTCACTGGGATCTGAACCAACTCGACCACAAACATATTATTTGATTTTGGGATATGCCCAACATAAAGTAATTCGATCCAACGTACACTAAAAGCTAGAGCCATAGAAAAATTTGCATAACTAATTTTCTGAACATGACATGAAAATATAGTGAGAATTAAATCCCAGTAAGTTCAACAATAAATCATCATCAATATAGCTCATCACGTCATGTTTAGCTGTATAAACTAAGTATAGGCAAATCCTACACCAACATAGTACGAAAGGAGTTGAACTCTGATATGGTAGTTCTGATACGGGGTCCTCTTAAGATTTTTATAAGAAATGTTTTAATGCATATTACCATTTGATTGATGATCATATTGTATCATATATGGATACATATATTTGAATTGTTTTGAACTAAGAATATTTGAAATCGCGGGTCCTATATGGATGTACTTCTAAACTGTAAATTTTGATATGATAAATTTTAACTAATGATTACATCCATATGTTGATCTGAGAGGTCATAGGAGGTATTATCTGCTCATTGAGTTGTCTAACTCACTACACGATATTTTCACATTTTTCAAATAAAGATACTGAGGTTGGTCCTGCAGATTCGTGATCAGTTAGGAGTCATATTATCTGGGTGAACCTTTGTTGTTTTCAAGGCTCGAAATGATTAAATGTTATGTCATTGTAATCTAGAGTATGCTCTGAACGCCATAGACAGGATCTCTACTTCCGATGTAATATTGTTAAGTGTAGTTTTGGCATGTATAATTAGCTATACTGGAAACTTGTATCATATGATATTTTCTGAATATGTGGTAATGTGA
The DNA here is from genome assembly GCA_037074535.1 of Gleditsia sinensis. Taxonomy (NCBI): domain Eukaryota; kingdom Viridiplantae; phylum Streptophyta; class Magnoliopsida; order Fabales; family Fabaceae; genus Gleditsia; species Gleditsia sinensis. Next base: position 22,055,571 of record CM073465.1, on the reverse strand, counting down.
AGCTGTATTCAAATATATAAGGGTAAAGTTATCTATTAATTGTGTATTCACGTTTCATTAAATTAGGGCATGACAAGTGGAGTGATTGAACTTCGTGACTGCACTGTTGACCTTAACCATTGACAGCCACTGCAAGCATGATAGAACCACCCATAAGAATTAAATATCTTGCAAATCCAGAGCAAGCAAGCATTGATTATCAAATCCCTAACTGCGAGCACAACTTCTACAAGAACTACCATTGCGAGCACCCTCTGATTCAGCAAATCCCCAAAGTTTTAGGTATATAGCAAAATGTAAAATGCAATGCTATTAGACACATGGGTGTATAGCATATGAACAACTGATTATATAAAAAAGTGTGAAGCATGTGATGAACATTAACATTGTCCCTTTTGAGTATAAACATGTAGAGGTACAGATTCCTTTTGTAGTCCTACCATAGTTATGCCAATGTAATTTACAGTGTGTTGATAGATTGCTGTTTTGGTTGCCACCATAGTAATTTATAATGGTCCCACCATGGTGATGCCATGAAGAGAAGTTATAGTACTGTTATGTAGCATGAAAATAAATACGAAGCCTTATCTATGAAAGAAAGATCTCAATTAACAAACCAATTTATTGTAATCATCATAAATAAGAAAGATTAATATATATTTTAATCAACCAAGCATTTTCTATTACACTCTTCGTGAAAATCTAATATCTTCATACATAATCATTCTATCCTATTTTTTTTATCAATGCTTAACTTTTGTCTTGCTACCCCTTAAGTCTACCATTAATCCATTGCAGCTAGTTAGAAACAATATGTAACGCAACAATAGAAATATTCAAAAAGTTAAACAAAAAATTATCGAATATTTTACAGTAGGCACATGTGCCAAATATTCTATTACAAATTATAGAATATTTTTGTAATAGCTCTAAATTAAAGAAAAACTCTAAATAAATGAAAAATCCTGAATTAAAGAAAAATTATGAATGTAACAGAGAATTATGATAAATTCATAGAAGTACTGTTGAAAATATGTTTATTTATCACATTGGTTGAAAAATTATAAAGATAATATGAGGATTTAAGTTTTGGGACCAAAATATAATTTTCTAAAAGTTTAGGGATCAAAATGTAAATAATGAAAATTAGCAAGGACCTCCCCTAAAAATTTAATTTTTGTAGAATGATCCCCCTGATATTATTATGCAATCTCCAGAAGGGATGCATGGTAAAAAAATTTCAAATCCGCTCCAAATTCACTTTCTCTCACTAAACAAAAACCTCAAAACTTCTTTATAAGATCTTGCCACTTTTGAATCACGGATTTCGACACCACCACCGCCATCAGACTTAGAATGAAGAGCTCTACAAATCCATCCAATTATAAAAATAACACCTAGATGGATTTTGGAGGTGAAAAAACTCAGGTATCTCAAATTTTGAACTCATATCACTTTTGGAGAAGCCTTATGCACCACCACGCACTTCCTCCCTCTGGGCGCATCAAGCCCATGTGCAACCCCTTGCAGGTGACACGTGTACCAATAGTCCTGTTGCATTGACTAGCATTGATCGAGTTTTTGGAGGTCAAATTTTGCAATTCTGAAATTATTTTATAAGTTTTGAGACCCTTTGAATCCGTTTTTGAGGTCTATTTGGTCATATTTAACTTGAAAAAGTGTAGTTTTGGGTTGTCCAACTTGGAACCCTTACATTATGAGTAGATAATGCTTGCTATGACTTACTCTATGGTATTCTTGAATTATAAATGTGAACCTAATCCAACATATGATTTTATTTTTATTATTTGACATTGAGAATGGTTTATATTGTCATAATTGATTACTAGTTGGTATAAGTTCAATAATAGTATCGGTTAAATATTGATTTCAAAATTCTTTAAACATGTGATTGCATACATGACTTTGGGAAGAATACGCCTTCGTACAAGTGACATTGATACATATGTATATAGTTATTTTCAAATGAACGTGTTACAATTTGATTGGAAATCTCTGACAAGAAAATTGACTTTGAATAGTATTTTTGATTCTGAATGATAACGTATTTTATGCAATTATTTTATGTAAAGGAATCATATACGGAAACACTGTTTGCTAATAGTAGGAGATGTTAGTCTTAGTGCACCTTGAAACCTCAGCTAGCAGAGGTGTTGCTAGTCTCGTGTGATGGCTAACACACAGAATCTATTCTATGAAGGAGAGCGGGATGCCTCTTACTATTGGGCGAAATTCCGACCATCTAATTTATGATTACCTTCCCTTGTTGTGTGCTTAGAATTAAATAATAGTTCTGATTAGAAATCCTTCTAAACTCTAAATTCTGTACATTGAAAAACATGTGAAACGTTTTACTGTGAAACCTTTTATGAGCAAGTGGCATTATGTTTACCTTTAAGTTTCATATTACCTTTCTATTTAGTATATTGAAAATATGGGTCATCTATGAATGTACTTCTGATCTATACTTTTCTTTAAAGGGAAGCAACATTTTTTTATATACAAGTGCATCTATATATTGACCTAGAAGATTATATTAGGTCTTATCTATTTACTGAGTTGTCCAACTCACTACATGATATTTTCATATTTTTTAGATAAAAATACAGAGTCTGGTCCTTCCCCTTCAGATAGGTGAGCAGTTATGTGACATATTCTCTAGGTAAGCCTACTTTGTTTTTAAAGCTCGCAAAATTTATTTATGTTGTACTTGTACTCTAGAGTATGCTCTGGATGCCATAGGGAGGATCCTTACTTTTGCTGTAACATGGATGTATAGACTTGGCATGTTTATGTGTGGTGTTACTTGGAAACTTATGAATATATGCTTTTGGTTATGTTAAATATAATATGTTATATTTTGGATGGTTATATAGAATATGTTCCGGATAAAGTTTATCTGTTAGTCACGTTCCTCTAAATTGGAGGCGTGAAAAATTGATATCAGAGCTTTATGTTTCCCTGTGGCTATCAGAGCAAAGAATTCTTTAGTAGGGTCTTTAATATATATATGAACTAGACATAGTTATACTTTAGGTGCTGCTGAGGGATTCTTTAGGGTTTCAATTTCCTTTCTATTCTAAAGTTCCTGATTTGATAGTATAAGGTAGTTTAAATATTGTGATATCTTAAAAGGTCTTTTGTTTTGTACAGTCTATAATATCACCATAAACTAGAGTGGTTGCTAGAGGAGCTGCAGATCGTGCACCTTCTACAGAGGCATCAACACAATCTACAATCCTAATAAAAAGAGGCCATTGTAGAGGCTGGCTTAGAGAAAAGGCAAATGACGTGCATGGGGTATAAGAACCCCAAGACAAGATGAATAGTGCTATGTATCTGATTGAGTCTCTGAAGATAGAGTAGAACCCCCTTAAGAGCCATATGGTAGAACAGCCAAAATGATTGCTAGCATACACAGAAGCTCAGAGACTTTGGCGGGATTGATAATAGAGTAGGGCAAGAGGGATTGCCAGCCACCAGAAAATACTCTTGTAGCTTAAGAACTAGAAAAATCAATTGAACAAAAGGATAGATTTACAAGGATTAAGGTGACATTATCACAATTCTTAAAGCTAAAGCCCTTGAATTTTTTTGGATATGATAATCAAGAGGACCCACAAATGTTTATTGATACTATGAAGAAGATTCTTAAAGTTTTGGGGTGCTTTGCTAGAAGATCTGTTGAGTTAGTGTCTTTTCATCTTTTTGATGTGGCACAAGTTTGGTATAAGATTGTGATTCAAGGAAGAGCTATTATCTCTCAACCAATAAAGTTGAGAGAATTTAAGGAAGTATTTATGGGTCAATTTCTACCTAAAAGTGAAAGAGATAGGCGTGCCACAGAATTTGAAGAATTGAAACAGACGCCAAACATGACAGTTGCTGAATATGATATTCGTTTTACTCGGTTGTCTATATATGCACCCTATCTGGTTATAATTGAAAGAGATAGAATTAAGAGATTTTTTTCGAGGTTAATATATCCATTATTCAAGTTGATGGGTCTGTAGATAAATCATTTTCCAACTTATGCAGCAGTTGCGAAGCGTCCTAAAATGATGGAAACACGAGAGTTCGCAGAGATAGAGAGTAAAGAAGAGGAAGAGAGATTAAGATACTAATATCCATACTGGTTATATTCTTAATGTGAGAAGACCAAGATTTTAAAATTCACAATGTATGACTTAAACAGAATCTGGAAGCTCTAGCCAAACATAAGTCAATATCAGTAAACAAAGAATGATTTAGAGAGATATAAGACCTACTAGTCAACAAAACTCAAGATTGATTCCACTATGTCACATTTGTGGTAGGCCCTATACTGAACAATGTCACTTATAAACTTGTGCATGTTTTAGGTGTGGATAAGTAGGGCATATGGTAAATAATTGTTCACAATTACGAAGTTTAAGTCAAGCATCAATATAAACAGCTTCACCCTATGCATATGTTCTAGCATGACCAGTTAGAGCAGCTTCACGCTAAGCAAGTAGTGGTGGTTCTGGTAGAGGATCAGGAGGTCGAGGCCGAGAACAAGTTTCAGTCTTTGCCCTAACACGACAGGATGCTTAGACCTCAAATGTAGTGATGACAGGTACATTATTAATATGTTCCCATAAAGTATATGTATTGTTTGACCTTGATTCTACTCATTCTTATGTATCACCATGTTTTGCTAAACAACTGAGTAGAGATCTTACTAGCTTACATTGTTTTTTTATGGTTGCTACCCTATTGGGACAATTTTTGCTAGTAAATGATGTGTATAAGTCGTGTAAAATTTCGATAGAGGACAAAGAAACTCTTATGGGTTTGATAGTTCTAGATATGACAAACTTTGATGTGATACTAAGAATGGATTAGTTGGTATCATGCCATGCCACTTTAGACTATTACCTTAAGGTGATTAAATTTAATATTTTCAGATAATCTCCTTTCTTGATACAAAGAGACTATAGTGAGGTAACTAGTAAGCTAATTTTTTCTTTAAGAGCTCATAAGCTATTACAAAAAGGATGCCAATGATATTTGGTAGTGGTCAAAGATGCTAATATAAAGTACACTAGTGTAGAGTAGGTTCTAGTGATTAAAGAATTTCCTAATGTATTCCTTGAGAAATTGCTAGGATTACCACCAAAATGATAAATTAAGTTCGGTATTGATTTACTTTCTTGAACTCAACCAGTGTTTATACCCCCATATAGAATGGCATTGATTGAACTTAAGGAATTAAAAAATTAGTTGCAAGAATTTTTAGATAAGGGATTCATACACACTAGTACTTCTCCTTGGGGTGTTCTAGTCCTATTTGTGAAAAAAAAGGATGTGTCGTTACAGTTGTGGATAGATTATAGATAGTTAAATGAGGTGACAATGCGTAATAAATACCCATTACCCTGTATAGATGATCTATTTCACCAGCTACAAGGTGCTCAATGTTTTTCAAAAATTGATTTGAGATCTAGGTATCATCAATTGAGGATAAGGGAGGAGGATATTCTGAAAACTGCTTTCAAGACTTGATATGGGCACTATGAGTTCTTAGTGATGTCATTTTGTTTGAAAAATGCCCCGATAGTATTTATGGATTTGATGAACAGAGTATTTAAACTATTCTTAGACCAATTTGTTATTCTGTTCATAGATGATATCTTAATATATTCAAAGAGTTTGGAGAAGCATGAGCAACATTTGAGAATAGTTTTATAGACTCTATGGGAACATCAGCTATATGTTAAGTTTTTAAAATGTGAATTTTAACTTCGCAATGTTACTTTCCTTGGGCATGCAGTTACCAATGATGGTATTCAAGTTAACCCTAAGAAAGTGGAAGTGGTACAACAATGGCTACGCCCTACCACAATTACAGATATTTGTAGTTTTCTTGGTCTAATAGGCTATTACAATAAATTTGTTAAGGATTTTTCAAAAATTGCTACTCCTTTAACAAGACTGGCCAAGAAGGGAGTAATGTTTGAATGGTCAAATGATTGTGAGAGAAGTTTTCAGAAATTGAAGGAATGTTTGACTGCGATGCACATACTATCTATTTCTTTAGGTACCGAAGGATACACAGTATACTGTAATACATCAATAATTGGATTAGGGTGTGTGTTGATGCAACATGATCAAGTTATTGAATATGCATCAAGGCAGCACATGAGCAAAATTATCAAACTCATGATTTAGAGATGGCAGTAGTGATTTTTACTCTCAAAATTTAGAGGCAATATATGTATGGTGAATCATGCGAAATTTATATAGATCACAAAAGCCTCAATTATATCTTTCAAGAAAAAGATATTAAGTTGAGACAAAAGAGATGAATTAACCTACTTAAAGATTATGATTGTACTATACTATATAATCCAAGTCAATCTAATGTAGTGGCAAATGCATTAAGCAGGAAGTCTATGAGTAGTTTGGCCTATATAACAGAGTTACGAAGGCCGTTGGTTAAAGAAATACATAAGTTAGAAAGTCATGGAGTAGTGCTAGAAATAAAGAAGCATGAGATACTATTGGCCCATATTTAATTTCAATTGTCTTTGGTAGAACAGGTGAAAAAGGTACAAGAAGAAGATGCCTATTTATGCAAGAAAATTGAAGAGGTGAGAAATGGTAGTGATGTTGAACTTACTGTAGATTCTGAAGGAGTCTTAAGATTGGGTAAGCGACCATGTGTGCCTAATAAAAAAGAACTCAAGAAAGAGATTCTAAAAGAAGCCCATCAATCCACATATACCATTCATCTTGGGGCAACTAAAATGTATTAAGATCTTAAAGAAATTTATTAGTGGGACGGTATGAAGAAGGATATAGCTGATTATGTTTTTCGATGTTTAATATGTCAACAAGTGAAGGAAGAACATCAAAGGCCTGCAGGGTTATATAGACAAATAAAAATACTTGAATGGAAATCAGAAAGAATAACCATAGACTTTGTTACAAAGTTACTACAGACACCAAAAGGGTTCGATTCTCTATAGGTGGTCATTGATAGATTGACTAAAGCAACATATTTTTTACTAGTGAAAACTACCTACAACATAGCTTAGTATGTAAATCTGTATTTGAATGAGATAGTGAGGCTTCATGGGGTATTGATATCAATTATTTCTGATTGAAGACCACAGTTCATAGCTTATTTTTGGAGAGCCTTCCCAGAAACTTTCAGCATAAAGCTAAATTTCAGTACTGTTTTCCATCCTTAACCAGATGGATAATCTGAGCGAACAAATCAAATATTAGAATATATGCTTCAGGTGTGTGCGCTTAATTTTAAAGGAAGTTGGGAAAGATTCTTACCCTTAACTGAATTGCTTATAACAATAGTTATCAAGTCAGTATACAAATGTCTCCTTTTGAGACATTATATGGAAGACGTTGTCGTTCTCCGGTCGAATAGTTTGAACTAAGAGAAGTTAAGATTTTAGGACCTGATATAGTATAAGATGCACTTAATAAGGTACATTTTATTAAGGAAAGATTATTGGTAGCTCAGAGTAGACAAAAAGTTTATGTTGATAACTGATGCCAACTCTTGAAATTTGTCATGGGTGAACATGTCTTCTTAAAAATTTCTCCTATGAAATGGGTAGTGAGATTTGGGAAAAGAGGAAAATTAAGTCCACGATACATAGGTCCATTTAAAATTCTTGATAGGATCAGCCTAGTAGCTTATCGTTTGACTTTGTGACCTGAATTTAGTAATGTCCATCCATTCTTTCATATATCTATGCTAAGAAAATATTTACTAAATCATGTGCATGTCATTCAGTGCCCATAGATTTAGTTAGATAAAGATTTAACCTGAGTTTAAATCAGTGGCAATAGTGGACAAACAAGTAAAAAAATTGCGTTCAAAAGAAATACATACGATGAAAGTAATTTAGCATACTCATTCTTCAGAAGAGGGTACTTGGTAAAAAGAGGATGATATATGCGTCAAATACCCACATCTTTTTGAACGATGAGGTTATTATTTATTTACAATTATGGTAATGAAATTCAGGGACTGAATTTCTTAAAGGGGGAAGAATGTAATAGCCCTAAATTAAAGGAAAATTCTAAATGAATGAAAAAACCTGAATTAAAAAAATTATGATTGTAAGAGAGGATTATGATAAATGGAAATAAGTACCATTGGAAATGTGTATATTTATCACATTGGTTGAAGAATTATAAAGATAATATGAGGATTTAAGTTTTGGGGCCAAAATGTAATTCCCTAAAAGTTTAGGGGTCAAAATGTAAATAATAAAAATTAACAAGGACCTCCCCTAAAAATTTAATTTTTGCATAATGGTCACCTTGATATTATTATGTAATCTTCAGAAGGGAGTTGTGGAAAAAAATTTCAAACACTTTCCAAAATTCACTTTTCTCACTAAACAAAAAACCCCAAAACTTCTCTCTAAGATCTTGCAACTTTTGGACTTTAGATTTGAACACCACCACCACCATCAAAATTAGTACGAAGAGCTCTACAAATCGATCCTACTGGATTCTGGAAAATTAGCTCGAAATCTACTAGAAAATAGAGGAGAAAATCCTTAAAAAGGTGAGTTCTGAAACTCCTATTTAGAATTCTCAAAATAGAAAACTAACACTGTAGATGAATTTAGGAGTTGGAAAAAGCCTAGGATCTCAAATTTCAGACTCAGATCACTTCTAGAGAAACTTCACGCACCGCTACACGCTTCCTTCCTCGAAGCATGTGAAACCCATGCGCAACCCCTTATAGGTGGCGTGTGCAATGCATGTACCAGCAGCCTTATTGCATTGACTAGCATTGATCGAATGCTTGGAGGCCAAATTTTGCGATTCTAGAGCTATTCCCTAAAATTTTAGACCCTCCAAACTCGTTTTTGAGGTCTATTTGGCCAAATTTGTCTTGAAAAAGTGCAATGTGGAGATGTCCAACTTGGAACCCTAATCTTGTGAGTAGATAATGCTTGCTATGACTTACCCTATGGTATTCTTGAACTATAAATGTGAACCTAATCCAGCATATGAGTTTATTTTTATTATTTGACATTGAGAATGGTTTATATTTTCATAATTGATTACTAGGTGATATAAGTTCAAGAATAGTATTAGTTAAATATTGATTTCAAAATTCTTTAAACATGTGATTGAATACATGGGAAGAATACACCTTTATACAAGTGACATTGGTACATATATATATATATATATATATATTGTTATTTGTAAATAAACACGTGTTACAATTTGATTGGAAATCTCTAACAAGGAAATTAACTTTGAATAGTAATTTTCATTCTGAATGATAACGTATTTTATGCAATTATTTTCTGTGAAGGAATCCTATTTGGAAGCATTGTTTGCTAGTAGTAGGAAACGCTAGTCCTGGTGCACCTTGAAACTTCAGCTAGTAGGGGTGTTGCTAGCCTCGTGTGACGTCCAACACACGAGATATATTATGTGAAGGAGCGTGGGATGCCTCTTACTATTGGGCGAAATGCCGGCCATTTGATTTGTGATTGCCCTCCCTTACTGTGTGCTTAGGATTAAATAATGGTTCTAATTGGGAGTCATCCTAAACTTTAAATTTTTTACATTGAAGAACATGTGAAACCTTTTATGAGTGAGCGACATTGTGTTTACCTTCAAGTTCCATATTACCTTTTTATTTAGAATATTGAAAATATGGGTCATCTATGAATGTAATTCTGATCTATATTTTTCTTTAAAAGGAAGCAACATTTATATATATATAAGTGCATCCATATATTGACCTAGAAGATTATAGTTGGTCTTATCTGCTCATTGAGTTGTCAAACTCACTACACGATATTTTCATATTTTTCAAATAAAAATACAGAATCTGGTCCTTCTCCTTCAAATAGGTGATGAGTTAAGCGGCAAATTCTCTAGGTGAGCGTACTTTGTTTTTAGGGCTCACAAGTTTTGGTTTATATCGTACTTATACTCTAGAGTATGTTCTGAATGCCACAAGGAGGATACTTGCTTTTGTTGTAACATGGATGTATAGACTTGGCATGTTTATGTGTGGTGTTACTTGGAAACTTATGAATATATGCTTGTGGTTATGTTAAATCTAATATGTTAGATTTAGGATGGTTATATGGAATATGTTCCGAATAAATTTTATTTGTTAGTCATGTTCCCCTAAATTGGGGGCGTGACAATTTTGGACAAAATTTATTTTGTAATAAACAATTTAAATTGTTGAAATAAATTGATAAAAAAATAATTATAACATACTTGGATGATGGAGATGATTATGATGAGGAGATTTCTACTCAAGAAGGATGGCGTGAAGATGAATGAGCATGATATATGCTAAAACACCAGGGCCAAGCTGGAGATTACTAGTTTATGATTCTTTTAAGTGTCAAACTACTAATGTTAGGGGTTGTCACTTCCAAGTATTTTGAAAGGAAAAACAATTTATTGTAAACTTAATTCAAAAATTGTGCAGTTGTCAAAGATGGAACTTGAATGGGATACTATGCCCATATGCAGCTTTGGCCATTTGGATGCATGGTCAGGAGCTTGGAGATTTTGTATTTTGTGTATACACAAAAGTTGCATACATCATGTCATACAAACCAACGTTTTACCCAATCCCTAATGAGAGGGATGAACAAAAACAAACTAACTATATGTGCGTCATCTAAAGTAAAAAAAGATGATTAAGAGGCCTAAGAAACAAAGGAATAATAGTTTGGATGAGAAAGTGAAAAATCCTTATAAGATGAGCAAGTATGACCAAGTTATGAGGTGCTCAAAGTGTGAAGGACAATGACACAATGCAAGGACCTGCAAGGAAAGTTGATGACAAGAAGATTTAGACAAATACTAAGAAAAGCTCAAATTTAGTTGAGGTAAAATTAATGTTGGTATAATGCTTATGGTATATGTGTATTTTAGTGAACAATGAAATTTTTTGCAAATAATGAAAAATTTAAGCGTTATTTACTGTGTTTCCTTATAAGAAAATTTAAAGTGGAAATTTTAAATTGTTATTGAACAATATTTTCCATTCTATTTATTTGATGGTTATCTTGATATTTAAATAAATTGCGTGTAGGTTCAAGTTGTCAACATTAGGAACCACATTGTTGAAACAAGAAGTGTCTTTATAGGGAGAATTTTTTTTAACATATTATTAGTTCTTCTATTTAAGTTTGCATAATATTATATTTGATCTTTGTGTTTGATAAGTACTAATGTCTAAGGAGATTCAAGTGTGGTAAGGCCTATGCTGAAGAAGGAAAATACTCAGGAGGGAAGGCTTAATACAATGCTCCTAATGTCTAGCCAACAAATATTTCAACCTTCTACCAGTGTAAGTGATGCATAATACAACCAACAACTTCTATATGTGGTTATGCCCACTATTCAAGCAGCTATTAAACAAATTTCAAAAAATGGTGGTTTACAAAATAATGTGAAAAAGAAGTTTTGAAAGTAGTTTTTATATTCATTGGATAGTATATAATTTCTATGTATAAATTTTTGTATTTAATGGATGGTATTAAGTACCTTTAGTATTTCTGTTCAAGTTATATAATTGCACATGTTGAATATTTGCAAGATAACAATTTTAACAATAAAATAATTTATCAATGTAACAACTTCATGCATGACAACTAAAATATAGTTTAGTAAATGTTTATAAATTCAGAGCTTTTACAAAATATGTTCATGACATCTTCATCATTTAACTCGTAATTTTAATATGCTTTTTATCCAAAAACCATTGACAAGAGATGCCTTTCATGTTTACACATCAATTGATCTATCCATTTTTTAAGTTAATTAGTTTAGAAATATTTGTGACTATATGTTTATTTATTTAGGTGAAAATAAGATGAAGAATTGAGGAAAATTCAAAGAAAATAAAGAAAAAGGAGTAAGAATAGCATATTTTGGACAGCTTAACTTCACTAATTTAGACATTACTCTCTCATCCGAGTTTTAATTAAGATGATTTAAGAGGTTATAGAAAGTTAAGCAAAATATATAAAACTTTTATGTTTTGAGTTTTGAGAGATTTGACATTGAGAAGTTGGATATTGGTGTCAAAATCCAAAGACCACAATGTAGTTTATGAAACAAAATAATAATAAAAAATAAGAAAGAGTTTGAGTTGGATTGAAACATGTTTTTGTTTTAAAAGAGTTTGAGTTAGATTGAAAGACCTTTTGGCATATTTTAAAAGACCATTGAGCTACAAATTTAGAGAAAATAAGATGAGCTTAGCCTCTCTCTAGACAACGACTTCAACTTTATCTTCATATGAGTTTTCTTCTTCTTTTTCTTATTTATGTTTTCTTTGATGAACTAATTTATTTTCTATGGTTAGGAAATAGCATAATTATAAACCTTTGTATTATCTATTCAATGGATTATTTTTTAAAAAAATTGAGTTGTCTACAGTTTTTTTAATACTTCTAATTTCTTGATCACTAGTTAGATGATTAGTCAATCATAATGAGACTGAGAGAAGATTTATGTGTTTAGTTCAATATGTAGTTAATTATGGATTACATATAAGGTAGATATATAATTGTGTGGTCTGTACGTTCTTTAATTGAGAACTAGAGATCTTAATGAATTTTTACTTGTTTTAATTCATACAGAGATATAGTGGGTTGACATTTGAAAAGTGTTTTTATTTAGCTTCGAGAGAGATTAGCAGATAATTTAAGGTATATCGCCTGGTAATTAGAATTATAATTTTAAGATTAAAGAAATAGATAAATGTAAAATTGAATAATTATGGTAAAATCAAAATCTCTAAAATTCTAATCAATTGTAAGTTACTCTTGCTTTCAAAATTTGTAGTTTTATTCCATTTTACTTTCGCAATCTTAATCACTTCTTATTCAAAATATATGTAATATTATGTAATTTTTAAATAATATTTCGCTATAAACAAATATATTTTTATTTTTTACAAAAGATTATATTTTGCTAAAAGAAAATATACTTTTAATTAAAATAATTTTTGTTTTGCTTAAAATAATTATATTTGCCTCTAATAAATTTTTGTTTTATTTTTAGAAACATTCTTTCTTTTATTATGCATTTTGTAATTTGTTTTATTAAAACTTTTATCAAGAAAAGTCATGATTTAAGAATGCAACTAAAGTTTTGCAATAATATAAATTTTTAAAATTTTTTAGAATGCTTTAGGATGAAAAACTATAATTATATGAATATAATTAAAGAATAAATTTTAAATTATTAAATAATATTAAGTAAAAAAAAGAGAAGAAGAAGGGAGATGGAAGGGTGAAGGAGAAGCTCGGGTAGAAAAGGGAGAATTTCATCTTTTTCCTTCTCTTTAAAATCAAACTTCTCTCTAAGATATCTCTAAAGTACAGAAGGACTTGAACTCTGATATGGTGGTAGGGCAAACCTTAGTTGGGATGCTGAGTTTAGGCAGCCACCAAAGTACGAAAGGGTTTGAACTCTGATATGGTGGTTTTGATATGGGATTCTCCTAATATTTTCATGAGAAATATTTTGATGCATAACAATATTTGAATAATGATTATACCGTATTGCATATGATTTCGGATATCTGAATGTGATTTGAATTGAGAATATTTGAAATACGGGTCCCATATGGGTGTACTTCTATATACTAATCTAAGAGGTCATATGAGGCATTATCTACTCACTAAGTTGTCAAACTCACTACACGATATTTACATTTTTTTCAGATAAGAATACCCAATTTGGTCTTGCAGATACGTGATCAACCGAGTTTGGGTGAGCCTACGTTGCTTTCAAGGCTCACAATGTTTAAATTATTATGTATTTGTAATCTAGAGTATACTCTGAATGCCACAGGCAGAATTCCTGCTTCTACTGTACTTTGATGTTTATAGACTTGGTCTGTATATTGTGTATATATAGGAATACCTATCTGTAAAGGAGTGTATTATACATGTTATAGAAAATATATGTTCATAAAGTATGTGTTTCACTTGCCCTAAAATGAGGGGCGTGACAATATATTTTATTAGGATAAGGATTAATTTAACTGATGTAATTACTAATATTAATTCTCAGGGGATCAACACTCTTTACTCATTTATAGAGATTTTATTTTTATTATTTGACAATAATAATGTATGATTGCACTTAAATGAATATCTAATTCGTATCCATTTATACTTAAAAAAATATCTAATTTGTATGTATTTGTATTTAAACAAATATCTTATTCATATGTATCAAGTTTTTGTCACTATTGTCAATGATCGATTTGTTTATTAATACTGTTAATAAGTGGTCTTAATCCTAGTTGAATTTTATTTTTATCTATTTATTATGTTTCTTGTTGCGAATTTTCAAGTGACATATAAAGATGACATATTTGATTTTGGGAATTATAAACACCTCGAATAATTAGGCACTTTAGTATTATGGTCTATTCACAAATTATGGAGTCTATTCTAATTATGAATACCAAGTTGGCAATCTATATGCTCCATTCCAAACAAAGTAGAGTGTTTCTGTTGGAAATCTCTACATGCTATACAAATTTTTTTCCAACAATTATGATCAAGATTGGCACAATCAATCAAGTTTCTCAATGAAAGGTAATAAGTTCCAATCTCAACCACCCAAGGATCCTCAGCCTCATATCAACCTCAGCCATCTAAGGCTTCCTTAGAAGAGATTCTTACCCAGCTCACAAGAAATACTGTTCAACTCCAAGAAAATATAAAGCAATGACACTAAGCAATTTATGGCAAGAGCATAGGTTATTCTTCAAAGTCACAGGGTCTCAATTAAAAATTTAGAGGTTCAAATTGGCTAGATCATAAAGATTCTTACTCAAAGACCTCAAAGCTTATGCCTAGTAATACTAGGGAAGAACCAAAAGAGTAAGTGGGTGTTGAGACCCTTTAAAGTGGCAAAGCTAAATGAACTTGAAATAAAGGAGGCCAGCACTTGCTTTAAGGAAAAATTTGTAAAGAACTATTGGGAACAAATCTTTCAAGAGAATGCACCTACTGATCTCCCAGAGCAAGGAGCAAAAGAGCATGATGCATCAATGTGTCACGCCCCTAATTTAAAGGAACGCGATTGTCATGAGTAGCAGATAAGGTTAACGTTGTTCTATTGCATATTTGCTTCAAGTATATTACATATCAGTATTAATAACATACGTTTACAAGTTTTCCAATATAATTAAATATACAAGCCAAGACTTTATACACATATTACAGTAGAAGCAGGGATCTTGCCTGTGGCATTCAGAGTATACTCTAGAATACAAGTACAAAATAATTTAAACACTGTGAGCCTTAGAAGCAATGTAAATTCACCTAGATAGTATGACCCCTAGTTGATTGCAGGATCAAACTCTGTATCCTTATCTAAAAAAAATGTAAGTATCGTGTAGTGAATTTGATAACTCATGGAGCAGATAATACCTCCTATCACCTCTTAGGTCAATATATGGATGTACTCATATTTTAAAATCTGTCACATAGAAAATATAATTCAAAAGTACATCTATATGAGACCCGCATTTCAAATATTCTCAAATAAAGGATATTCATATATCTAAAACCATATATTGTATTGTATGATCATTTAACAAATGTTATTATGCATCAAAATATTTCACATGATAATATTAGGAGGATCACATATCAGAACCACCATATCATAGTTTAAACCCTTTCGTACTTTGGTGGTGTAGGATTTGCTTATACTTAGTATCCCAACTAAAGTTTGCCCTACTACCATTCAAAAGAACATGCAAAAGGACTCTAATATGGACAATTTTCCAAGCACACATCAAGGGAAGGCAAGTCACATATCATATAGTCGGCATCTCGCCCAGATAGGAGGCATCTCGCTCTCCTTCACATATCATATTCGTGTGTTAGCTATCATATGAGGCTAGCACCACCTCTACTAGCTGAGGTATCAAGGTGCACCAAGGCTAACATCACCTGTTGTTAGCAAACAGAGTTTTCAAAAGGATTCCTCTATAAAAATCATAATTTCATTTATGCCATATTGTTCAAAACATAAGTTCTAGTATAATACAGAATTTTCAATCTCAGTATAATTCCTCTGTCAGAACTTCTCAATCAGAGTAATCACATATACATGCTCGTTTCCAAGGTAATCTTATAGCTTTACATATCAATGCCACGTGCATAACATATTTTCTTTGCCATATAATGAGAAATACAATTTAAAATCACATATTCAATGAGTTCAAAATTTTCATTTTCAAAACCATACTCTTCTTGAACTATATACCATATTGTAAACAATTCAGATAATTTAATCTATTTCAAAGACTAATGAGGTCAACTAATGTCGTACTGTTCATGCCAGAAAATATTGTGCACGTCAAAAAATATTGTTTACATACTGTTCAGGCACTGTTCACAATTATTGTTCACCAAAGAATAATTTGCAAAATTAGAGCACCAAATCACGTTGTTTGACCGTGAAATTTATCATACAACCAATACTCTACATTTTTTTAATAAAACTTCTAACTTGAAAACTTGAAAAACCATAAAATAAAAAAAAATTTAGCATTTTAAAAAAATTACCTATAAGTTACTATTCATGATTTTTTGATAAAATTTCGGTGAAATTGATCGGTGAATTTTGAAACTCTTGTTGCTACGAGTTCAACGGTACCTCCTGTATCGCAATTAGATGTCTAGAATGGAAGATATCTTAAAGAGAAATTTAAAACCTAGAAAGAAAAAGGAAACTTCACGAAATTTTTTCTCTTTCTCCCCGCATGCGTTTACTACTCCTCTTTCAAGTTTTGCTTCTGTTTTATCTTTTTTTTCATTCAATTATTATTTAATAATTAAATATTTAATAATTTATTCTTTGATTATATACAAATAAATATTATTTTTCAGCCTAAAAAATTTGAAATTTTTTTAAAAATTAATATTCTTGCAAAACTTTAATTGCAATATCAAATCATGACTTTTCTTGATAAAATTTTAATAAAAAAATCACAATATAAAATATCTTCATGCATATTAAAAGAAAGAAATTTATAAAAATAAAAAAAAAATATTTAAAGAAAAATATAATTATTTTAAGAAAAACCAAAATTATTTTAATTAAAAGCATATTTACTTTTAGAAAAATATAATCATTTACAATAAAAATATATTTTTTATAGAAAAATATTATTATTTAAAAATTTTGGGATACTACACAATGGGCAAAGATGAAGAGACAATTGCACATAACAAAGCCAAGCTAGAATTTGAAATCTATGTAGCAACACTAGTAGGCATGTGTAGTTCTCCAAAATTAATTTTATCACTTGAATATCTTTGTTATTTATTTTTTGGAGATGTTTATGAAAATACAAAGCTATATAAACAGAAAGCTGCATTAATCCCTTTTACTGTTGTGTAGATTAAAAAGTTTGGCTATTAAAGTGCTTATTGGGAGGCAATCTGGCTATAAATAAAAAAAGAGAGTAAAAAAATGTTCACTTAACTTAGTGTTATGATGCTTCACTTTCATTGCTACGACGCCAACATGATAAGCATAAATAAAGGATTTAACCAACCCTTTCCCATAGAAATCAACCACCCCTGAGCCAAAAATTCAAAGAAGTCCTTTATATTTAATTTTTTTTTATATGTTTACATTGAAGACAATGTAAACCTTAGAGTTGGGGGTGGGCAATTCTATGAATGATGGAGCTCTATATTGATATTTTTACTCTCCTCAATGCATGCACTATTTATTGCGTTATAGTATGTTGTGTGATTTATGTGATTGTGTGCTTCAACTTTTTGTTTTTAGTGGCTTGTTGGAGTAGATAATACTAAAAGGCGATGATTTGATTAATTTTAAAATTTTTATAGCTTTTGAAAAATGGATAAAAAAATATATTTATGTTTGAATTTAACTCTTACTAAAATTTATATTTTACTTGAAAATCTTGAAAAATTTAGAGCACCTAATCCTTGAGCATTTGACTAATTGAACATTTAAAGAAGGTTTATATTATTTAAATATTATATATATCATATCATAGAACTCTAAAACCTATTTGATTGTTCCAGGAGGCGACATCCTAAGCTAACACCTCATTTAGGAGATGATTTAGGGATATTTTTTTTGATAGTTTGAGACTTTCAAGCCTACATATAAATTATTATATTCTTAATCTTCCTTCTTTATGTTTAATTTATTTTTTTCATTGATACCTATATTATTAACTAAGCAAAAAAAGAAGAAATATCCTTGTTTTTATTCTTTTCACCCATATGCATGATTATTATTAAAAATTATATTAAGAGTTATATTGTTAAAGGATGGAAGGGTGGAGCATGGAGTGGGAAAAAAAAAGGATAGCTACAAATAAAACAGTTGAAAAGAAAAACTGGAGAAGAAAAATACCTATAAAAAGGTAGTAAAAAAATTATGGAGAAAAGTAAAAAAAAATTATAAAAAAGGATAAAAATATGAATGAAGTAATGGAAAAGAGAGCTAAAAATAAGTTTTGGAAAAATCTATTGATAAAATCTAGAAGCTATATAAAAGAAATTAAACTAATAATTTGTATTTGGTTGAGTTATGATGAGTGAGTTTTATACTCATAAATTAAATATTTTCATCTTATTTTTTTTATCTTAATTAAGCATTTATCTCTCTTATTTTTCTTTATTTTTGTATTTTTTTTATAGGTGGAGAGAAGAATAGAAAATAGACTCAATTGGAGGAATCAAAATTAAATTGTAGTTCTTTGAAAATAAAGTCTATAAATCAAGAAGATAAAATAAATTCATTAAAAATGGCTGAGTAAGGAGCATTTTTTTTACTCTTGAGACACATCCTAATGGATATATGCATCAATTCAATCTTGATTTATGACCACATTTCTAAAATAATTGAAACATAAAGATTCAAGACAGAACACTCAATGTTAAAAATTTGTTTGTTGCTTGCCTTTTAAATTGATCTTACTACAATATTTTGTCTGTATCTCAGAAACTAAGTATATATTATGTATACAATTTGGTATATGAATAGTTGACATAATTTCATACAACTTTCATGTTTATGTGATTAGTAAATTTAGACATCCAAAGGGCCAAAATTGGGTTAGAACAGAACATGTTTACTGTTGCAGTCCAGCCTAACCTTCCTGTAGTATTTGGGCCATATTTTAGAAAATACATATTCAAGGGATACCACATTTGGTAGGGGAATATTATATATAATTTTCTACAACTTTCATGTTCAAGGGGTCAGTAAATTCGGATATTTAAAAAGCCAAAATTAGGCTAGAAGAGATCATATTTACTGTTGCAGTTCAACCTGACTTTACTCCAGTGTTTTAGCCATAACTCATAAAATAAGTGGCCAATATTTCTCCACATTATATGGCTAGAAAGATAATGAAAATATATACAACCTTTATGTTTATGGGATTAATAGATTCGGTGGCTATCAAGGAGATATATCACGATGACCTTTGGGACACATAATGCAACACAACTTGTCAACTTTAGTGCAATTTGCTACCCACCATTTTTATCACCTACTCCCCTTATTTTGTTTATAAATAGAGACATATTTTGAGCTAGAGGGAGGAGAGAAGGGCTGAAGAGTGAGCTTGAGAAAGTTTTGTTAGAGTTCTAAATGTTTATAATTTTTTTCTCTCTTTATACATTTTGTATCTTTACTTTCTTTCATATATTTTATCATGCTTCTTCATCTTTCATTTTGCTTTCTTACCTTGATTATGGAGAACTAATCTCCTAATACTAAGGTAAAAAGGTGAAACTCTTGGAATAAAAATAATAATTTATCTAACTCTTAATTTCAATATTTATACTTGATGTTGTATTTATCTTCTTATTTATTTTCTTATTATTTATTTTTTTAGATGATGGTTTTGTTGCCCCTCTGTTATTTATTTTCTGCCTCTCTTTTATTATTTTCTTATTATTTACTTTCTTAAATGATGATTTTGTTGCCCCTCTGTTATTTATTTTCTCTATTATTATTTTCTTGTTATTTTCCTTCTTACAGGACGGCTATGCCACCTCTCTGTTATTTATTTTCTTGTTATTTATTGTCTTAGAGAATGGCTTTATTGCCCCTCTGTTATTTATTTTCTGCCATTCTATTATTTATTTTC
This sequence comes from Gleditsia sinensis, assembly GCA_037074535.1. Lineage (NCBI taxonomy): Eukaryota > Viridiplantae > Streptophyta > Magnoliopsida > Fabales > Fabaceae > Gleditsia > Gleditsia sinensis. The sequence goes on along the minus strand of CM073465.1, from coordinate 22,035,368 downwards.
TTATTGTTTATTTTTTTAGATGATAACTTTGTTATTCCTCTGTTATTTATTTTCTGCTATTTTATTATTTATTTTCTTGTTATTTACTTTTTTATAGGATAGCTTTATTGCCTCTCTGTTATTTATTTTCTCTATTATTATTTTCTTATTATTTACCTTTTGAAAGGACAGCTATGCCGCCTCTTTATTATTTATTTTCTTGTTATTTACTTTTTTAGATGATGACTTTATTATTTATTTTTTGCCATCTTGTTATTTATTTTCCTGTTATTTTCTTTTTTAAAGGATGACTTTGTTGCCCCTCTATTATTTATTTTCTTGTTATTTTCTTTTTTAATGACTGGTTTTATCGTCTACTTTATATTATTATTGACTTTGTTGTTATGTTTTTCTTTCTTTTGCATCTTTTTATTTTAAATTTTATAAAGTGCGAATCTTGATATATTGTAGACAATCTTTGGCACAATAAATGCTTGAATCATTCTTAATTTATTGTAGACAATATAATGATTGACACGATGTATACTTGAATCTATTTTACAAAAGTTATTTATTATTAATAATACAATAAAAAAAAGCCAAATACACTTCATTTGTAAATCAAAGCGCGCTTAATGTAACACATCTTTTGAATGGAACCTCATTTATGTGAAATTTCATTTGAGTAATAAAAGAGTTAAAATTTATTATTATTTGATGTACCAAGAGTGGTTCCTCTAACCTTAACATGTTTCTTTACTTTGAATGCATTCATATTTAATTTCAATATTTTAGTCCTTTGCATACTCTGTTCAATACTCTTATCATAAAACAAACATTCTAGCAACTATGTTAGAAATATTTATTTTGGATCTGAATTATATTTTTTCTCAATTGACAATTCCTGTGAGATCGACCTTGCATACCACTAAATCTATACTCCAATAAATTCGTACGCTTGCGAGTTTTAATTAAAACAACAAAAAGTTACAAAAACTCATCCAAGTGTAAGAGATTAAGTATCATAAAGTTATTCACACACACACTTAGGATTTAAATTTGTGAAATATATATTGCATTTGAGTTAAACTTATACATTATTATAATTTTAAAATTTTTTGAGCTACAGATTCTCTAAAATCTCTAAAGCAAAAAATTTAGTAAGTCAAAAAAACTTGAAATTTAATTCATAATTTTTTTCTATTTTTTTAGGACAAGCAAAATGTTTAATTTTGGGTATTTGATGAGTGAATTTTATACTAATAAATTATGTATCTTTAAATTAGAATCTTGTTAGTTTTTAAGTTAATTAGTTTAGAAATATGTGTGATTTTGTGTTTATTTATTTAGGTAAAAAGAAGATGAAGAATCAAGTAAAATTCAAACAAAAAGAGAGAGCAAGAATAGCATATTTTATACATCTTCAAAGTTACTTCACTAATTTATACATAACTCTCTCATCTGAATTTTGATTGAGATTATTCAAGAGGTTATGAAAAGTTAAGTAAAGATTTACAACTTTTATATTTTGATTTTTGAGACATTTGGTATCGAAAAGCTAGATATTGACATCATAATCTAAAGATAATAATATAATTTTTGAAAAATAAAATAATTAAAAAAATAATAAAGAGTTTAAGTTGGATTAAAAGATGTTTTATTTTAAAAGAGTTTGAGTTAAATTGAAAGATCTTTTGGGATCTTTAAAAGAACCAATTGGGCTACAAAATTAAAGAGGAGAAGAGGAGTTTAGGCTCTAGTTGGGCAGTGGCTCCAACTTCATTTTCATATGAGTTTTCTTTTTATTTTTCTTCTTTATGTTTTCTTTGATGAACTAGTTTATTTTTTAGGGCTATGATATAACATAATTATGAACTTTTGTATTGTCTATTCAATTTCATCAATGTATTATCTTTTTTAAATTGAGTTTTCTACACTATTTTTAATATTTGTAATTGTTTAATCACTAGTTTGATGATCTGTTAATTACAATGAGATTAAGAGAATATTTATATATCTAGTTGTAACAACTCCATTTATGTAAATGTAACAAATTTTTTTTTATATTTGTAAAATTCCATGAAGTTATTACTGCGTTAATTCTAACCACTTAACTCATAATAATAATTAATTTAACAAAGCATAATTGTTATTAACAGTGATACAATACTGAGTTTCCATACACATCATTATTTTACAAACATTTGTACAAAGGTCTAAAATATACATATTATCTCTAATCATCTACGTAGACTACTTTCGGGGACACTGGTGCAGGTGGCGGCACCTCCACCAGAATCTCAGTCACATCTAGTACAGATATATCCAATATAACTGGTATTTGCCCAAGGTAGGGCACCTCGATCCACGGCAATAATAAGTGTCATGGAGAAAATCTGCATAATTATTCTTCTTAACATGATATGGAAATATAGTGAGAATTAAATCCTAGTAGGTTTAACAATAAATCATAATTTATCATCAGTATAGTTCATCCTGTCATGTCCATCTGTATAAACTACAAAAAATATCTTTAGGTCACATGAATGCACTTTATCCATACACATGAAAATTGTACAATTATGACATGTATGGCATAAATAATATTTTTCAGGATATCATATGATGACTATCAATTTATTCTCATATCAAGCTACCCCGGTCAGGGAGAGTATTTTCTACTCTCCGGTACGAGCTTTTCTCGCTCCATCTGACATTGCTTACTTTCTCTTTCTTTTCTCATTAACATGATCATAACCGTTGGTAGGGCGTTGTCCCCTACTGGTGCACCACACAGATTGCCATGTGACCGTGCTCATTTCTTTTCTTTTCACAATGATAGCCAAAAATATGCTTTCAATAACAAGTATGTAACTATTACCAAAAATCATTGGTAATCACGTCATGAACATAATCATTTCAAATATCACTTTATAAAATATTTTCATGTCAAAATTTAACACTTAAGATGGTAAGAAGTTCATACAATGGCAATGGCTATGGTATATACTAGTCATTTATTATTTTCATTTATAAAATTCTTCTTTTTTAAATATTAATTTTATTTCTTTATTTTCTTGATGCAGGTTTTCATCCTATCTAACCTTCTCTTACTAATCAGAGCATAACTCCCTCAATTTAACTCCGATGTAATTGATCTTGGTGTCAATTTAAAGATAAAACAATTATCTAAAACTCTTTTGTTGAACAGTTTAGCGAAATATTAAAAAACAAGGTGATATTAGTCCCTCAAATTATAGGTTATTTCTTCTCGGGTAGTTTCTGACCTCCACCTACTAATCTGTCCATATCTCTCTCATAACAATTCTAAATTAAGTGATTCCAGTGGCTAAACATCCATGACACATATATCTATAATTATTATGTTAACCATTTATTTTAATTCCCTACATAATATTCTCAAAAATTAAAACACAGAAGCTATCCTAACATATTCTTCCCTGATTAACCATTTTCTGACCACTGCTTACTAACCAGACCATATCTACCTCTTATGAACTCCAAATTGCGTAATTCCAGTGGCTAAAACTCCGTGACACATATATCTATAATTATTATGTTAACCATTTATTTGAATTCCCTACATCATGTTTCCAGAAATTAAAATACAGAAGCTATCCTAACATGTTCTTTCCTGATTAACCATTTTTTGAACACTATTTACTAATCAGACCATATCTATCTCATATGGACTCCAAATTGAGTGATTCCAGTGGTTAAAATTCTGTGACACATATATCTATAATTTTTATGTTAACAAGTTATTTTAATTCCTTACAGAATGTTCCCATAAATTCAGAAATAGAAGCTTTCCTAACAGATTCTTCCCTGATTAACCATTTTCTGACCACTGCTTACTAATCAGACCATATCTACCTCATATGGACACCAAATTGAGTAATTCCTGTGGCTAAAAATTCGTGAGACATATATCTATAATTGTTATGTTAACAGGTTATTTTAACTCCTTACCAATTCTTCTCAGAATTTTAAAACCATAAGCTTCAAGTTTTACCACCCATAGCCATACCTATGCAGAACTATCTACACCAGCTTAAGTATTCAAACGTACATCACATGCAACAATAATATGTAACATGATAAAGCAACATCTATGACCAATTATCAAAGTTCTTAAGATCAAAATCCCATATAAATATTACAAATTTCAAAACTTTTCTTCAAAAAGAAATATTGTTAAACCTACCTAAGAATCTCCCTAGCTCACTTAGTGAATTTATTTTCTTTTTTCCCCTTGAAAGAAGTATTAAGATTCCTCCCTTTCCTTAGCGTTTCTAGCAGCTTAAATAAGAGAAGGAGGGTGAGTTTTTGAACCTCAAGAATGAAGAAGAAAAATGGATTCAAGTAGAGATTAAGTTAACTTACCTTGAGTACTTAACCCTGTAGACTTCTCCTTCTTCTTCCTTCCTTTCTTCTCTTCTCTTTCTCTCCTTTCCTCTCTCTACCTTGCTTCTATTTCTCTCTCTTCCTCACTTGGACGAAATTAAAATGTTATAGGGGTGGGTTTTGCTTAAATAAACCATCAACTAATTCATCTTTTATGATCATGGGTCTACCTTATCACAATTAGGATACACTTGGTTGAATTTTTGGAAAGCAAACAACTTATGTTCTTGTCTTCCTCTTCCTTAGTCAAGATATGCATAGAAAAAGGAGATTTGTATTTTGAAAATTATAATGATATGTTCTTAAGATAAGGGACAAGGTCCATTTGATTTAGGGATTCATTTCCATTTTCTTTTGTCTTAATCAAGTATGATAGGTTTTCCTTTTTGGTTGGCAAATTTCTAGCCCTTGAACCTCCATTATTTGGCTGAAATTATTTGTGTGGGATTGGAATGTTTTGTCCTAATGCCATGTATTATCATACCACTTGCTAAAATTATGAGTGTAGGATATAGATGTTTTGTCCTAATGCCTTGTCACCTAATCTTGATTACACCATTATTTCATCACTTTATTTTTATTTTTATTTTTATTTTTCCTCTTAGGTTTGGGCTCATTCTTACCCATTTTCTTTACTTCGGTTAAAATTCTACCTTTCATAATGGTCTTGGTCACATTTTCATGATTTTTGGGCTACCAGTCCAATTTCTATATCCTAGTCCAAGTCTATGCTTTATTTCTTCCTTGGGCTATCCTATTGGCTTGCTAAAAATTCATGTGAGGTAGAAAGATTCTATATGAAGTGTCCATAGTTGAAAGCCCAATTTGTGGGTGGAGATACTAAACTTAGTAACTTTAACTCTTAAATTAGGAAAAATTACCCTAATCTAATCTTGAAATTTTAATACCTTCACAAAAATTTATCTTCCTTACCTAAGAATTTCACGTTTCTTTAGTATATTTATTTCTAATATTTCCTCTTAGGTCTCTTTACCTATTCCATTAATGTTAGAACATTTCTATGCATACGTAAGGTGAAGAATTTTTAAAGATTATATTTCCTTAGATATTTAAAAATTGTCTAATAAATTTTATTTCCTTAATTAAATATTTATGTACCTTTATTAATAAAAGAAAAGAAATTAGAGATGTTACTTTGAATACTTTTGTACTTTTATTAATACATAAAACGAAATTAGGGATGTTACGTTTCTCTCCCCCTAAAAGAAATTTTGTCCTCAAAATTTCAGAAATTACCTAATAAGAACAATTTTGGATATTTCTTCCTCATAACTTCTTCTAGCTCCCAAGTTGCTTCTTCTGGAGTCAAACCTTCCCATAACACCTTAACTAGGGGAATGGTTTTATTTCTCAGTTGCTTCACGTCGGTGTCCAATATAGATGCAGGTATTAGCTGGTATGTTATGTTCTCCTTTATTTGGATTGGTTCATCCCGTATTACATGTGATGAATCTGGAAGATACTTCCGCAACTGTGATACATGGAAAACATTATGCAGGTTGGACAAATTAGGTGGGAGAGCAATTTGATATGCTTACATCCTTACTCTCTTCAGAATTTGGTAAGGTCCCAGAAATCGCAGACTTAGCTTTCTGGTCTTGAGAGACCTGCCAACTCCAGTAGTTAGAGAAAGTTTTAGAAATACATGGTCTCCTTACTCAAATTCCAGAGGTCTATGTCTCTTATCATAGTAACTCTTTTGCTGACTTTGAGCTATAAGTATTTTGTCTCATATCATCTTGATTTGTTCAGTAGTTTGTTGAACTAGATCAGGACCCATCAAGTTCTTTTCTCCTACCTCAAACCAACATAGTGGAGATTGGCACTTCCTACCATATAAAGCTTCGTAGGGGGCCATCTTTATACTAGAGTGATAGCTATTATTATAAGCAAACTTTACTAAAGGTAGGTATTTATCTCATCCTTTACCTTGCTCTATCACCCAAGCCCTCAACATATCTTCTAGAGTTTGAATAGTCCGTTCTGTCTGTCCGTCAGTCTGAGGATGGTAGGCAGTACTGAACCGCAACTGAGTTCCAAAAGCTTCTTGTAACGCCTTCCAAAACCTCGACGTGAACCTCAGATCTCTATCTAAAATGATATTTAAGGGAATCCTATGTAGTTTAATTATTTTCTGAACATACAATTGGGCTAATTTGTCCAGTGAATAGTTAATCTTTATGGGCAAAAAGTAAGCAGATTTAGTTAATCTGTCAACTATTACCCAGATAGAATCATGTCTAATTGAAGTTTTAGGTAAACCCACAACAAAGTCCATCGAAATACTGTCCCATTTCCATTCAAGAATCTTGAGAGGTTGAAGAAATCCTACTGGCTTTCGATGTTCCACTTTTACCTTCTGACAAATTAAACATTTTGCCACGAACTCAGCAATGTCCTTTTTCATCCCTGGCCACCAATACATCATCTTTAAGTCCTGGTACATTTTAGTGGATCCAGGATGGACTGAGTATTTACTCTGATGCGCTTCCTATAGGATCTTAGTCCTCAACTCTCGGTCTTGAGGAACAAAAACCCTTCCTTGGTACATGATTACTTCATCTTCTAAAATAGAAAAATCAACCTGATCATTATGATCTTGTAAGTATTAGTCGTGGCCTTGAGCCTCTTTAATCTGGGCTTTAAGGACACACTCTATACTTAACCTATTGTTGATTAGCTTATTTGGAGTAAGAGTAGTGGCCAGCTTCAAATTTCGAAACTCCTATAGCATCTGCATCTCATACACCATCATCAGACCCATGTGTATAGATTTTAGACTCAAGGCATCAGCTACAACATTCGCCTTTCCTGGATGATACTTTATCTCAAACTTATAGTCATTGAGAAATTCTACCCATCTTTGTTGCCTTATGTTTAACTCTTTCTGATCAAAGAGGTATTTAAGACTCTTATGCTCACAATATACTTCAAAGGTTGCCCCGCACAAATAGTGTCGCCAAATCTTTAAGGAAAACACTGCCACTTCCAATTCAAGATCATGTGTTGGGTAGTTTTCTTCGTGGGGTCTCAATTGCCTAGAAGCGTAAGCAACTACTCTCTTGTCTTGCATCAGCACACACCCTAGCCCTTTCTTTGATGCATCACTATACACTTCAAAATGTCCTGTGGGATCTGGAATAACTAAAATAGGAGAAGTGGTTAATCTAGTCTTAAGCTCCTGGAAACTAGTTTCACATTGATCAATCTATTTGAAAAGACTTCCCTTCCTGGTCAATTTAGTCAATGGCAAGGCTATACGGGAGAAGTTTTGTATAAACCTTCTGTAGTATCCTGCCAAACCTAGGAAACTTCTGACTTCTATGACCGTCTTTGGTCTCTCCCACTGAATCACTGCTTCCGTCTTCCTAGGGTCTACAACTACCCCTCTATTAGAGATGACATGTCCGAGAAACTTCACCTCTGACAGCCAAAATTCACACTTCTCCAATTTGGCATATAACTTTTTCTCTTTTAGCACTTGCAGCACGATTCAGAGATGTTGTTCATGTTCTTTCTCACTCTTAGAATATATCAAGATGTCATCAATGAACACTACAACAAATTGATCTAGGTAGGGTCGAAAAATGCGATTCATGTAATCCATGAAAATTACAGGTGCATTCGTCAACCCGAAGGGAATTACGAGAAACTCATAGTGCCCATACCTAGTCCTAAAGGCAGTTTTTGGTACGTCTTCCTCCTTGATCCTAATATGATGGTATCCCGACCTCAAATCAATTTTAGAAAAGATGGAGGCTCCCTTCAGTTGGTCCAATAAGTCATTTATCCTAGGGAGAGGGTACTTGTTTTTGATAGTCACCTTATTCAACTGTCTGTAATCTATGCATAGTCTCAAGCTCCCATATTTCTTCTTAACAAACAATATAGGAGCTTCCCAAGGTGATACACTCGGTCTAATGAATTGCTTGTCTAACAGTTCCTCCAACTGTTTCTTGACTTCCTGTAGTTCCTTCGAGGCCATTCTATAAGGTGTAATAGAGATAGGCCCTGTCCCAAGTAAGAGATCAATAGAGAACTCTATCTCTCTCTTAGGAGGTAAGCCTGGAATATCTGATGGAAATACTTCAGGGAACTCGTTGGTTATTGGGATTTCATCAAGCTTCGATTCGAATTCTATATTTGATAAATACAAAAGAATGTATCCAAGTACTCCATTCTTTATCTCTCGATTGACTTGGTTGGCATTAAGCATTAATAACTGCATCTCCTCTTGTGAAGTAAGAGATAGAAATTCAACGGTCTTGGTGCAACAATTTAGCAAGACCCGATTTCTAGACATCCAATCTAACCCTAGAATGACCTCAATACCTTTTAAAGGTAAACAGACGAGGTCTACAGAAAAAGTTTTCTCCTGCATGGTGACTTGATAATCCTTACATACAGAGGAAGTTAATACCCTTTCCCCCGTGGGGGTCACCACGGATAGCTCATAGGGAGTTTCAGAAATAGAAAACTGAAACTTCCTAATACATTCTTCTGATATAAATAAATGACTAGCACCAGAGTCAAACAGCACCATAAGAGCAAATCCATAGATGTAGCATGTACCTTGAATCATTTCAGAAGATTGAGCTGCCTCTTGACCGCTTAGGGTAAAAACCCTTTGTTTCAGCTGAGGCCTCTGTTCCGGCTGCTTCCTCACATTCTGTGGGTAGTTTCTCGCAAAGTGTCCCTTCTGTCCGCAATTGAAGTAGACATCTTGTTCCATGTAGCATGGCCGGTTACCATGCATGCGTCCGCACTTAGCGCACTTGACTGAGGCGAGGTCTTGTTTAAAAGGTCTAAGACCCGCAGTCAATGGTCTGTTACCAGCTCCATACCCACTTCTTCTCATGTTCTTTCCAGGGTTGGGAAAAATTTTCTTCCTCTTCCATAGGTTTCACCTTTGCTTCTCGTCCTCCACTGCCCTTAAACTCTTTTCTAGGAGTCTACATTCATTTATCAGAGGTACAAACTCCCTGATCTCCATAGCTATAACAGCATTCTTTATCTCCGGGTTTAGTCCCGCTTCGAACTTAACTGCCTTCCATGCTTCATCTGGGTTATATCGCAGATAAGAGGAGAACTTAGATAGCTCCTCGAACCTTGCGATATACTGGTCCACAGTCATGCTGCCTTGCCTAAGTTGGAGAAATTTGATCTCTTTCTCTGACCGTACAGTACTTGGAAAGTACTTTTCCAAAAAAGTGTCCTTGAACACTTGCTAGGTGATCTGTCTTCCTTGATGAGCTAAAAGTTCCCTAGCTCCACACCACCAGTATTCTGCTTCATCCTTTAACATATATGCAGCAAAAAATAACTTGTTGCTCTTTAGTACAGCCCATCACTTCAAAGATTTTCTCTAATTCCCTTATCCACCTTTCGGCTACCGTTGGGTCATAGCCACCTTGGAAACAAGGTGGTCTAGTCCTCAGGAACTCGGATATTCCATTATCTTTTCCAGCCATCCAGTTGTTAGCACCATTCTCACCATTTGAGTTATTAGCATTTTGGAGATATTGTAGAATTTGGTTGGTAGTCATGACTTGGTCTCGAATTGCCATGACCAAGTTGTGCAGGGTTTCCTCTGCATTGGTTGCTGGATTCCTCCTTGGTGGTGCCATTTCCTACTGTACCAAAAACAAAGTTATGCTTCTATTGAGGTGATCAAGCCCAATAGTTAGTTCAAAAATATTTAACAACAGTCATATGTTGCATGTAAGTTTTACCAAATAACAGCAAGCGCACGGCGTAACTGTAGCTAGTCCGGCGAGTACGGGTCGTGTCCCACAGAGAACAATGCCAACTATTAGAATTTCACGAAATGAGCTATCTAGATCGATGTAGAGCGATAGAGAGTTTGTCACAATGAAACAGATGAAAATAACCAATTAAACAAACCTAGGGTTACGGTTCACCACACTTATGATATTCAACATCCAATTTATACCTCTAATTGCAATTATCTAGGTTATTGGGGATAGTTTAGCCTTAATTAACTAGCAACCTCTTTCAAGCGTTACTAATCGTACCTAGGTTAATCCAATTGCCTACTTTCGTGGCAACCTAGGTCCATTAAGTTCTATGCCAACCATGGAATACAATTAATCGGTTTTCTCGTGCCCATTAATTGATTCATTTCTAGAGAATCTTAAACTACTTTCATGATTAAGATATCCCTAATTAACTATTAGGTTCAGGTATTAGTTTTCACCTTTCAGTCCATCAACTAATATCCTAAGACGTGATAAATATTGGCCAAACATTCATTAACTCATATAACCAATACTTAATAGCTAATCCTAATTCAACCATAGATAACACAATTAGGGTTCCAATGGTTCAATGTGCAGAGTGTATCATCACACCATAAGTGGGTTTACCAAAACCCTAGATCAAAACTACTCAAGCATAATAGAAACAGAAACTAAAACCAAATTCATTAAACAAACCATAAGTATTCAATACAAACCAAGAGAAAGCAGTAGAAGTAGAAGTAGAAGTAAAAATGGAAAGATAAAACATGGATTGCTGAATGTAGAGATGAAAAACAATGCTGAATCAATGTGAAATCTAACCTAGAACATGAATTGAACCATTAATTCTACTCTAAACCTAACCCTAAGGTGTTTCCTAAGCCTAAGAACTCATTCCTCAAGTGTATTTTCGGTCCTCCCCTTTTTTCCTATGTTTCCCCCTCAATATATAACACTTTGGGCAGCCAAAACCCTAAAAAACACGGAGCTCGCAGACCCGCAGCACGGCCGTGGTCCAGGACACGGCCTAGCTGTGCTTCGGGCGGATTTCTGGGAGAATCTGCAGCTTCTTGCATAGAGCACGGCCTGGCTGTGGTGCATGCCACCAAGCACGGCCTGGCCGTGCTTCATGCTGCCATGCTCAGAATTTGCTAATTTTTGGTGGGCTTGCTCCTTGCTTCCTCCTCAACATGGTTCCATATCCATTTTTCACTTCTCATGAGTGTTTGCCTTGCTTCTTGGCCTCTTTTGCTCAACTACAAGCATAAAAACAACCAAAGCAGTATCCAAAGCAAAGCATAACCAAAAGCAGGGAAATAACCACAAGTTTACTATGAATTAGGGGATAAAATATAGCCTTTAAGTACTCAAAATACCCCTTTATCAACTCCCCTATGCTTAAACCTTTGCTTGTCCTCAGGCAAATAACATATCATATCAGGAAGGGGGAAAGATGCAATCAGATTCTAGAAGATAGAAAAATGCAATATGGATAATTTGTCACTCAATCTGTGTGCACACAATAGATATATGAATGGACATTTAGAAGATAGTCTATGTTCTTCTAAAACTAAACCAAAATTCTCCTATTATATATCTGCTTCTATTGGTACCATTGAATGTATGCATCTAATTGATTTTTCGTCACTCAAGTATACTACCTCATCCTTTAGATCTCCCTATGTTGCCTTACCCTTATTTCTATTTTATCACTCTTTTTCTCATTCAAACTCTTTTACTTTCCATCATTTTCTTTTTCTTTTTCATTCATTTAAAATTTTTTTTTTAGAAATATGCAGTGAGTGCATTTTATGCTCCATCTCACTAGGGTAAAGTCATCTAGGTACTCATACTAAGGCATTTTTGGTGCCTTGAAGGGGTACTCAAAGTGAAAAATATTTGGGGTGCACATTCCCTCATTTTTCACCTCTCCCTACCTTCACACTCTCATAGTGTTAAAATCAAAAATAGCATACAATTCACAGCACAATATAGAGATATTTTTCAAAAAATTAGAGGTTTAATCCTAGAAGAGAGAGACTAAAGTTTAAACTACCTATTTCATACCATATTGTGCATCACATGTTCATGAGTTAGAATCAACCTATATTATGCCAATATATCTCTAAAATAGAAAACTTTATGATTATACAATGAAACAGGGCATAAAATATGGAAGCAGTAAAAACAGGACATAAAATATGCAACCAGTAAAAACCACAATCCTAAAGTCACTCCCCCATGCTTAAACTTGACATTGTCCTCAATGTCAATATCAATGAAAGTACAGGCAAAGAGAGAAGTAACTTACTTGTTTACATGGCCCACTTATGCTGTTGTCTGGAGGACCCATCTTCTCTTTCTCTCTTTCCCTTTTTTTTAGATACCTGGGGCACGGCCGTGTCCTAGGACACGGCCTGCCCGTGCTTCTCGCGGGTTTCTCCAGATTTTGCAGGTTTTGGCTTGTGCTTGCAGCACGGGCGTGGTGTAGGACACGGCCTAGCCGTGTTGCTGGCTCGAAGCTGCAAATCCTCAAATTTTGCCTCAGCTTTTGATTCTCCTTGACTTCCCTCGATTTTTAGCCTTTTATATCATTTTGGGCACATAGGAATAGACCTAAAATACATGAGGAAACACTCATTAAACTTATAACCAAAGAAATCAACAAAAATTAAAGATAAAAGCTAAACTAAAAACTAGAAAACAAAACCAAAGGAAACTTTAAAAATTAAAATGTGGGTTGCCTCCCACAAAGCGCTTGTTTAAAGTCATTAGCTTGACTCTTTGGCATGCTTTCCACTCATGGAGGCTTGAAAAGAGTTTGAATAGCTCTCTTTGCTATCCATTGCCTCTTAGTATGTTGCTTGAGGCTTTTCCTATTTGCCTTGAAGGGTCTTTTTGGCTCATTTCTTTCTTCCTTTGCTCCATTCAAGCTTTGAGGAGGTGGTTTGGGTTCAAGCTTTTTATCCTTCACTTCCTCCTCAATGTCTTGTTTTTCTTCCCCTTGTTTGACATAAACACAAGATCTTTCCACAAAGCATAACTCAAGTGGGTTAGAAGGAAGAAAATTCATGGCATAATCATCCATATTTGGTTTAGGTAAACCAATCATACAACAAGATTCATTTAGGGATGGAGGGTTCATTGTATCATTCAAATTAAATTCTACTTTTTCATCCCCTACATTCAAAGAAAGCTTTCCATCTTTCACATTTATATTTACACCAGCCGTAGCTAGGAAAGGCCTTCCAAGAATGATGGAGATTTTATCATCCTCCTCTATCTCTAAAATAACAAAATCAACCGGTATGAAGAATTTACCTACCTTTAAAGGAACATCCTCTAATATACCTACCGGATGCTTGATGGATCGGTCAGCCAAGTGAAGAGAAAGGGTGATAGGCTTTAAGTCACCCATCTGAAGCTTTTTGCACACCGAGAGAGGCATGAGACTGACACTTGCTCCAAGGTCACATAGGGCTCGATCAATCTTCATATCTCCTATGGAGCAAGGAATGGAGAAGCTTCCGGGATCCTTAAGCTTTTAAGGAAGCTTATTTTGGATTAATGCACTTGATCCCTCTGTCAGTGCCACCACAGCATGCTCTTCAATTTTCCTCTTGTTTGAGAGGATCTCTTTCAGGAACTTAGCATAAGATGGCATTTGGGAGATGGCTTCTAGAAATTATATATTGATATTCAGCTTTTTTAACACATCCAGAAATCTCCCAAACTGCTTTTCTTGCTTAGCCTTAACCAATCTTTGAGGAAAAGGGATTGGTGGCCTGTATGGTTCAGGAGCCACGTATTTTGGCTCTTCTTCCTTCTTTTCCTCTTCTAATTTTTTCTCAGATGCAGCCTGAGGTTCATTTGTCTTTGCCTCCCCACTTCTCTCAGATTCAGCCAACTGCTTACCACTTCTCAAAGTAATGGCATTACAATGCTCTCTGGGGTTCTCAGTTTGGCCTGGAAGTCTGCCAAAGTTCCTGTTAGATAGACTTGCTTGCTGTGCTATCTGAGTTTCTAACATCTTGCTATGAGTAGCAAGCGAGTCTACCTTGGAGGCTAAATCTTTTATAGCCTCATTCATAGAATAATTTTGGGTTCTAAATTCATCATTCTGCTTACTCTGTGTAGTGATGAAATTTTCCATTAGAGCCTCCAAATTTGACTTTGGTTGAGGAGCTGGGTTGAATGGCCTCTGATTTTGGAACCCAGGAGGTTTTCTAAAGTTATTCTGAGGCTGCTGATTTGCATTCGGCTTATATGAGAGATTTGGGTGGTTTCTCCAATCTGGATTGTAGGTGTTGCTGTAGGGATTGCTTTTCTGATTATCATTCACAAAGTTCACCTGTTCACAATCCTGAGGTGTAGAATTTCCAAATTGATAATTGCTGGCTATATGGCCAACACACCCACAGATCTCACATGTAGAAGATGAAGAAGAACCAACAGCATTGATGCTCAATTTATCTAACTTTTGAAACAATGCATCAACCTTAGAAGTAAAATGATTAAACGCATCTACTTCATACATACCTGCTGGTTTCCTCGGCTACCTTTCACTAGACCATGAGTAGTGATTTTGAGCCATATCTTCAATTAGCTCATATGCCTCATCTATAGTTTTGTTCATAATGGCCCCTCCAGCTGCAGCATCCACAGACATACGGGTGCTGTAAATCAGTCCATTGTAGAAGGTATGGACTATAAGCCACTTCTCCAACCCATGGTGTGGGCATATTCTGAGGAGCTCTTTAAATCTTTCCCAAGCCTCATATAATGACTCCCCATCCTTCTGAGCAAAAGTAGTGATCTGATTCCTTAGGTGGGCAGTCTTACTCGGTGGGAAGTACTTGGCCAGGAAAGCTTGAGAAAGCTGCTGCCAAGTGGTGATGGACCCTGATGGAAGGGAATGCAACCATGCACGGGCCTTGTCCCTCAAAGAGAAAGGGAATAGTCTCAACCTGATGGAATCTGAGGATACCCCATTCAGCTTCAAGGTGTCACAGTACTCCAAGAAGACTGATAGGTGGAGATTAGGGTCTTCAGTAGGTGACCCTCCAAATAGATTCTGCTGAACCATCTGCAAAAGATAGGGCTTCAGCTAAAAGTTGTTAGCTTCAACAACTGGCCTGACAATGCTGAGATTCAGGCCATGTGTATCTGGGGCGGTAAAATCCTTTAGAGATCGGTTATCTCTCTCCCCCATTGTAGCTGCAGAATTTTCTTGCTGCTGTATTCTTCTTCTCCCCCGGAGGGTGCGCTCAATTTTTGGGTCAAATTCAACAAGGACTTTGTCCCCTCTTCGCATATAATAGCCACACACCTATGAAGGATGAAAAAGGTGCAAAAACCAGCAAAAGAAAAGTATGCAGAAAAATAAAAAGAAAATAAAAAAGAAAATGATCTAGTCTAGCTATTTCGCAAAATATCTAATATTGACAA
Source organism: Gleditsia sinensis (assembly GCA_037074535.1). Taxonomy (NCBI): domain Eukaryota; kingdom Viridiplantae; phylum Streptophyta; class Magnoliopsida; order Fabales; family Fabaceae; genus Gleditsia; species Gleditsia sinensis. The sequence goes on along the minus strand of CM073465.1, from coordinate 22,019,733 downwards.
TTGCTCCCCGGCAACGGTGCCAAAAACTTGTTGCGTGTAAGATTTACCAAATAACTGCAAGCGCACAGCGTAGCTGTAGCTAGTCCAGCGAGTACGGGTCGTGTCCCACAGAGAACAATGTCAACTACTAGAATTTCACGAAACGAGCTATCTAGATCGATGTAGAGCGATAGAGAGTTTGTCACAATGAAACAGATGAAAATAACCAATTAAATAAACCTAGGGTTACGGTTCACCACACTTATGATATTCAACATCCAATTTATACCTCTAATTGCAATTATCTAGGTTATTGGGGATGGTTTAGTCTTACCTAGGTTACTAATCGTACCTAGGTTAATCCAATTGCCTACTTTCATAGTTCTTAGTTCAACCTAGGTTCATTAAGTTCTATGCCAACCATGGAATACAATTAATCGGTTTTCTCGTGCCCATTAATTGATTCATTCCTAGAGAATCTTAAATTGCTTTCGTGATTAAGATATCCCTAATTAACTATTAGGTTCAGGTATTAGTTTTCAACTTTCAGTCCATCAATTAATATCCTAAGACGTTATAAATATTGGCCAAACATTCATCAACTCATATAACCAATACTTAATAGCTAATCCTAATTCAACCATAGATAACACAATTAGGGTTCCAATGGTTCAATGTGCAGAGTGTATCATCACACCATAAGTGGGTTTACCAAAACCCTAGATCAAAACTACTCAAGCATAATAGAAACAGAAACTAAAACCAAATTCATTAAACAAATCATAAGTATTCAATAAAAACCAAGAGAAAGCAGTAGAGGTAGAAGTAAAAATGGAAAGATAAAACCTGGATTGTTGAATGTAGAGATGAAATACAATGCTGAATCAATGTGAAATCTAACCTAGAACATGAATTGAACCATTAATTTTACTCTAAACCTAACCCTAAGGTGTTTCCTAAGCCTAAGAACTCATTCCCCAAGTGTATTTTCGGTCCTCCCCTTTTTTCCTGCATTTCCCCCTCAATATATAACACTTTGGGCGGCCAAAACCCTAAAAAACACAGAGCTCGCAGACCCACAGCACGACCGTGGTCCAGGACACGGCCTGGCCGTGCTTCGGGCAGGTTTCTAGGAGAATCTGCAGCTTCTTGCACAGAGCACGGCCTGGCCGTGGTGCATGCCACCAAGCACGGCCTGACCGTGCTTCCTGCTGCCATGCTCAGAATTTGCAGATTTTTGGTGGGCTTGCTCCTTGCTTCCTCCTCAACATGGTTCCATATGTAACATCCCATAATTTTTATTTTTACATAATAATATTTTTTTAGAAACAAATATATTTTTATTTGTTTAAAAATGATTATGTTCTGTTAAAAGTAAGTATATTTTTAATTAAAATAATTATTGTTTTGGTTGAAATAATTATATTGGTCTTTAATGAATTTTTGTTGTATTTTTAAAAATATTCTTTCTTTTAATATGTATAAAAATATTTATTTTGAGATTTGTTTTATTATGATTTTTATAAAGAAAAATCATGATTTAAGAGTTTAACTAAAGGTTTATGAGAATGTAAATTGTTAGAAATTTTTGTGATATTTTAGGATGAAAAACGGAATTTATATGAATTTATATAAATAAAATCTTATTATTCAATTATTAAATAATAATAATAATAATTAAATATAATAAAAAAAAATAAAAAAGGGGAAGGGGGAGGACAGAGCGGATGTTGCAAATGAAATAAAAAACTGAATCGGATGAATAGTGCGTGAATAGTGAATGAATAATACCTTCAACTTTCTCTCTAGATCTGGAGTGCCTATTGGCTTTCAATCTCAAAACTGAAGGTGTTACTAGATGCAGGACGAAGAATACTACGGTTTTAACCGATCAATTTTTCAAACCAGCCGTTGAATCGCTGTAAATCTGAAATAGAAAATATCAGAAAAAGGTATATTCTAAAATTTACTTAGAGACCTCTAATTGAAATTCTGACACTGTAGATGGATTCAGGAGTTAAATAAACCTTAGGATATGAAATTTTTCAACTATCTAACAACTTTTTGTTCGTCGTGAATAGTATTTTTCGGCGGATGAATAGTGACCAGGCTCTCAGAGTCATTTTCTAAGTCTTTGGACCCTCCGGACATATTTTTGAAGTCTAATTGGCCAAATTCAGCTTGGAAAAGTGCATTTTAGGGCTGTCCAACCAGGAGCCCTACCCTGTGAGTAGATAATTCTTTCTATGACTTGTCCCATGCTCTTCTTGAATTATAAATGTATTATTGTTTCTGTTTATAAATTATTTATACTATTATAAGTTTTTGACATGTGTTAAAATATCTATTTTACTTACGAACTGGCACATAGTTCAAGAAGAGTATAGTTTTAGAAATGGATTTTAGAACTCATTGAATATGTGGTTCTAAATGTATTTATCATTATTTGATAAAGTGAATATTATGTGCACGATGCATTGATTTGTAAAGTTATATACTTGTGAAAATGATGCATGTCATATTATAAATAAGATTGAATGGCAAGCGTAAAGCTCATGGCGAGTTGCTTGATAATTTTACATGTATTTATATGTATTAATGAATATCGGCTGGTTGTATGGCTTGTGACGGTACCGAATAGGGGACGCTCTATTAGCCTGAGTGAGCCGGGGGAGGGCCGCTCCAACTTGGTGACAGTGGTAATGTGAGGAGGCAGGAGGGTGATGTACTCACATTCTCTGATCACTTATTGTGACTAGGGTCGAGGTCACTATGCATATAGCAAATGAGTTATACAGCTGAGCATAACAAAATTTGTTTAATAATCATACCATGCAGCATATGGTTTTGGATATCTGAATATCCTTTGATTTGAGAATATTTGAAATACAGGTCCCATATGAATGTACTTCTGAACTGTATTTTCTATGTGACATATTTTAAAATATAAGTACATCCATATGCTAACCTAAGAGGTCATAGGAGAAATTATTTGCTCACTGAGTTGTCAAACTCACTACACGATATTTCCACATTTTTCAAATAAGAATATCAGAGTCTGATTCGGCAAATAGGTGATATATTCTCTGGGTGAGTCTATGTTGCTTCCAAGACTCATGGTCTTTGAATTATATTATGTTTGTATTCTAGAGTGCTCTAAATGCTACAGATAGGATCCCCGTTTTTGTAGTACTTTGATGTTTATAGACTTGGTCTGTATATTATGTATACATGAGAGAAATGACAAGTATTGAATTGTGCATATTTATGGAGATTATCTTATTGCGGCGGAAAAAAATGTTTATTTTACGTAAAGTAAAATGGGGGCGTTACAAGTTTGTATCAGAACATTAGGTTTCCCTCTGGCTAACAGAGCAAAGAATTATACAGTAGGACTTTGAGTATGGGTATGTAACTGCAGACATATTTATACTCACGGTGCTGTTGTGAAATTCTATAGGGTATTATCCTCTTCTTTTTCTGACTCTTATCCTTAGGTAAGCAATGTTTAAACATCTATGCGTATGTCCTAGAAGGTACCTTTTGTGTGTGGACTACTATTTCAGCTTTTGAACTTGTTTTGACGAAAAGTGATAAAGAGAACCCTCTTGGGAAATTAGCTAAAAATAAGAAAATTCTATTCGAACACAAAGGTAAAGACTTGTTTGGATGTCAAGAAGGTTTGATTTGCTTATGTGAAACAATATGACGAATGGTTAATATAATATTGATAGTGAGTTATGATGTGATCGATATTGTTAACTCCAAGATAATGATTTGAAATAAAGTGAGTGTTTTGAAAACAGATTTAAATCTCTTTTTGGATAAATGAGTTGAAATCTATATATATAAATGGATTTGGTAAGTTGTGAGTTGGATTGAATTTGAGAGCGGAGAATCTATTAAGATAATATTTTCAATGATCTATTTTGTTGATATAAGGAATTCGAAGACAATTTGATTTTCAATAATACTATGTATAAGTATTATGATTAAGGAAGGCTTACTTATGGAAATTTTAAATTTAAGGTATGCAAAATGGGTAACTCATGTGAAGGGCTCTTGGATAGACATAAGTTTTCCATGATTGAATGTTAAGATATTGCATAAGCATGTTAAAGCATAAAGTCACAATAGGTTGAATTTGTTTAAGTATTTTGAAGTGCGATCTAGCTAATACAGTATGAAGATGTCATCAATAGCAAAAAAAATGTTAGTAAAGGAGTTGCAAGTAGTGAGTAATCATGGAAGCAAGTACCCAGTAATTTAATTTCACCTTTAGCGACCATAAGTTATTACAAAAAAAAGGGTGCTAAGAATATTTGGTAGTGGTGCGAGATGTTGATATAAAGTATACTAATGTAGATCAGGTTCTAGTAGTTAGAAAATTTCCTGATGTGTGTTTAGAAGTGTAACATCCTTAATTTCGTTTCTTTTATTGATAAAGGAACATAAAAAAAAAATTTAATTAAGGAAATAAAATTTATTAGACAATATTTTAGATATCTAAGGAAATATAGTCCTTAGAAATTCTTCACCTTAGGTATATGCATAGAAAATGTTTCTAACATTAAGAGAACAAATAAAGAAGGAAAATCTAATAGGAAAGAAATTAGAAATAACATACTAAAGAGATGCAAAATTCTTGGATAAGGAAGATAAATTTTTAGAAACAAGTAAAGGTCTTAAAATTTCAAAGAACATTGAATTAGGGTAATTTTTCCTAATTCAAGAACTATAGTTACTAAGTTTAAAATCTTTACCCATACATTGGGCTTTTACCTATGGACACTTCATATAGAGTTTTTCCACTTCACATAAGTTTCTAGCAAGCCCATTGGATAACCTAAACAAGAAATTAAACATAGACTTGGACTAAGATATAGTAATTTCACAAATAGCCCAAAAATTATGAAAATGTGACCAAGCCCACCAAGAAAGGAAGAATTTTATCCAAAGCAAAGAAAATGGGTAGGACAAGCCCATAATGGGTAGGAATAAGCCCAAATCCAAGAGGAAAAATAAAATAAAATAAATTAGATGATGATATAATAATAAGAATAAAGATTAGGTTACATGGCATTAAGACAAAAAATTTAGCAAGTGGTGTGATTCTACATTCATCATTTAAGCAAGTGGCATGATAATACAAGGCTTTAGGACAAAAACATATATATCCTACACTCATAATTTTAGCAAGTGGTATGATAATACATGGTATTAGGACAAAACATTCATAGCCCACACAAATAATATCAACCAAATAATGGAGATTCAAGGGCTAGAAATTTGCCACCTAAAAAGGCAAACCTATCATACTTGTTTAAGACAAAAGAAAATGAAAATGAATCCCTAAATCAAAGGGACCTTGTCCCATATCTTAAGAACATATTATCATAATTTTCAAAATACAAATCTCCTTTTCCTATGCATATCTTGACTAAGGAAGAGGAAGACAAGAACATAAGTTGTTTGTTTTCCAAAAATTCAACAAAGTGTATCCTAATTGTGATAAGGTAGACCCATGATCATGAAAGGTGAATTATTTGGTGCTCTATATAAGAAAACCCACCCTTACAACATTAGAATTTCGTCCAAGTGAGGGAGAGAAAAAAATAGAAGCAAGGTAGAGTGAGGAAAGGAGAGGAAGAAAGGAAAAAAGAGGAAGGAGAAGTCTAGAAGACTAAGTGCTCCAAGTAAGTTTAACAATATTTCTTTTTGAAGAAAACTTTTGAAACTTATAATATTTATATGAGATTTTGATCTTAGAACTTTTATGATTGGTCATGATGTTGCTATATCATGTTACATATTGATCTTGCATGTGATGTATGTTTGAATACTTAGGTTGGTGTAGATAGTTCTGCATGGTTATGGCTATGGGTGGCAGAATTTTAAGCTTCGGTATTTTAATTTTTGGGAACAATCTATAAGGAATTAAAATAAATGGTTAACATAAGAATTAAAGATATATGTGTCCCGGATTTTTAGCCACTGGAATCATTCCATTTGGAGTCCATATGAGGTAGCTATGGTCTGATTAGTAGTCAAAGGTCAGAAAATGAATCATCAGGGAAGAATATGTTAGGATAGCTTCGGTAATTTAATTTCTGGGAATTATTGGTAGGGAATTAAAATAAATGGTTAACATAAGAATTAAAGATATGTATGTCATGGATTTTTAGCCACTGGAATCATTCAATTTGGAGTCCACATGTGGTAGATATGGTCCGATTAGTAAGCCAAGGTCAGAAAATGGTTCATCAGGGAAGATTATGTTAGGACAGCTTTTGTATTTTAATTTCTGGGAATTATTTGTATGGAATTAAAATAAATGGTTAACATGAACCTTATATATCTATGTCTCATGGAAATATGCCCACTGGAATTATGCAATTTGGAGTTCATATGAGGTAGATATGATCCGATTAGTAAGCAGAGGTCAGAAAATGTTTATTCAGGGAAGAGTATGTTATTAATGTTTTAGTTTTTGAATTTTTGGGAATATTCTGTAGGGAATTAAAATAGCGCGCCAACATAACAATTATAGATATATGGCTCATGGAATTTTACCAACTGGAATAACTCAATTTGGAGTTCAAATTTGAGAGATATTGTCTAATTATTTAGTAAAGGTCAGAACCTAAACGAGAAGAAATAATACTAAATTTAAAGGAGTAATAACACCATAATATCATACTATTTTGTTGATATGATTAACATAATAGTTTTAGATAATTGTCTTAGCTTTTCATATACACTAATATCATCTTAATCGGAGTTAAAATGAGAGAGTTATGCTCTGATTTGTAAGCAAAGGCTGTGTTAAAAGTTAGTAAAACCTATTTTCAATATTTTTCTACCCTAGATGAATTTTTAAGGTAATAATAGAAATCAATTTGAGAAAAAATGCTCTATAAAATTTGTAAGAACATGTGTTGGAAATGATATAAGTAGAAATAAAATGACTAAATGCCTAGACATAAAGAAAATGAAAAGAATTATTCTAGTTACTGGAAAAAAATTGTGATTTGTGAAAAGTGCATGTCTAAGGAAAGCTCTGGCAAGAAAAGACTTGGTACTTAAGCGTGTCCATTAGTGACCCACCTCTCTTTTCTGGGAACTTTCCTGGTGCGCTGTTTACAGACTACAATTACTATCCAGTTATCGAGGTATTAGTGTAAAATTTTGACATGGAAATATTTTATAAAGTGAAAATTAGAAAATGATTATATTCATGGCATAATTTCAGTTTACCAATGAATTTTGAGAATGATTATGTTTTGATACATTATGGCATGAGAATATAATGAACATACTCGTTATTGGAATCATATTTTCGGCTATTAATATGAAAAGAAAAGAAATGAGCACGGTCACATGGCAATCCGTGTGGTGCACCAGTAGGGGACGCCTTACCAACGGTTATGATTATATTCATGAGAAAAGAAAGAGAAAGTGTGCCATGTCAGACGGAGCGAGATAAGCCCGTACCGAAAAGTAGAGAATACTTACCCTGACCGGGGTGTCTTGAAGTAAGAATAAGTTGATAGCCATTATATGAAATTCGAAAAAAAATAGTTATTCATGCCATACATGTCATAACTGTATAATTTTCATGTGCATGATAAAGTGCATTCATGTGACCTAAAGATATTTTCTAAAGTTTATACAGCTGAACATGACATGATGAACTATAATGGTAAATTATGATTTATTGTTGAACTTACTGGGATTTAATTCTCACTATATTTTCATATCATGTTCAGAAGAATAAATATGCAGATATTCTCTATGACACTTATTATCTCTGTACGTTGGATCGAGGTGCCTTACCTTGGGCAACTTCCAGTTATTTCAGATATAACTGTCGTAGATGTAACTGAGATTCCGGTGGACGTGCCACCCGAACCAGTGTCCCCGGAAATAGTCGATATAGATGATTAGAACTAATATGTATATTTGTACAAATGTTTGTAAAATAATGGTGTGTAGTTTGTAAAATAATAGTGTGTATGGAAACTCAGTATTGTATAAATTAAATAAATGTTATATTGAGTTAAGTTGTAACGAGGTAATAACTTCATGGTATTTTAAAAAAAAAATTACATAAATGGAGTTGTTACAAGAAGAATTGCCTAGATTACCCCCGAAACGAAAAAAATAGAATTTGATATTGATTGACTTCTTGGAACCCAACTAATATCTATATCCTATATAGAATGATATTGATTGAATTTCAAAAAAATTAGTTACAAGACTTGTTAGATAATGGATTTAAATGCCCTAGTACTTTTATTTGGAGTGCTCTAGTTCTATCTGTGAAAAAGAAAGATGGATCACTATGACTATGCATAAATTATAGACAGTTGGATAAGGTGACAGTGTGAAATAAATACCTATTACCTCGTATAGATGATCTGTTTCTATTTGATCAATTACAAGGTGCTCAATGTTTTTAAAAAAAATTGATTTAAGATATGAGTAACATTAATTGAGGATAAGAGAAAAGGATGTACGAAAATTTTCTTTTAAGACTCATTATGGGCATTATGAGTCATTGGTTATGTTATTTAGTTTGACAAATATCCTAACTGCATTTATAGATTTAATGAATAGTAATTATATCCCTTGATCAACTTGTTATTATATTTATTGATGATATACTCGAATATTTCAAAAGTTCAGAGGATCATAAGCAACATTCAAACATAGTTTTACCAACTCTAAGGGAGTATGGTTGGTAAAGATGGTATCCAAATAGACTCTAAGAAAGTAAAAGTAGTACAATAATAGCTACGTTTTACTACATTTAAAGATGAAGATCGAAATCCAATTTGCGCTTCCTGCGATTGTTTGCCGTCCATTCTAATTGAGCCATAATTGGATCAGGTACATGAACATATACTTGTAAAGCATCAATCAACTCCTCAGCATTTGAAGCCGAAATGAGAATTCGTCGTGCTGAGTGTGAGATGAACCTTGTTCCACAGCATAATCAAGAAAATACAACAGACCATCAAAGAAGTGGTTAACATTTAACAAACCTATCGGTTTGTGATGCATATTTAGTTGTTCCCAATAGACTATTTGGAAAATTTCTTCTAAAGTACCAAAACCCCCTGGTAAGGCAATAAAGGCATCAACATTGCTCATCATTCTAGCCATGCGTTCATGCATAGAAGATACCCTAAACTCTTCTCCAATTGTCTTTCCTACGATGTTAGATGCAGCTAGAGCTGTAGGAATAATACCTAGAACTTGGCATCCTCCTATATGGGCAGCTGTAGACATACACCCCATTAATCCACGGTTACCTCCACCATAGACTACATGAATTTTTCTCCTGGCCAGTATCATACTCAGATTTTGTACAGCTTTCACATACTCTCCATCTTTTCCAGGACTGGAACCACAAAATACACAAATATTTCGAAATTGACGAAATGTGATTCCCTTCATAACTGCACACACCTTAATTTGGAGTATGAAAGTAAAGAAATTAACGTGTGCATTTATAGAACTCAAAGAATGGCATACTTATGATAGTTATGTGAATAGGCCAGAAAGAATTAAAACAGTATGTGAGTGATTGGTGGATATTAGCTAAATTGAAGGTGAAATTTTCAAAAATAACGGCAAGCATGTATATGTACAGTAGTTGTGATAGTCACTCATATTAGGCATATAAAGAGAATAACGTTAAGATATCACCAGAAATTTATCTTTTTCTTGTTGTCCTTGATGAAGCATTGATGTCTTGATTCTTGTAGGGAAGTTGTAGGAGATAGGCGTAATTGTAAAAAAAAGTGAAAGTGAAGATGCAAACCAGATAATTATTGAAGAGGGACAATTAAATGATTTTTCTTACTTTCTCAATGTTTTTTCCAGTCGACTATTGGTATTATTAAGTCGACTAACTATTTTGAAAAAATTTAATTTGGACTGGTTATTTTACAATTGATTGATGACATCTATTTTGAAGCAATCAACTGCATCTTATTAGTTAACTACATATTATTTGATTTTCACAGACTTTTATAAGCTTAGAAATTTTTTTTTTCATGTGCTATTTTTCCACTGAATACCAACAGATTTAAAGTAGATTTTGGTACATATATTCAAACCTTGCAGCCACCGATTTTTTACCGATATAACAGCTAAATTTTTGTTTACAGATTTTCAAGATTTACGGCCACCAATTTTAATTTTATTTCAATGTTTTGTCCAAATTTCTAACTTCCTATTTTGGCATCATGCTCTATTAAGTATTCCACATTTTCTGCTGCATTGTTCTACATTAATATTTGGTATTAAATGCAAGATTCTTTTTCCAAATTATAAGGAAAGTTAATTTCTTTTCTTTGAAACTCAGTTATTATGGTGTCAAATTGGTTAGTAGGTTAAAGTAATAAAGATTTTGAAAGGAGTGGACGGATGATGACCTTATGGTGTTTTGACGAATGTAATCAAGAGAATTAATGGTGTTGAAGTTTTTGAGGAATAAAATATGGGAAGTAGAATTTAACTTAATCTTTGAACTCTTAATTTAGAAATATGGAGAATACTAGGAGAATCATGTCCGAAAATAATGTAAGTGATTAAGATATTTGTGTTAAAGGTTTATATTATGCTAAATTAAGTCTAGTATATAGGACGTGAATTATGTTGAAATGGAGAATTCATGTAGGAGTAATTGTTGGGAAAAATCTTCTTGAAATGATTGGGTGAATTAAATGGGATTGAAATAAGTTAGAATGAGGTGCTTTTGGATATGATAGAGAAAGGCTTGGAATTTTTTATAATGAATTTATTGGTGTTAATAAGAAGGTATAGAGTTACTGTGATGAGGTAAGTAGAATTATTAGACATGTGCCAATGGTACATAAACGTTAAAAAGGATTGATGAATTTATTGCTACATATGTTTAACATATTGATTAATGGATTTTAGGATAAAAATAAAGGATAGATTCAGATGATGCTATTCATGAAATGATGTTGACATGTGATAATCAAAGATGACTTGATCGAAATTTGGAATAAGAAAAGATAGTTACCCCAATATAGATGTGAATATGTTCTTTTATGAGTGTGTTTTCTAATAGCGATCCATAGATATATCCATGTGAGCTTGAGGATATGAAGTGAAATTGATTAGAAAAGGAATACAAATAATTCAATACAGGACAAAAGTCTAAAGGAATCGTGAATGTTGAGCACTAGAAATTATTAGTTGATGACCACATATTTTTGAAGAAATCACCAATGAAAGAGGTAATGAGGTTTCAAAAGAAGTACATATTAGATTCTTCTTATGTTACCTAATTCCAAAAAAAAACTTCAATTGGACAAACATTTGGCTTAACTATGGGTACAATTGATGTTTATTGTTGATCGATAAGTAAAGAACTTATGGATGAAAGATATCCCTATGGTCAAGTTATATGGCAGAATCACTCAAAAGAAGAGACATTAAAAAATAAAGAAGTTATATAAAAAAGATATCCCCAATTATTTGAGTAATATGGTTGGTAACTCTGAATTATGTCTTGATTTTATTCCCTACATATGGTAGGATGGATTGAAATTCGGAGACCGAATTTCTTAAGGGGGGAAGAATGTAACATCCCATAATTTTTATTTTTACATAATAATATTTTTTTATAAACAAATATATTTTTATTTGCTTAAAAATGATTATGTTCTATTAAAAGTAAGTATATTTTTAATTAAAATAATTAATGTTTTGGTTGAAATAATTATATTGGTCTTTAATGAATTTTTGTTGTATTTTTAGAAATATTCTTTCTTTTAATATGTATAAAAATATTTATTTTGAGATTTTTTTTATTATGATTTTTATAAAGAAAAATCATGATTTAAGAGTTTAACTAAAGGTTTATGAGAATGTAAATTTTTAGAAATTTTTGAGATATTTTAGGATGAAAAACGGAATTTATATGAATTTATATAAATAAAATCTTATTATTCAATTATTAAATAATAATAATAATAATAATTAAATATAATAAAAATAAATAAAAAAGGGGAAGGGGGAGGACGGAGCGGATGTTGCAAATGAAAAAAAAAACTGAATCGGATGAATAGTGCGTGAATAGTGAATGAATAATACCTTCAACTTTCTCTCTACATCTAGAGTGCCTATTGGTTTCCAATCTCAAAACTGAATGTGTTACTAGATGCAGGACGAAGAATACTACGGTTTTAACTAATCAATTTTTTAAATCAGCCGTTGAATCGCTGTAGATCTGAAATAGAAAATCTCAGAAAAACGTAAATTCTAAAACTTACTTAGAAACCTCTTATTGAAATTCTGACACCGTAGATGGATTCAAGAATTAGATAAACCTTAGGATATGAAATTTTTCAACTATCTGACTTTTGTTCGTCGTGAATAGTATTTTTCGGCTAGTGAATAGTATTTTCTGACGATGAATAGTGACCAGGCTCCCGGAGTCATTTTCTAAATCTTTGGACCCTCTGGACATGTTTTTGAAGTCTAATTGGCCAAATTCAGCTTGGAAAAATACATTTTAGGGCTGTCCAACCAGGAACCCTACCTTGTGAGTAGATAATTTTTTCTATGACTTGTCCCATGCTCTTCTTGAATTATAAATGTATTATTGTTTCTGTTTATAAATTATTTATATTATTATAAGTTTTTGACATGTGTTAAAATATCTATTATACTTACGAACTAGCACATAGTTCAAGAAGAGTATAGTTTTAGAAATGGATTTTGGAACTCATTGAATATATGGTTCTAAATGTATTTATCATTATTTGATAAAGTGAATATTATGTGCACGATGCATTGATTTGTAAAGTTATATACTTGTAAAAATGATGCATGTCATATTATAAATTAGATTGAATGGCAAGCGTAAAACTCATGGCGAGTTGCTTGATAATTTTACATGTATTTATATGTATTGATGAATATCGGCTGGTTGTATGGCTTGTGACGGTACCGAATAGGGGATGCTCTATTAGCCTGAGTGAGCCGGGGGAGGGCCGCTCCAACTTGGTGACAGTGGTAATGTGAGGAGGCAGGAGGGTGATGTACTCACATTCCCTGATCACTTATTGTGACTAGGGTCGAGGTCACTATACATATAGCAAATGAGTTATATTTTCATTGCATTGACCAGATTGCCGAGCGAAGCAGGTGCATTAAAAGTGATGATTTTATTTCCAAATCTTAATATTTTACTATAGCTTATACAGCTGAGCATAACAAAATTTGTTTAATAATCATACCGTGCAGCATATAGTTTTGGATATCTGAATATCCTTTGATTTGAGAATATTTAAAATACGGGTCCCATATGAATGTACTTCTGAACTGTATTTTCTATGTGACATATTTTAAAATATAAGTACATCCATATGCTGACCTAAGAGGTCATAGGAGAAATTATTTGCTCACTGAGTTGTCAAACTCACTAGACTATATTTTCACATTTTTCAAATAAGAATATCAGAGTCTGATTCGGCAAATAAGTGATATATTCTCTGGGTGAGTCTACGTTGCTTCCAAGACTCATGGTCTTTGAATTATACTGTGTTTGTATTCTAGAGTGCTCTGAATGCTACAGGTAGGATCCCCGTTTCTACTGTACTTTGATGTTTATAGACTTGATTTGTATATTATGTATACATGAGAGAAATGACAAGTATTGAATTGTGCATATTTATGGAGATTATCTTATTACAACGGAAAAAAATGTTTATTTTACGTAAAGTAAAATGGGGGCGTTACACCATATCCATTTGTCACTTCTCATGAGTGTTTGCCCTGCTTCTTGGCCTCTTTTGCTCAACTACAAGCATAAAAACAACCAAAACAGTATCCAAAGCAAAATATAACCAAAAGCAGGGAAATAACCACAAGTTTACTATGAATTAGGGGATAAAATATAGCCTTTAAGTACTCAAAATACCCCTTTATCATCATAACACCACCTCGGCATATAGATAGGAAACACTAGTAATTTTTTACCTGTATGAATCATTGATCCCCTACACAGCACAACCACAACATACTCAAGACACTATAAGATCAATTCAGATAACCATCCACCCACTGGCCATCTAGGATCGACCTGCTCTGATACCAATTATGTAACAACTCCATTTATGTAAATGTAACAATTTTTTTTTATATTTGTAAAATTCCATGAAGTTATTACTGCGTTAATTCTAACCACTTAATTAATTTAACCAAGCATAATTGTTATTAACAGTGATACAATACTGAGTTTCCATACACACCATTATTTTATAAACATTTGTACAAAGATCTAAAATATACATATTAGCCCTAATCATTTACGTAGACTACTTCAGGGGACACTGGTGCGGGTGGCGGCACCTCCACCGAAATCTCAGTCACATCTAGTACAGATATATCTGATATAACTGATAGTTACCCAAGGTAGGGCACCTTGATCCAACGTACGGCAATAATAAGTGTCATGGAGAAAATCTGCATAACTATTTTTTTGAACATGATATGGACATATAGTGAGAATTAAATCCTAGTAGGTTCAACAATAAATCATAATTTACCATCAATATAGTTCATCATGTCATGTCCATATGTATAAACTACAGAAAATATCTTTAGGTCACATGAATGCACTTTATCCATACACATGAAAATTGTACAATTATGACATGTATGGCATAAATAATATTTTTCAGTATATCATATGATGACTATCAATTTATTCTCATATCAAGTTACCCCGGTCAGGGTGAGTATTTTCTACTCTCCGGTATGGGCTTTCCTCGCTCTGTCCGACATGACTTACTTTCTCTCTTTTTTTCTCATTAACATGATCATAACCGTTAGTAGGATGTTGTCCCCTACTGGTGCACCACACGGATTGCCATGTGACCGTGCTCATTTCTTTTCTTTTCACAATGATAGCCAAAAATATACTTTCAATAACAAGTATATAACTATTACCAAAAATCATTGGTAATCATGCTATGAACATAACCATTTCAAATATCACTTTATAAAATATTTTCATGTCAAAATTTCACACTTAAGATGCTAAGAAGTTCATACAATGGAAATGGCTATGGCATATCCTAGTCATTTATTATTTTCATTTATAAAATTCTTCTTCTTTTTTAAATATTAATTTTATTTCTTTATTTTCTTGATGCAGGTTTTAATCCTATCTAACCTTTTCTTACTAATCAGAGCATAACTCTCTAAATTTAACTACGATGTAGGTGATCTTGGTGTCAAGTTAAAGATAAAACAATTATCTAAAACAATTATGTTGAATAGTTTAGCGAAATATTACAAAATCAAGGTGATATTTGTCCCTCAATTTATAAGTTATTTCTTCTCGGGTAGTTTTTGACCTCTACCTACTAATATGTCCATATCTCTCTCATAAAACTTCTAAATTAAGTGATTCTAGTGGCTAAAAATCCATGACACATATATCTATAATTCTTATGTTAATCATTTATTTTAATTCACTACATAATGTTCCTAAAAATTAAAACACACAAGCTATCCTAACATATTATTCCCTGATTAACCATTTTCTGACAACTGCTTACTAATCAGACCATATCTATCTCTTATAAACTCCAAATTGCGTAATTCCAGTGGCTAAAATTCCGTGACACATATATCTATAATTCTTATGTTAACCATTTATTTGAATTCCCTACAAGATGTTCCCAGAAATTAAAATACAGAAGCTATCCTAACATGTTCTTCCCTGATTAACCATTTTCTGAACACTGCTTACTAATCAGACCATATCTACTTCATATGAACTCCAAATTGAGTGATTCCAGTGGCTAAAATTCCGTGACACATATATATATAATAGTTATGTTAATAAGTTGTTTTAATTCCTTACAGAATGTTCCTAAAAATTCAAAAATAAAAGCTTTCCTAACAGATTCTTCCCTGATTAACCATTTTCTGACCACTGCTTACTAATCGGATCATATCTACCTCATATGGACTCCAAATTGAGTGATTCCAGTGGCTAAAAATCTGTGAAAAATATATCTATAATTGTTATGTTAACAAGTTATTTTAACTCCTTACCGATTCTTCCCAGAATTTTAAAAATAGAAGCTTAAAGTTTTACCACCCATAGCTATACCTATGCAGAACTATCTACACCAACCTAAGTATTCAAACATACATCACATGCAAGAATAATATGTAACATGATAAAGCAACATCCATGACCAATCATCAAAGTTCTTAAGATCAAAATCCCATATAAATGTTACAACTTTCAAAACTTTTCTTCAAAAAGAAATATTGTTAAACCTACCTAAGAATCTCCCTAACTCACTTAGTGAATTTGTTTTCTTGTTTCCCCTTGAAAGAAGTATCAAGATTCCTCCCTTTCCTTAGCTTTTCTAGCAGCTTAAATAAGAGAAGGAGGGGAGTTTTTGAACCTCAAGGATGAAGAAGAAAAATAGATTCAAGTGGAGATTAAGTTAATTTACCTTGAGTACTTAGCCCTCTAGACTTCTCCTTCTTTTTTCTTCCTTTCTTCTCCTCTCCTTCTCTCCTTTCCTCTCTCTACCTTGCTTCTATTTCTCTCTCTTCCTCACTTGGACAAAATTAAAATGTTATAGGGGTGAGTTTTGCTTAAATAGACCATCAAATAATTCATCTTTCATGATCATGGGTCTACCTTATCACAATTAGGATACACTTGGTTGAATTTTTGGAAAGCAAACAATTTATGTTCTTGTCTTCCTCTTCCTTAGTCAAGATATGCATAGCAAAAGGAGATTTGTATTTTAAAAATTATAATGATATGTTCTTAAGATAAGGGACAAGGTCCCTTTGATTTAGGGATTCATTTCCATTTTCTTTTATCTTAATCAAGTATGATAGGTTTGCCTTTTTGGGTGGCAAATTTCTAACTCTTGAATCTCCATTATTTGGCTGAAATTATTTTTGTGGGATTGGAATGTTTTATCCTAATGCCATGTATTATCATACCACTTGCTAAAATTATGAGTGTAGGATATAGATGTTTTGTCCTAATGCCATGTATTATCATACCACTTACTAAAATTATGAGTGTAGGATATAGATGTTTTGTCCTAATGCCTTGTCACCTAATTTTAATTACACAATTATTTCATCACTTTATTTTTATTTTTCCTCTTGGGTTTGGGCTCATTTTTGTCCATTTTCTTTACTTTGGTTAAAATTCTACCTTTCATAATGGGCTTGATCATATTTTCATGATTTTTGGGCTACCGGTCCAATTTCTATATCCTAGTCCAAATCTATGTTTTATTTCTTCCTTGGGCTATCCTATTGGCTTGCTAAAAATTTATGTGAGGTAGAAAGATTCTATATGAAGTGTCCATAGTTGAAAGCCCAATTTATGGGTAGAGATATTAAACTTATTAACTTTAACTCTTAAATTAGGAAAAATTACCCTAATCCAATCTTTTAGAAATTTTAATACATTCACAAAAATTTATCTTCCTTACCTAAGAATTTCACATTTCTTTAGTATATTTATTTCTAATATTTTCTCTTAAGTTTTCTCTCTTTACCTATTCCATTAATGTTAGAACATTTCTATGCATACGTAAGGTGAAGAATTTCTAAGGATTATATTTCTTTAGATATTTAAAAATTATCTAATAAATTTTATTTTCTTAATTAAATATTTATGTACCTTTATTAATAAAATAAAAGAAATTAGAGATGTTACTTTAAATACTTTTGTACTTTTATTAATACATGAAACGAAATTAGGGATGTTACACTAGTTTAATGCATAGTTAATCATGGATTATATGTAAGGTAGATATATACTTGCATAGTCTGTGCAATCTTTAATTGAGAACTAAAGATTTTAATGAATATTTATTTGTTTTAATTCACATAGAGACATAGTTGGTTAGCATTCAAAATGTGTGTTTGTTAGACTTCGAGAGAGGTTAGTGGATAATTTAAGACATTCCGACTAGTAGTTAGGATTATAATTTTAAGATTAAATAGATAGATAAATACAAAGAGAATTAATTATAGTGAAATTGGAATATCTAGAATCTCAATCAATTTTGAGTTACTTTTTTTTTCAAAATTTGCAATTTCATTTTGTTTTACTTTTGTAATCTTAATCAACTTCTTATTCGGAATATTTAATTAGGATAAAGATTAATTTAAGTGTAGTAATTAATAGCATTAATCTTAGAATCAACACTCTATATTTGTCTATAAAGATTTTATTTTTATTACTTAATAACGATAGTGTATGCTTACACTTAAATGAATATATAATTTATATTTATCAAAACAAATGAACTTCTGACATCTAATCACCAAAACATGCCCCTTTCTATGCCAATCAGTATTTACATATCCGTTAGATTTAAAAATTAATAGCAATGATCAGTGATACCAACAACAATATTTAGCAAGTTCTTTTTTTATACTATTGCAAAATTCTTAGTTTTATGTTAATACAAGAGTTAGTCGTGAATCTTGTAACCACACAAAAAGCCACAAGTACCGCTGATGCTGCCTCATTGACAATATATAAATATCACATAACCATTAAAGTTTACTTATTTGCTAATTCCATTGCCACCATCTCAGTTCACCGCTACATTTTAGTCAAATAGTTTGGTCAATTCACTACTACATTTTCAGTTGAAGAAATACAATGCTGAGACTATAACATTGCAAATTTAGGTACTCACTATTAAGGTTAGTAAAAGGGACCAAAATATTCTCTTCAACAGCCCTATAAGAAAATCAAAATGATTTTCTGGTGTTAATGAGACATACTTTTAATTATTGAAACACAGCCTCGCCAAAACCTTCCACTATAAATTAAGGTGGTCAACCAATACATTTGCTGTAGCAATTTCCAAAGTACTAATATCCTACGGCTAGCTGGAGTTGGAAAATACATAAAGATGACCAAATCACTTAAATCTTATTCCCTTTTTCAGAAAAAAGAGAGGGAATAATACCAAGCATAATGGTTCTCTATTTCTAAACTTGAAGCATGAATCGGAGCCCTTAAATTATTACAAAGTTCATTTTCTATTCAATTATTTGGGTACAATTTTTTCTTGTGAGATATACTAGAATAAATATCTAAGGATTAAAAAAACTCTATAGGCTAAAAACGAAAGTTAAAGATCTAAATGAACACAAGAAATTCTTAATATATTAACTGAAAACACAAAAATCAATCCAACTCCATTTTAAAAAAAAAAAAAAAATTGTCCATGATTTCCAGATTGCCTTTCTGCCAATGAGAACAAAATGTTGGAAAAATAATAGCACTTCAATTAGCATGGATGTTGTGGAGGATTGACAACACAAAATTAAAGTTTCAATCAGATAAAACTTTCAAAGGGGAACTTGAAATTAAATTTCAAAGAAAAATCCAAAACAGAGTATCACACTTCATCTATCATCTAGCAATTTGGCTACTTGAGAATCATCAAGAAGCAATTAAATTAGAAATAGCATTACCTAGCTGTCGCGAAGGTGGGTTGGGCGTTGCAGACGTATATCGTTCAGGCTGGGCTTGCTTTGAAATACAACGGCTGATGGTGGCAAGGTGGGTGACATCGATGGTTGGTCAACGATGCAGCGAGGTTTCATTTTGGAAAAAACGTTCGCATTGCTCAGGTCACGGTGGTGTCTTGGTTTTGCAAAGAAGCTTGCATTTTTTGGGAGATTTTTCATTTTATCCCGTTAGTGCTTCAGTAATTAAAAAAATAAAAGGATGAAAGAAATTGGAATGGGTTAAAAAAAAGTTAATGGGGTAGTTTGATAATTTCATAACTCTAAATGTTAAAGTTGATGGTGAAATTGGACAATGGGAGAGAAAGTGCAATGAAAAAAAAAATAGAGGGACATTGCAATTTTTTAAAAGTAAGGAAAAAAGTTGTACTTGCACCTAAAATTAAGGTGACAAAATGCTATTTTTTCAAAAACAATATACAAACTTTCGTTAAAATAAAAAGCAAAATACTTTTCTTTTTTGCTTTTATTAAATAACTCACTTTTATTATAAAAATATTTATAAATTTTTGTTAAAAATAAAAAATATATTATAATTTAACTCAAACTTTTTTGATATTTTTTATGAAATAAAAACAATTTATATTTTGGGAATAAAAATATTTAACAATTTATCTGTTAATATTATTTATAATAGACTATTGTAACAACATTTGATTCAGGTAATCGACTCTACTTAATAAAAAATATATTTAGTTATTGTTATTATAAAAAAAAATAACATTCTCTCAATTTTTTTTTTGTCTTCCATTGTCTTTTAATACAAATTTTTTATTTCCAACTATTTTGTCATCTCTCCTTTTATGTGTCTTGTGGTATTAATGTCCTATTTTTTTTTTGTGCAAATGAATTCTTATATTGATAAAATATGATCAACATAAAATTTTCAACAAATTGTTTTAGCTAACAAAATTAATATTTTAATAGTTCAAACTATTTCACAATATATAATAAAGATGCTCCCTAGCATCTATCTGTCATTTTTATCTTGCTCTCTTATCTTACACCATTGAAGTATTATTTTTCAAATATGAATCTCTCTCTTCTTTTATATTTTATGTTAATCCTTTTTTATGATCAAGAAATGAATTTTGTCTCATTTAATATAGGATAGAGTTTGTAACGTCCGGTTTTTTTTTTTTTACATTACGCATGTTAAAATACGCCATATGTAAAAACACATTATATATATATATATATATATATATATATATATATATATATATATATTTATTTATTTATTTATTACAAACCTCATATAAGTTATAATTATACAATACAACATTTCAAAACACATTATACATGTTTACATATATATTACAAACCTCACATAGGTTACATTTATACAATACAACATTTTAGTACATAAAAAATAGGAGTTTTTATACAGCACTTTACCCTTGAAATACAAAGGGTGAGGATGTGGTGCTGACATCTAGATCTCCATCAGTAACTCTCGTTTGTGTTGTATCTCATTTCTTTTTATCTAAACATAACACCACAATAATAGTGAGAACAAAAGTTCCTAGTAGACTTAACATAAATAAAATATGCTGAGAAAACAAGAGTTATGTTCAGCTGTATAAGCTACAGAAAAATATCAAAATTTTGAGATAAAATCATATTTTTTTAATGCATAATTATCATACTACACTTACACCAGAAGTCCATTTTTTTTTCTAATGCTCAGCCCTATCACGGCTTTTAATTTACTCGTTTGCTATATGCATAGTAACCGATCGACCACAGTCACAATAAGTGATCAGAAAATGTGAGTACATCACCCTCCTGCCTCCTCACATTACCACTGACACCCGGTTGGAGCGGCCCTTCTTTGACTCACTCAGGCTAATAGGGCATCCCCTACTCGGTACCGTCACAAGCCATACAACCCGTCGATATTCATTCATACATATATATATATATATATATATATATATATATATATATATATATATATATATATATATATTAATGCATATTCATCAAATAGAATGTAAAATTATCAAGCAACTCGCCATGAATTTTACGCTTGCCATAATTATCAAGCAACTCGCCATGAGCTTTACGCTTGCCATTCAATTTTCTTTCATAAAATAACATGCATAATTTTCATATCCAACAATTAATAATTATTCATCACATATCAAATGTCCAATATAACAAATTTCGAATCAAATAAAGAAAAAGGTAATTTTCTTGAACATTTGTCTTCTAAAAATATTTCAACAAATAAAACTAATTTTTAAGTAGAAAAACAGTGAAATGTTCTGTGACTTTTCTTCACTTATTCAATAATATCTCCCTCATATGAATTCCGATTGAGGTGATTTCAAATCCTATAAGAATCTAAGACAATTATCTACAACTTCTATGTTTATCATTTCTTCAAATTCTTTACGGTTTATTCCCAGACAATTAAAAATAAAACACTTATTTTTCTATCCTGAATTCCGACCTTTGCTCAATTAATTAACCATATCTCCCTCATATAAATTTCGATTAAGGTGATTTCAAAGCTTATAAATATCTAAGACAATTATCTACAACTTCTATATTTATCATTTTTTCAAATTCTTTACGGTTTATTCCCAGAAAATTAAAAATAAAACACTTATTTTTACTATCCTGAATTCCGACCTTTGCTCAATTAATTAACTATATCTCCCTCATATAAATTCCGATTGAGGTGATTTCAAAGCCTATAAAAAGCTAAGACAATTATCTACAACTTCTATGTTTATCATTTCTTCAAATTATTTACGGTTTATTCCCAGAAAATTAAAAGTAAAACACTTATTTTTACTATCTTGAATTCCGACATTTGCTCAATTAATTAACCATATCTCTCTCATATAAATTTCGATTGAGGTGATTTCAAAGCCTATGAAAAGTTAAGACAATTATCGACAACTTCTATGTTTATCATTTCTTCAAATTCGTTTCCGAATTTTCTCATAATTCCAAAAACCGAAGCTACCCCAATTACTCCGAAATTCAGCTTAATTTATTTTCTCCTTTGATTTTCTTTTATATAATCTCATACACCCATATGCATGTCCAAACATCCAAAACAGAATTCATATAAATATCCAGACCACATGTTATCCAAAATTATAACTAAACAAATCTAAAAATGTATATATAATTTTGTACAAAAATTTATTAGAGGATGTTAATCTTATCTCAGATAGATCCTTAAACTTGTATGTTTGATTCCTTCCACACAAAGTAAAATCCTTGATTTCCCCTTTCCTCTTCCTTTTCCTCATTCTTCCTCTTTCTCTTCTTTCTCTTCTCTTCTTTTTCTTCTTTTTTTCTTCTGCTGAAAATCTTACCGACACTTTTTTTCTTCCCCCTTTTCTCTTCTTTCTCTTTCTTTTCTCCTTTTCTTTCTTTGTCTCTTTCCTTCCGTCATCTCCCCCTTCCCCTTCTTATCTTTTTTTTTTTATATTATTATTTTATTATTATTATATTATATATTTTTCTTTCCCTTCTTACCCCCTACCTACCTCCTCCCTTTCTCCAAAATACCCTTGCCACCATCCCTAATTTCATAAATGCCATCCTCCATTAATTACAAAAATGTCATTTCAATGAAATTACATAAATGTCATTTTAACCATCTTATTATCTTTTTTTACCTGAGTAAAATTGTAAAACGATTTAATCCTCTCGTGAAGTTCAAAATGCTTTCTCCTCTCTGAACAAAAATTTCAATTAGTAACATAAAGGAAAAAATCGGAGATGTTACAGAGTTTGTTTACATGTTTTAACAAAAAAGGAAAGTTTGTTTACATAAATATCTATTAAATTAAGTAGATAGATGTTCAATATTTCAGCATCTTGATATAATTTTCTATCTTACGTTAAAATAATATTAAGTAAGAAGGAAATAATAATTTTATTAGAGAACAGTAAAGAAGAAGAAAAATATGAGAGAGTACTCTTCTATTTTATTTTTATTATTTATTTTTCTCTCATAGAATGTATTTGAGATTTTTGGATTAATTTGTAGAATATTTTTAAATTTTTAAGGTAGATTTGTGTATATTTTCATAATAGAAGATAATGTTGTATAATAAAAGTATTAATTAAAGTATGAGAGAATATTTTATTTTATATGTTTAGTTTTAAGAGATCAAAATAGAGGGGAGAGTTTTATAATAAGATTATTAATTAAAGGAAAGAGAATAATTTACTCAAAAAATTAACATATCATTTTTGTTATAAAATAAGTGGACTTTAAAAAATTAAATAATTTACTCTGTGGCTGGAGCCTCCAATTAGGGGCATGCTTATATGAAGAAAAATATAATTTGGATATTAATGTTTTAAATTAAAAGAGTCAAATAGGAATTTAAAAAAATGTGATATTCATAAGATTTTTTTTTTGTTGGGAGTAATATTAATCATAAATAAACTACCACTTTGGTCATTAATTTTATTTATTATTTTAGTTTTATTTTTTTTAAAATATATCATTTTATTCTCCAACGTCAAATCTGTTAATAAAACATTCACAAAGTTGTCTCCATAAACTAATTTTATTGAATATGGAATGTTAATTGCCAATAGAAATTGCTAAAACTTATATATAAGTAAAACACACCAGTTTTATTAAATTTGATGACAAAGTTAATCCAAGCTAGGTAACTTGATATTGGGAACTAAAAATAATATATTCTTAAAAAATAAAATAAAAAATTAAAGAACCAAATTGGTAGCACCAATATCTTTCACATACCAAAATAATAGGTTACTCATTCATTATATCAAAATGTCAATACTCATTTAATAATTAATAACAGTGTAAATTATATTATACTTTGGGAATCCAAAATTGACATAAATTTTAAAAATATATAAAATAAAAGTTCAAAATCTTACTGGCAAGCATTTACATTTAGTGAGCCATTTACTGTTTGACGGTCTAAATTTGATATGCATTTACATGCCGCATAGTCTATTTAATTTGTGAAATTGTCCCAGGGACAACATGTTTTAAACTAAAAACCTATTGGAAAAGACAAAATAAAGGAGAGCCAAAACTCCAAAAAGGCTTATGCTATGATCGACGTGTGGGTATGGAAATACTAATATCCTCTTTCTTTGTGAGAAATTGAGTAATACATAGTTACTCCTTTGAAAAAAAGAAACTTTCCACATATCATTAATTTTATTGAACAACTTAATAACAAATAACATTAAATTCATTTTTCTTTTATTCAAACTCAAACATTTATCAATTACAATGGAACATTTGACAGTTAATCGTTATATTTAATATTTTAAAAATTAAATCCATCATTGAATTAGTAAAAAAAAATGTTAAGATTCACTGGTCAAAAATGTTAATTATATATTTTAATTTTTTATATTATAATATATAAAAAATTAAATAATTAGATAATTTAAGATAGAAATAATCAAATATAAATACTAATATATTTAAAGTATAATAAATAAATTTATTATATAAAAAAATTTAAAATTTTATATAATATAATATTTAGTAGTCAATAATAATTATTAGAATAACATTTTTAATAACAAAAATATAAAAAAAATTAAAATATATGTATCATTATCATTAATACTATAAAATTAAATGATATGGTTTTAAGTTAATAAATTTAAAATAAATAATTAAAACATTGTCATTTTTAATAGCAGAAAAAATAAATAAAGAAAAAGGTAAACTATCTAAACCAATCAGTTTCACTAATTTTTCGTTTTAAATTTTATTGATTCCCTGATTTTTTTATTAAATAATTTTAAAGGTTAATCAAACTATTAATTCCACTGGTTGAAAGATCTGATTTTTCGACAGTGGTTTTATCATGCAATTTCTCTTTTATTTATTTATTTTTTTGGACAAAGCAATTTCTCTTGTACAGAAGCAAAAGAAAAGGTATCCATGTATGGGCTTTTTTCCCAAAACAGTGGACCCAAGAAAAGCTAGTGCTAGCTCAACCCAGC
The DNA here is from genome assembly GCA_037074535.1 of Gleditsia sinensis. NCBI lineage: Eukaryota > Viridiplantae > Streptophyta > Magnoliopsida > Fabales > Fabaceae > Gleditsia > Gleditsia sinensis. The sequence goes on along the minus strand of CM073465.1, from coordinate 21,994,176 downwards.
CTAGCACAGAAGCTCCCAAAAATAATAATTATGGTTTGCAAAAAAAAAAAAAGAAAAAAAAAGCGGAGTTCCCCTTCTCCAGCGCAGTGCCAGAATCGCCCATGCAGAAAACCCTAGCCGCCGCATAAGCCTTGGTGGTGATTGCCATCCCCTCCCCCTTTTCTCTCCCCCATCTTCTTTTCTTTTATCCTCTCTTCGAATAAGTATTTTGTATTTTCTCCTTTTAACAGGAAAGTATTTTTTTTTATTAAGAAAGTTTTTTTCCTTTCCTCAAAAAAAGTGATCTTTAAAAAAGTTTTTTTTTTGTTAAAAAAATTTAGTGTTAATCAACATAGTAGAAGATTTATAACTTATTTTTTAAATTTATAATATTTTAAATTTTTTAAAAAATAATGTGTAAAAAATTTAATCTTTAAAAAAGATTAAAAAAATGTGTTGTATCTCCGTAAAAAAAATTTTCTTCATAAAAAATATCTAATAAATTATAGTTTGGTTAAATTTGTTAAATTTTTTTTATAATATTTAATTAGTTACTGTTAGAAGGTGTATTTTTTTTTATTTAAATTTTTTATCTTTTTTTCATAAGTGCACATTTGATCAGTGTTGTATTTTTTTTATATGTTTTGTTAAAGTTTGTGTAAGTTTCAGATTTTTGTATTTAATTATTATATATAATAATTTTTGACCTGTTTTAAAAAATATATGATAAAAAGAAGAAGAAAGAAATACCCAATAACTACGTCACAGGCACAACAAACCTTTGACTTTCCTTTGCATCATATCAGATCTAAATTGGCTCTTCAATTTCATCATTATAGTTTATTGGTTAATTAACCAAACTCTTTGCTTTTTCGTCCTTCATTCCGTCCCTTCTTCCGCACTTAACCAACTAACGCCAGCACTATACCTACTTTGTTCACCCTCTCTGGTTTAGGCCTTGCACTTGAAGAAAAAGAAAAAGCTTTATGTGGCAATCATTTCAAATTGGATCTATCTGGATGAGCCACAACTAAAGTAGGTAATAGACTTTGCTGCTAGGTTGTAAAGTCCCAGCCACCCCCTCCTTTCATTTCTTTCGTTCTTTCATGTGCAAACCTTAGTCATTATATTATAGTTCCAAATATTTGTTTATAAGTATAGTGTCCTTCTTAGTTAGGCTCAGAAGAAGCAGCAACAGCAGCAGCTAAGACTAGAGAATGAGCACAGCCAGATTTATCAAGTGTGTTGTAGTTGGGGATGGTGCAGTGGGAAAGACATGCATGCTTATATCCTACACCAGCAATACCTTTCCCACAGTAAGTTTTTTTTCTTCTTCTTCTGTGTCTGTTAATCATGCAAATTTCAATATGCATAGACATCATCCCCCCGTACTATGAATATAATACAAGAAAAGAAAAGTTATGGTTGAAAGAGCTACAAATGAAGTTAATTTTCTTTTCTTTGGTTTTCCTTTTGGATAGGATTATGTTCCAACAGTTTTTGACAACTTCAGTGCTAATGTAGTGGTGGATGGCAGCACAGTGAATCTTGGTTTATGGGACACTGCAGGTAGGTTCATCTTTCTGAGCTTAGAGCTGTCTAGATTCTTCATTGAATCCCTGATAGTTTTGGAGAAAATTCTTGGTGGTTCTTTAAGTAAGGATCTTAATATGAACTTTGGATTTACAGGACAGGAAGATTACAACAGGCTAAGGCCTTTAAGTTACAGAGGAGCTGATGTGTTTTTGCTGTGCTTTTCTCTCATTAGCAAAGCCAGTTATGAGAACATTTCCAAAAAGGTTTTCTCCTCTCTGCCTCAAATCCTTATGCTCCTCTCTTTCCCCTGTAAATGTAATTATGTTTTCTCCTCATATTAGTATCTGAAACTTTTCTTAGTCTTTGAAAGAATTATTGGATTCTTGTTCAACAGTGGATACCTGAGCTAAGACATTATGCTCCAAATGTGCCTATTGTGCTGGTGGGAACAAAACTAGGTAAGATAATTTCGTCCAAGTAGCATTGCAATCATAAGTTGAGCAATAAAGGTAAAAATTTTATTTTCAATTTTGAAGACAAATTATTATTCTACTTTTCTCCTCAATTGTATAAATTTTCCCCAAAATAGAATGGATATTCCATGAAAATTCAAAATCTTCTTATAAAAGAAATTTTTTATGTAGAATCTCAATTTTTATCAAGCATAAGTCAAGCTTAACCTTTCCTGTCATTCATTAGTCTGGATATGCTTGAATCCAACTTTAAAACTTCATTGAATGCATTTTCCTTCTTGCTTCCATTTTGTTAATAGTACAAAACATGACACAAATTCACTATAATTTATAGTATTGTGTCATTAATAAGTCAATAGTATCAATAGTACTAGAGTAACCTTCAAGATTAAAGATTTGAGTTCAAATCTAAGTCAAATGAACAAAAAAAAAGTGTCATGTTATTTTTACTACAAGTGTTGGACACATTTAGACATAAATATACTTTTTTTTTTAATTGTCTTTACTCTGTATCTTTTTAGTTAATCATATTTGTATCTCGTGGAAAAAGCAGATGAAGTAGTATCAACTTACAACAATTACTCAAGATAGACAGAATATTTGGTTATTTTTTTCTTTAAAAAAGAAAAATCTTTATCTTCCAACTTTTTAATTTTTGTTGATTGAATTATTTTTTTATTCTTAATTATTTTCATATTTTTTTGCCTTAATGACATATGCATCACTCATATTTTTTGTCAATGGATTTCAAACCTTATATTGGTTTCTATTTTAATTCTGTTTTTGCACAGATTTGAGAGATGATAAGCAATTCCTGATTGATCATCCTGGAGCCACATCAATAAGAACTTCTCAGGCATGTCCTCAACAAGTTGATAAGAAAAAAAAAAAAAAGAAGCCTACATAGAATCTTAAGAGGTTTTTGCATGGCTTTAACAATGACTGTGATGAACAGGGCGAAGAACTGAAGAAAATGATAGGTGCAGTCATTTATATAGAGTGCAGTTCCAAAACACAGCAGGTAAAGGAATCTTTGACTTTGCTTATTCATTGAACATGCAGCAGTTTATGATAGTTAATTACTGAGTATGAGTATAGATACGGATATAAACATGACATAAATTTAGATACTGTGACACTAAAATTTAGGGGTATATTTAATTTGTGAAAATATTTTTAATTTTAATTTTTATATTTATTTCTTAAAATATATTTTTAATTGCAAATTTTTTATTATTTAAAAAATATGATTATTTTGTAAAGTGAAAAATTTGTTCATATTTATTTATAAATCAAATTAGCATAGATGACTACAAATTTTATTTAATTTTTAATTTTGATATTCTATAATTACGATTATAAGTTTACTTTTAATTTTTTAATAATTATGATAGATTCCTTTTAAAAATTACAAATATAACAATTTTTTTCTTCTGGAAATTTAAATTGAAAACATCTTTAGACAATTTTGTTTTCACTCTATTTTTAGAAAATGATTTGAGATAATATTTTCTCTTAAACTCTACCAAACACATTTTTAGTCATATTTTTTTTGTTTTTAATGAAAATAAAAATAGAAAACAAGCAAACTAAATAAACCTAAGAATGTCTTTTGTTTGTGAAAATATTTTTAGTTTTCATTCTTTATTTTTACTTCTTAAAATCTGTTTTTATTTTTTATTTTTTATTATTTAGAAAATATGTTTTGTGAAATTAACAATTTGTTCATATTTATTTTCAAATCAAATTGGTATAGATGGCTATATATGATATTTAATTTTGGAGTTTGATATCATATAATTATGAGACTATTTTAATTTTATTTAATAATTGTGATATTTTTTAAAATTACAAAAATGTCATCAATTATTTTTTAAAACTATTAAAAAAATTTATTTTAAATGTTTTCTGTTTCAATCTTATTTCAAAAAAAAAATTTAGAAAATATTTTTTAAAATTTCACCAACTATATTTCAAGTAATATTTTCTATTTTTTTTTATAAAAATAAAAATTTAAAATAAGCAAACTAAATAGACTTTACATCCATGTTTGATTTAAAGTATCAGTCTAATATAAAGGTCTTACACATGTCACTCATCCATTGACAGTTATTATCATCCAGTTCCAGTTAGAATTAACTATATTATGAACCTTTTGCTCTGATTTAATTTTCTCACTTTTCTGGTTTCAGAATGTTAAGACGGTTTTTGATGCTGCTATAAAGGTTGCATTGAGGCCACCAAAGCCAAAGAAGAAACCACGCAAGAAAAGGGCTTGCACTTTCCTTTAAGTATTTCGGATGCAGTTTTTTCTTTCACTCAGTCATTAAATATAACATAATTAAAACTCTATTCTTTAATATTTGTAATTGCAATATATAAATGGTCTATGGAGCCGTGGATGGATGATTTCCATGAAGGCCATTACATTCCTCATTTTTCTTAAATTGTAAACGATGGCAAATGATTTTTAGTACTATATTTTTTGAATTAATTTTTTTTTTTTGAGGTTTTGTATTTGGTTCTCTCTTCTTCAATTCCACTTCTCATGTTTCTGCTTCGTTCTGATAATCGCGTTGTAATTTATCGTTTCATTTCTTTTGTTGATGGTTGTGTTTTTTTTTTTTTTTTTGGGACAGAGGCTAAATACATAATAATATAAACCATTGGAGGCATAATATAGAAAGACAAAATAATATAATAATAGACTATTTAGATTCAATTCTCAAATACATCAAATGATTAAAAAAAGGTATTATGATAAAAAATAACAAAGACAAACACATATTTAAAAAATTAATATACCAAATTACAACTCAAATATTATAAATACATAATTTATACAACTATAAAAAAGAAAAAAAAATAGAGACACATATTAAAAGAGACAACACACTTATTAATATCCTCTCAAGTTAACTCTCTTCAATCTTTTTTTTTTTAATCTAAATGATCATTATATTGCCACCTGAGGCTAGCTCTAGTGGTTGGGGGGTGGAGGCTTTCGGGAAGGATGTGTGTGTTCAAGTCTTGTGAATGTATACAAAAAATGAACATTATATTGTAGATTTGATTTTGTTTTTTTCGTATCTAAGTACAGTTATGTAGCTTTAAACTCAGAGTTATAAATTTAAATATATAAAATGTAAGAATTTGAAACTTTACATCTATTCTCGCCTAATAAAAGAAAAAAAATCTCTTAAAAGAAAAAAAAACCACTTCTCTAAAAGAAAAAAACATAGGAGGTTGCCAACTCTCTCCTGTAACATCCATAATTTTATTTCATTTATTAATAAATGTATATAAATATTTAATGTAACATCCATAATTTCATTTCTTTTATTAATAAAGGTACATAAATATTTAATTAACGAAATAACATTTATTAGAAATTTTTTAGATATCTAAAAAATATAATCCTTAGAAATTCTTCATCTTATATGTACGTACAAAATATATTTCTAACATTAATGGAATAAGTAAAGAGAGAAAACCTAATAGGAAAAATTAGAAATAACATACTAAAGAGAAGACAAATTCTTGGATAAGAAAGATAAATTTTTGTGAAGTAAGTAAAAGTTTTAAAATTTCAAGAAGATTGGATTAGGTAATTTTTCATAATTCAAGAGTTAGAGTTGTCACGCTCCAATTTAATGGAATATGAATAACACAACTAACAGAATACTTTACCACTTATTTATTTGCATATGACTTTACAATATCACATCTCATGAAAAATATCATACGTTTACAAGTTTTCAGTATAACTAATTATACATGTCAAAACTACACTTAACAATATTACAGCAGAAGCAGGGATATTGCCTGTAGCGTTCAGAGCATACTTTAGATTACAATGACATAACATTTTAAATATTTCAAGCCTTGGAAGCAACATAGGTTCACCCAAAAAATATGACATCTAACTGATCTGTAGGACTAAACTCTGTATCTTTATCTAAAAAAAAATGTAAGTATCGTGTAATGAGTTTGACAACTCAGTGGGTAGATAATATCTCCTATGACCTCTCAGGTTAACATATGGATGTACTCATATATTAAAATCTATCACATTGAAAATTATAGTTCAAAAGTACATCTATATGGGACCCGCATTTTCAAATATTCTTAGTTCAAATCACATTCAGATATCTGTAACAATATATGATACAGTATGATCACTAATCAAACATTGATATGCATCAAAACATTTCTTATAAAAATATTAGGAGGATCCCATATCAGAACCACCATATTAGAGTTCAATCCCTTCCGTACTTTGTTGGTGTAGGATTTGCCTATATTTAGAATCTTAGCCAAGGTTTGTCCTACCACCATTCAAGAGGACACGCGAAGGGACTCTAATATGGGCAATTTACCAAGCACAAAGCAAGGGAAGACAAATCACATATCATTTAACTGGCATCTCGCCCAGATAGAAGGCATTGTACTCTCCATCACATATCATATCCCGTGTTGGCCCTCACACAAGGCTAGTACTACCCTTGCTAGCTGAGGTATCAAGGTGCACTAGGGCTAACATCACCTGCTGTTAGCAAACATTATTTCTAATAGGATTCCTCCACAAAAATTATCATATGCACATATTCCATATTATTCAAAACAGAGCTTTCAGTATAATACATAATTTCAGTATCAATATAGCTCATCTGTCATAAATTTCCCAATTAGAGTTTATCAATTCCAAATACCCTTGAATCATCATCCTTAAGTGGTAAGATGCATAGATGCAACACATATTTCAGGGGTTCCAAATTCATGACATGTGAATACATACAATTTCCATAAAGCCATATTTGTGAGGAATAATATCCAATAAGTAAAGATAATCATTCATAAATTTTCAAGCGCTGAAAATACAGTAATAAAATCATATGCTACACTAATATCAAAATCAAAGTATAAGAAAAATGTAAAATAGATCATAGAAAGTATCATCCACTCACAAAGTTAGGGTTCCAAGTTGGACAATCCCAAAATTCACGTTTTCGGTCTAAATCTGGCCAAATAAACTCCAAAAATGAGGTTGAAGGGTCCAAAACATTGAAAATGACTCCAGATTCGCAAAATTTGGCCTCTAGGAGTTTGGTCAATGCAAATCAACACAACAGGGTGCTGGAATCACGCGCTGCACGTGCCACCACAGGGGCTGCGCATGGGCGTCACTCGCCGAGAGAGAAGCGGCGTGTGGGGTTGCATGCAAAGGAGGATGAACCTGAAATTTGAGATTCTAAGGTTTCGGCACCCTTTGGATCGATTTAAAATGTTAGTTTTTTATTTTAAAAACTACAAATAGGAGTTTCAGATATTACTTCTTTAGGTGATTTTTCCCTCTATTTTTCAGCCAATCTTTGGCCAATTTTCCTGAAATCAACCGGATAGATTTGTAGAACTCTTCATCTTAAGTCCGTTGGCAGTGGTGTCAAAATCCGAGGTCTGGAAGCAGTAGAATTTTAGAGAGAAGTTTTAGGGTTTTGGGGGAGAAAAATTTGGAGGAGAGAGAAAAATTTGAAATTTTCTGTTTCTTAGGTGGCTGAGGCTCTTAAAATATTCCAAGTGACCTTTTTACAAAAATTCAATTTTAGAGAGAGGTGCTTGCAAATTTTATTTATTTATATTTTGACCCCTAAACTTTTAAAAAATTACATTTTGGCCCCAAAACGTAAATTTTCATATTTTATTTATAATTCTTCAACTCATGTAATAAATAAACATATTTTTAACGATTCTTATCTCTATTTTCAAAATCCTCTCTTTCATTTAAAATTTTCTTTAATTTAAGATTTTCTTTATTACATTCTTCCCCCCTTAAAGAAATTCGGTCCCCGAATTTCATTACCATAACTACAAATAAACACTAACCTCATTGTTCAAACAAATGTGGGTATCTGGCGTGTATGTCATCCTCTCTTTCCCAAGTAGCCTCTTTAGAAGAATGATTTTGCCATATCACTTTCACTATAGGTATTTCTTTTGAACGCAATTTCTTTACTTGTTTATCCACTATCGCTACTGGTTGTTCTTCATAAGTTAAATATTCCCGTAACTGAATCTGTGGACACTGTATAATATGTGTAGGATTCGATAAATACTTTCGTAGCATAGACACATGAAAAACTAGATGGACATTACCCAATTCAAGGGGTAAAGCCAAACGATAAACTACTGAGCTGATTCTATCAAGAATTTCAAATAGTCCTATATACCGTGGGCTTAACTTTCTTTTTTTCCCAAATCTTACTACTCTTTTCATAGGATATATTTTCAAAAAGAAATGTTCACCTATGGCAAATTCGAATAGTCGACGTCTATTATCGACATAGACTTTCTATCTACTCTGAGCTGTTAATAACCTTTCCTTAATTAATTTTACCTTGACCAGTGCATCTTGTACCATATTAGGCCCTAAAATCTTAGCTTCGCCCATCTCAAACCATCCAATCGGAGAATGACAATGTCTACCATATAATTCCTCAAAAGAGGCCATTTGTATACTGGCTTGATAACTATTGTTATAAGTAAATTCAGCTAAGGGCAAAAATCTTTTCCAACTACCTTGAAAGTCTAGCACACTTGCCCGTAGCACGCCCTCTAATATTTGGATGGTTCGCTCAGACTATCCATCTGTTTGAGGATGGAATGCAATATTGAGATTTAACTTTGTGCCCAAAACTTCTTGGAAAGCTCTCCAAAAATGAGTTGTGAACTGTGGTCCTTGATCAGAAATAATTGATATTGGCCCTCTATGAAGCCTCACTATTTCATTCAAATATAATTTTACATATTGAGCTACATTGTATGTGGTTTTAACTGGTAAGAAATATGCTGATTTAGTCAACCTAGCAATGATCACCCATATTGAATCAAACCCTTTTGGTGCTCGTGGTAGCCTTGTAACAAAATCCATAGTTATTCTTTCCCATTTCTATTTAGATGTCTCTATTTGTTGATGTAGTCCTGCAGGCCTTTGATGTTCTGCTTTTACCTACTGGCAAGTTAAGCATCGAGAAACATAATCAACTATGTCTTTCTTCATAACTTTCTACCAATAAATTTCTTTTAGATCCTTATACATTTTAGTTTTTCCAGGATGAATGGTATATGGATCTATGGGCTTCCTCTAAAATATTTTTCTTAAGTTCTTTTTTATCAGGTACACATAGCTGCTTACCCAATCTCAGAATTCTTTTAGGGTCTACAGTAAATTCAACTTCACTACCATTTTTCACCTATTTAATTTTCTTGTATAAATATGCATCCTTTTTCTGTGCCTTTTTCACATATTCAATCAAAGACGATTGAAACTGTATATGAGCTAATAATATCTCAGGCTTTTTTACTTCTATTACTACCCCATTACTTTCCAACTTATGCATTTCTTTCACCAACGGCTTTCTTACCACTGTGATATGAGCCAAACTACTCATAGACTTCTTACTTAATGCATCATCCACTACATTGGCCTTACTTGGATGATATAGTATTGTGCAGTCATAATCTTTAAGTAATTCCATCCATTGTCTTTGTCTCAAGTTAATATCTTTTTGTTGGAATATATATTTGAGACTTTTATGATCTGTATAAATTTCGCATGTCTCACCATACAGATAATGCCTCCAAATTTTGAGAGCAAAAACTACTACTATCATTTCCAAGTCATGAGTTGGATAATTTTGCTCATGTGGTTTAAGATGCCTAGATGCGTATGCAATAACTCGACCATGTTGCATCAACACACACCTTAATCCAATTCTCGATGCATCACAATATATCGTGTATCCTCTAGTACCTGAAGGAATAGATAGTACTAACGTTGTAGTCAAACATTCTTTAAGTTTCTGGAAACTTCTTTTACATTCATCTGATCAGTCAAACTTTATTCCCTTCCTTGTCAACCTAATCAAAAGAGCAGCTATTTTTGAAATTTTTTTAACGAATTTGTAGTAATAGCCTGTTAAACCAAGAAAATTACGAATCTCTGTAATTGTCGTAGGACGTAGCCATTGCTGCACCGCTTCTACCTTTTTAGGATCAAATTGAATATCATCCTTAGTAACCACATGTCCTAGGAAAGTAACACTACTAAGCCAAAATTCACATTTTGAAAACTTGGCATACAGTTGGTGTTCTTTTAGGGTTTGCAAAACTATTCTTAAATGTCGCTCATGCTCCTCTGAACTCTTTGAATATACCAGGATATCATCTATAAATACAATAACAAATTGATCCAGGAAAGGTTTAAATACTCTATTAATCAAATCCATGAATGCAACTAGAGTATTTGTTAAACTAAATGGCATTACTAAGAACTCATAGTGCCCATACCGAGTCCTAAAAGCAGTTTTTAGAATATCTTCTTTCTTTATCCTCAATTGATGATACCCAGATCTCAAATCAATTTTCAAAAAACATTGGGCACCCTATTCAAATAGATAATCTATACGAGGTAATGGATACTTATTACGTATTGTCACCTTATTCAACTATCTGTAATCAATACATAGCCGTAGTGATCCATCATTTTTTCACAAATAGGACCGAACAACCCGAAGGAAAAGTACTAGGGCATATAAATCCCTTGTCTAACAAGTTTTGTAACTGATTTTTCAATTTCTTGAGCTCAGTCGGTGCCATTCTATATGGTGGTATAGATACTGGTTGAGTTTAAGGAAGTAAATCAATACTGAACTCAATTTCTCGTTCTAGCGGTAACCCTGACAACTCATCAAGAAACACATCAGGAAATTCCCTAACCATTGGAACCTGCTCTACCTTGGTGTACTTCATATCAACATCTTTGATTACTACTAAATACCGTTGACATCCTTTTTGTAACAGCTTATAAGCTGTTAGAGCTGAGATTAAGTTATTAGGCACCTCATTACGATCTCCTTATATCAAGAAGGAAGATTCTCTAAGAATATTAAACTTAATCACCTTAAGGTGACAGTCTAGAATAACATGGCATGACGATAACCAATCTATTCCCACTCCATTGGCAGAAAACGATTTATAAATACTTCTTTAAATTCTTCCCACTCCATTGGTGGTAAATTAACTGCTCTTCCCTATACCAGAGTCTTAAACAAAACTTGAGCCACATCTGATAGTTGAAAGGACACTAGTTCAACATATCTGCTAGGAGAACACCTCAAAGCTCTGAGAACTCGTTTCATAGCATCAATGAATATCTGTGGATCTTCCTAAATATCTAACCCAGAAAAGTCAGGGGTTTTAACTTAAGGAATTGCGGTAATGACACCTCAATCTCTATAAACTTGTCCTCTTACTCAGCTATTCTTCCCAATTCTTACGCTTCAAGAGCATTTTTTGGTGGCTGGCCATCCCTTCTGTCCTGTTTTACTATAAATCCAGTCAATGTCTCAAAACTCCTATTTATTAATAAGAGTCAAATTATTGCATTTTTGTTATGATTTAAATATTGATATTTGTGTGAAAATTGTGTTTATTTGATTATTTAATCCACAAATGTCATTTCACGGGTATTTCGTGTTTAAAGTGCAATTTCAGGTAAAATCATAATTTTGGAGAAGTTTAGGACAAATTTCAATGATCGGGATTGAGTGAGAATCAAGAAAATGGAGTTTCAAGATTTAGAATTCTCGCCGCGGCGAGAATGCTGCAGCATAATTTTCCCGAGAGCGCGAGTTTTGACAGATTCAAAACTGGCCGCCGGCGAGATTATTTCGCCGCCGGCGAGATCCTGAAACCTAACATTTTACTTTTTCCCAGAAATCTCGCCGTGGCCAGAATAAATGCGCCGCCGGCGAGTTTCGTCATAAAACACATTTTTTATGTCGTTTTGTTCCAAAATTGCCCCCAAAACCCTAGACCTATATATACCATATGATGGAGAAAGAGGGGACGGCGAAATAGACGGAGAAGAGGCGTTTTTGGAGGAGAGGAAGCCATTTTGGAGAGAAAGCTTGGAAAATCTTGAAGGATCATCACCATTGTTGCTGCCAAGTGTTCATCTCCAAGAGTTCTTCATCTCTTCTCCTTAGCTTTCTTTTTCTGCCGTTTATTCCGATTTTGTATTCATGTATTCAGTTGAGATAATAGTTGTTCTTATTTCCATTATGAACTAATTCATTTTTGCTAAGGCTATGATGTAGTTGAATCAAGAAAATCTGATTTCTTTTGTTTTGGTTATATGAGTTCATTGTCTTCAAGTTGAGTATTTATTTCCATGCTTAATGCTTCTAAATTTCTGGCCAAGATTTAGATGATTTGTTGCATTATATTGAGACTGAGAGGAGATGTGTAATGAATGCTTCTTGTGATAAATACCATATGTTGAATGCGAGTGTGAGACTTAATGCATGATGTATGTGGTTATTCTAGAAATTCCATAAATCATAATGTGCTTGTTTGTGATTAAATCTTCATAGAAATATAGTTGGTTATCATAGATAAGTAATTCTAATATAACTTGAGAGAGAGTATTAGATAAGTTTAGGTTTTTCAATCATCACTTTTAGCTTTGATTCTCATATAACATGACTTGAAATCGGATTGAATTGATTCAGCAAAATCAAATGCCTTAGCATTTTTAATCATTTGTGAACAACATTCAATTGTGTTCTTTGCATTTATTTATAAGTTAATTTTCCTCTTAAACAATTTCAACAATTTGGTTTTCAAATAAAATTAGGATTAGTCAATTTCGGTACTTAGTAACGCCATTCCTTGTGGGTTTGATATCCGTACTTTTGTACACTTTATTACTTGAACGATTCGTGCACTTGAAAAAATACGCATCATGTATACTAGCAATCATATCAACTATTCTATCATGTGGCCCTTGAGGGGGTTCTGCTCTCTTCTCAGAAACTCTATTAGATACATAGGCATGTTCATCATGTCTCGGGGTTCTCATACCCCCGTGCACGCCCTCTGCCTCTGTCTCTTCCTCTAGGTCTGCTTCTACCACGGTCTCTTTGTACTGAAATTATAGATTATGCAGACTCTTCTATAGAGGGTGCACAATCTACAGCTTCTCTAGTAACCATTCTAGTTCTTGGCGGCATCATAGACTATACATAACAAAAAACTATTTTTAAGATACCATAATATTCAATCAAACCTTATACTTAGAACTTTAGCAAACTTGGAATAGAAATGAAGTTAATATCCTATAGAATCCCTCAACAGCACCTGAAGTATAAATATGTCCGGCTCATATCCATACTAAAGGTCCTACTAAAGAATCCTTTGCTCCGATATCCATTGGAAAACCTAATGCTCTGATACCAACTTGTCACACTCTAATTTAATGGAATGCGAATAACACAACTAACATAATACTTTACCACTTATTTATTTTCATATGACTTCACAATATCACATCATGAAAAATATCATATGTTTACAAGTTTTCAGTATAGCTAATTATACATGCCAAAACTACACTTAACAATATTACAACAGAAGTAGAGATCCTGCCTGTGGTGTTCAGAGTATACTCTAGATTACAATGACATAATATTTTAAATATTTCGAGCCTTGGAAGCAACATAGGCTCACCTAGAGAATATGACACCTAGCTAATTAGGTAGCTGCAAGACCAAACTCTGTAATTTTTATCTGAAAAAAAATGTAAGTATCGTGTAGTGAGTTTGACAACTCAGTGAACAGATAATACCTCCTATGACCTCTCAGGTCAATATATGGATGTACTCATATATTAAAATCTATCATATTAAAAATTACAGTTCAGAAATACATCCATATGGAATCCACCTTTTCAAATATTCTTAGTTTAAATCACATTCAGATATCTGTAACAATATATGATACAGTATGATCGCTAATTAAACATTGATATGCATCAAAACATTTCTTATAAAAATATTAGGAGGATCCCATATCAGAACCACAATATCAGAATTTAATCCCTTCCGTACTTTGTTGGTGTAGGATTTGCCTATACTTAGCATCTCAGCCAAGGTTTGCCTTACCACTATTCAAGAGGACACGCGAAGGGACTCTATTATATGCAATTTTCCAAGCACAAAGCAAAGGAAGGCAAATCACATATCATCTAACTGGCATCTCGCCCAGATAAGAGGCATTCTGCTCTCGATCACATATCATATCTCGTGTGTTGGCCTTCACACGAGGCTAGCACCACCCCTGCTAGCTGAGGTATCAAGGTGCACCAGAGCTAACATCACCTTCTGTTAGCAAATAGTGTTTCTAATAGGATTCCTTCACAAAAAGTTTTATATGCACATATTCCATATTATTCAAAACAGAGCTTTCAGTATAATACATAATTTTAGTCTCAATACAGCTCATCTATAATAAATTTCCCAATCAGGGTTTATTAATTCCAAATACCATTGAATCATCATTCTCAAGTGGTAAAATGCATAGATGCAACACATATTCTAGGGGTTCCAAATTCATGACATGTGAATATGTACAATTTCCATAAAGCCATATTTGTGAGGAATAATATCCAATAAGTAAAGATAATAATTCATAAATTTTTAAGAGCTAAAAATGCAGTAATAAAATCATATGCTACACCAATCTCAAATCAAAGTATAAGAAAAATGTAAAATAGATCATAGAAAGTATCATTCACTCACAAAGTTAGGGTTCCAAGTTGGACAACCCCAAAATCTACGTTTTTAGTCCAAATCTAGCCAAATAGACCCCTAAAATGAGTCCAAAAGGTCCAAAAACCTTAAAATTGACTTTGAATTTGCGAAATTTAGCCTCGAGGAGCTCGATCAACGTAAGTCAACGCAATAGGGTGCTAGAGTCACATGCCGCCGTAGGGGCTACGCATGGGCACCACTCGCCGAGGGAGAAGCGGCGCGTGGTGGCGCATGCAAGTGAGGATGGACTTGAATTTTGAGATCCTAAGGTGTCGGCACCTTCTGGATCAATCTACGGTGTTAGTTTTTGCGTTTGAGAACCACAAATAGGAGTTTTGGAGATTACCTCTTTAGGTGATTTTCCTTTCATTTTTCAACTTATCTCTGACCAATTTTCCAGAAATCAATCGGATGGATTTGTAGAACTCTTCGTCCTATGTTCGTTGGTGGTGGTGTCGAAATCCGAGGTCCAGAAGTGGTAGAATTCTAGAGATATGTTTTAGAGTTTCGGGAGAGAAAAATTTGGAGGAGAGAGAGATAAATCAGAAATTTTTTGCTTCTTGGGTGGCTGAAGCTTTTAAAATATCTCAGGAGACCTTTCTGCAAAAATTCAAATTTAGAGGGAGGTCCTTGCAAATTTTTCTTATTTACATTTTCACCCCTAAACTTTTAAGAAATTTCATTTTGGCCATAAAACGTAAATTCTCATATTTTCTTTATAATTCTTCAGCCCATGTAATAAATAAAAATATTTTCAATGGTTCTTGTCTCCATTTTCAAAATCCTCTATTTTATTTAAAATTTTCTTTAATTTAAGATTTCCTTTAAATTTTAAGACTATTACAAGAGTTACTAAGTTTAACATCTCCATCCATAAATTGGGTTTTCACCTATGGACACTTCATATAGAGTTTTTCCACTTCACATTAATTTCTAGCAAGCCAGTAAGATAGACCAAGCATGAAATAAAATATAGATTTGGACTAGGATATAGAAGTTGGATCGATAAGCCAAAAAAATGGAAATATGACCATGCCCTTCATGAAAGGTAGAATTTCAGCCAAAACAAAGGAAATGGGTAAGAATGATCCCAAATCCAAGAAGAAAAAATAAGAATCATGTGAGAAAATAGTAGTATAATAATAATCAAGATTAGGTCACATGGCATTAGGACAAAACATCTATATCCCATATTCATAATTTCAACAAGTGGGTAATAATACATAGAATTATGACAAAACATCCTTATCCTACATAAATAATTTTAGCCAAGAAAGGGAGACTCAAGGGCTAAATTAAAGGGATCTTGTCCCTTGTCTTAAGAACATTTTATCATGATTTTCAAAAACACAAATCTCCTAAGTGAGCTAGAAAAGTTAAGGGAAGGCAGGAATCTTGCTACTTCCTTCAAAAGGAAACAAGAAAAAGAATTCACAAAGTGAGTTAGAGAGATCTTTAGGTAGGTTTAACAATATCTCTTTTTGAAGAAAAGTTTTGAAATTTGTAACATTTATATGAGATTTTGATCTTAGAACATTGATGAAATTTATAATCTTTGCTACTTTGATGATTGGTCATGAATGTTGTTATATCATGTTACATGTTATCTTGCATATGATGAATGTTTTGAACATTTCAGTTGGTGTGGAAAGTTCTGCATCTTTAGGATTTTTATGCTCCTATTTTGTATATTTGAATGTGGTGAAAAATTGATGGAATATGATTATCTATAAATTAGGAAGAAAATGGAAGAGGACGTAATATAATGATGAACTAAAACCTTAGGAAATATTTGGTTAGGAAACTGGATTTCAGAGTAAGCAAGAAAACTTCTGTTTTTGAAATTCTGGGAGGAATCGGTTAGGAATTAAAAGAAATAGTTAACATGAAAAATATATCCCAAATTTTTAACCACTAGAATCACTTAATTTGGAGTCCAAATGAAGGAGATATTGCCTAATTTGTAAGCAGTGATTAGAAAATGATTAACCAGGAAAGAATCTGTTAGGATTGCTTCTGTGTTTGAAGTTGCAGATGTCAGAAACTAGCTAACCAGGGAAGAATCTGTTAAGTATGCTTTTGTGTTTGAATTTTTAGGCAAAATCTATAGAGAATTAAAGGAAATTATTAACATAATATATATATATATATATATATATATATATATATATATATATATATATATATATATATATATATATATATATATATATATATATATATGTATAACGGATCGATAGGCTCTGAGATCACTTAATTTGGAATCTATATGAGGGAGATATTGCTGATTAATGTGTAAAGGTTAGAATCAGTCTAAAATCTAGGGTGGTAAATGTAAGCGTTTTTGTTTTCAATTTTCTGGGAATAATTAGTAAAGAATTTGTAGAAATAAAAACATGAAAGTTGTGTATAAGTGTTTTAATTTTTTATAGGCTTTGGAATCACCTCAATTGGAGTTCGTATGAGGGAGATATGGTCAGATTAAAAAGTAGAGGTCTGAACCTACCTGAGAAGAAATAATATTGAACTTAAGGGAGTAGTAACACCACGATTATTTAAGATTACACTAAAATGTTCAACATAAGGGTTTTATAGGATTGTCTTATCTTTCAATTGACACCAAGATCTCCTCAATCGGATATAAAATGAGGGTGTTATGCTTTGTTTAGTGAGAGAGGAAAATAATATTTAAAAAAGAAGAAGAATCTTATAAAATGAAATTAATAAATGACTAGTGTATACCATAGTTATTGCCATTGCATGAACTCTTTACCATCTTCAGTGTGTAATTTTGATATGAAAATATTTTTTAAAGTGATATTTGAAACAATTATGTTTATGGTATGATTACTGTAATGCCCCTAATTTACGAGCACGTAAAACAAATATATTTTTTCCCTTATTAGATATTTTTCATAACATGCATATCACAATTTTTTGTCATGGAAATAGATACATATATGTTCTCTCATGTATATATATTATACAGATCAAGTTATAAATGTCAAAGAAACAATAGAAGCAGAGACCCTGCCTGTGGCTTTCATAGCACACTCTAGAATACAAACACAGTATAATTCAAAAATTGTGAGCCTTAGAAGCAACGTAGATTCACCCAGAGAATATATCACCTAACTAATCACCTATCTGCAGAATCAAACTCTGTATTCTTATATAAAAAATGTGGAAATATCATGTAGTGAGTTTGACAACTCAGTGAGCGGATAATACATTTTATGACCTCTTAGATCAACATATGGACGTACTCATGTTTTAAAATTTGTCACAGAAAATATAGTTCAAGAGTACATCCATATGGGACCTGTATTTAAAATATTTTTAAATCAAATGATATTTAGATATCCAAAATCATATGCAGCACGGTATGATCATTAAATAAATGTTGTTATGCTCAGCTATATAAGCTATAGCAAAATATTAAGTTTTTAAGATAAAGTTATACATTTTATTGATGCATAATTAACATACTATATATGCACTGAAAATATATTCTTTTTACATAATGTTCAAACATGTTACAACTCTCAATTCACTCATTATATGCATAGTGACCGATTGACTACAGTCACAATAATGATCAGGGAATGTGAGTTCATCACCCATCTGTCTCTTCACATTACCACTGTCATCCGGTTGGAGCGGCCATCCCTTGGCTCACTTAGGCTAATAGGGCGTCCCCTATTTGGTACAGTCACAAGCCATACAACCTATCGATATTCATCCATACATATATATATATATATATATATATATATATATATATATATATATATATATGCATATTCATCAAATACAATATATAATTATCAAGCAACTCGCCATGAGCTTTACGCTTGCCATTCACTCATTATCAACAACTATATAGTTTTATAAATCAATGCCTCATGCACATAATATTCACTTTACCAAATAATGTTAAATACATTTAGAACCACATATTCAATGAGTTTCAAAATTTATTTGCAAAACCATACTCTTCTTGAACTATGTGCAAGTTCGTAAGCAAAACATATATTTTAACACATTTCAAAAAACTTATGATAGCATAAATAAATTGTAAATATAACCAGTTATACATTTTAAGTTTAAGAAGAGCATAGGATAAGTCATAGAAAGAATTATCTACTCACAGGTCAGGGCTCCAGGTTGGACAGCCCCTAATATATTTTTTCAAGTCAAATTTGATTAAATGGATCTAAAAAACGAGTCCGGAGTGTCCAAAAACCTAGGAAATGACTCTATAATTGCGAAATTTGACCTTCGGGAGTTTGGTCAACACTGGTCAATTGTTGGGTACTATTCACAGTCGAAAACACTATTCACCACCAAAAATCTCTATTTATGCCGGTCGGAGTTACTAT
Source organism: Gleditsia sinensis (assembly GCA_037074535.1). NCBI lineage: Eukaryota > Viridiplantae > Streptophyta > Magnoliopsida > Fabales > Fabaceae > Gleditsia > Gleditsia sinensis. The sequence goes on along the minus strand of CM073465.1, from coordinate 21,975,156 downwards.
TCATGACACTAAATTAGATGATTGTGAAACTTTATATACTATAGTTTATCTATCTCCTGAACCCATCTACGGTGTCAGATTTTTAATTCGAGGTCTCTAAATAAGAGTTTCAGAGTTTACCTTTTTCTAAGATTTTATACTTCCGATCTGTGGCGATTCTGCGACTGATTTGAAAAATTGTTCGGTCAAAATCGTAGTACTCTTCGTCCTAAATCTAGTGGTACCCTTAGTTTTGAGATCAGAGACCTGTAAACACTCCAGATCTAGAGAGAAAACATGGATGATACTATTCATACTATTCATACTATTCATTCATCCCGACATGCTTCCATCTCTTTTTTCTTTTTTAATAAATGATGGAGGACCAATTAGCAATTTGCTAATTGTTAGAGGAAGTCCTTGCAAATTTTATTTTTTACATTTTGACCCCTAAACTTTTAGGAAATTACAATTTGACCCCAAAAATTATTAACAAGTTTTTATTTTCATCCTTTAAACCTTTCAATTACATCTCTGCTCCTTTATTTCTTTCAATAATCCATACATAAATAAGAATTACTAAATTTTAGAGATGTTACATTTTTTCCCCCTTAGGAAATTCAGTCCCCGAATTTCAAACCATCTTATCACAAGTATGAAATAAAACCAAAACATAAATTATAGTTATTTTCCTCACTACTTAAACTACTGAGAATATCTTTTTTGTATATCATCTTTACTTTTTGAAAAGTCTCTTCACTGGAGTGATTTTGCCATATAACCTCAACCATAGGGATTTCCTTCAACCATAAGTTCTTCACTTGTCGATCAACAATAGACATTGGTTTTTCCTCATAATTAAGTCAAATTTTTGTCCAATTAAATTTCTTAGAATTAGATAACATGAGAAGAATCTGATAGGTACTTCTTTAGCATTGATACAAGAAAGATTGTATCAACATCACTTAATCCTAATGGCAAATTTAAGTGATATATTACTATGTCCAATTTGTTCAAGATTCCAAAAGAGCCTATATACTAGAGCTTAACTTTTTCCTTCTTACCATACCACGTTACGTCTTTCTTTGGTGAGTCCTTCAAGAATATTTGATCACCAACTGATAATTTTTAGTGCTTAACTTTTATAGCCCTTATAGACTTTTGGCTTGTATTGAGTTGCTTGTATTCTTTTTCTAATCAATTTCACTTTATCAACGACATTTTACAATAAGTTTAACCCCACTTAATCATTTAACAAAAAGTTAGTAACATCTCTTACATAAAGTTCTAAGTCATCCAATATCACTTTATTATAGGCAAATTCTGCTAACAGATCTCCCACCAAACTCGAAGACATATGCTTGAAGCATGCTTTCCAAACTAGTATAATCAATTTAGGTTGGTCATATTATATCTGTTGCCTATTATTCCAAATTAGATTACAAAAGCTTAACTTTACTCAACTCACCCACCTATTAGGAAACCTACGATGTTCATGTAAAAACCTCAAATAGTGCCATTTGTATATTGGCTTGATTATTATTGATATGAGCAAATTCAATTAAGGACAAATAACTTCCCACAACTTTCACCAAAATTATATAAAGATGCCTGAAGCATAACTTCTATTGCATAAACACATCATTTAGATTTACTATCATCCATACTATAATCTAACAAAGATCTTTAGGCTTCCTGAATAGCTCTCTTGAAACAAAAATATTCAATTTTTACTTGCTGACACACCGAACAACGAAAGAAATATCACTTGTGTATTCTTTTTACCATTATGCTAATACAATTCTTTTAGATCTTAGTATATCCTTATTGCCTTAAGGTTATCTATATTCTTCTTCTGAAATCTCCTTTCTTAACCATTATTCACATATTAGATACTAGACTTAATTTAGCATGGTATAAACCCTTAACACAAATATATTGATCACTTACATTATTTTCGGACATGGTTTTCAAAATTATTCTCTATATTTCCAAATTAAGAGTTCAAAGATTAATTTAAATCCTACTTTCCGTATTTTAATTCTTAAGAACTTCAACACCACTAATTCACTTGATTACATTCGTCAAAGCATCATAAGGCCATCATTCGCCTATTCCTTTCAAAATCTCTATTACTTTAACCTACTAACCACTTGAACACGATAATAATTGAGTTTTTTTTTTAAAAAATTCACATTCCTTGTAATAAGGAAGAGAACCTTACATTTAATGCCAAATATTAATGAAGAATGACGTAGCAGAAAAAGAGAAATACATAGTAGAGCATGGTGCCAAAATAGAAAGTCAAAAATTTAAACAAAGCATTGAAAGAAAATTAAAATCGGTGGCCGTAATTCTTGAAAATCTATAAAAAAAATCTAGTTGCTATATTTGGCAAGAATCGGTGGTCACAAGTTTTGAATATATGTGCCAAAATTTAATTCAAAGCTACTGTTATTCGGTGGAAGAATATCACATGGAAATGAAGCATTTCTAAGCTTATAAAGTTTGTGAAGAACAAAGAGCACGTAGTTAACTAGTAGGATGCAGTTGGTTACTAAAACAGATGTAATCAATCAATTGTAAAAGTGAACCAGTCTAAATTAAAAATTCTCAAAATAGTTAATCGACTTAATATTACCAATAGTCGACTAACAAGAATGTTGAGAATATAAGATAAATTATTTGATTGTCCCTCTTCAACATTTAATTGGTTTCCATTTTCACTCTTTTTTTAATGACGCCTATCACTTACAACCTCCCTACACGAATCAAAACATCAATGCTTCATCAAGGACAATGAAAAGAAAAATTTCTGGTAATATCTTAACCTTATTCTCTTTATGTGCTTAATATGAGCCACAATCACAACTATTGTATATATGCATGCGTTCTGTCATTTTTGAAATTCACCTTCAATTTAGCTTTTATCCACCGGCGATTCACATAGCTGTTCTAATCATACTCAGGCTATTTGCACAGCTACTATAAGTATGCTCTTTTCTGAGTTCTATAAATACACATATTAGTATCTTTACCTTTATACTAAAAGTTAAGGTGAGTGTAGTTATGGAGGGAACCACATTCTGTCAGTTTTGAAATATTTGTGTCTTTTATGGTTCTAGTCCTAAAAAAGATGGAGAGTATGTGAAAGCTGCATAAAATTTGGGTATGGTGCTAGCTAGGAGAAAGATTCATTTAGTCTATGGTGGAGGTAACCGTAGATTAATGGGGTGTGTGTCTACAGTTGCACATATAAGAGGATGTCAAGTTCTAGGTATTATTCCCACAACTCTAGCTGTATCCAACATCGTAGGAAAGACAATTGGAGAAGAATTTAAGGTAGCTTCCATGCATGAACACATGGCTAGAATGATGAGCAATGCTGATGCCTTCATTGCCTTACCAGGTGGTTTTAGTACTTTAGAGGAGATTTTCCAAATAGTCTCTTGGGCACAACTGAATATGCATCACAAAATGATAGGTTTGTTAAATGTTAATCACTTCTTTGATGGTCTATTGTCTTTTCTAGATCAAGTTGTGGAATAAAGGTTTATCCCACACTCAACACGACGAATGCTCATCTCAGCTTTAAATGCTGAGGAGTTGATTGATACTTTACATGCATTTGTTCATGTACCTGATCCAATTATGGCTCAAATAGAATGGACGACAGAAAACCGTAGGAAGCTCAAATTGGATTTGGATCTTCATCTTTAAATGTAGTAAAACATAGTCATTGTTGTACCACTTTTACTTTCTTAGGGTCTACTTGGATACCATATTTGCAATATCCTCTTCCCTTATCCTCAATTGATGATACCCAAATCTCAAATCAATTTTTAAAAAATATTAAGCACCCTATAGTTGATCACACAGATAATCTATACGAGGTATTGAGTATTTATTACGCACTACCACCTTATTCAATTATCTATAATTTATGCACAATCGCAGCGATCCATATTTCTTTTTTAGAAATAGAATAAGAACTCCCCAAAGAGAAGTATTAGGGCATATAAATCCCTTGTCTAACAAATATTGTAACTAATTCTTTTTTTTTAGTTCCTTAAGTTCAGTCGATATCATTCTATATAAGGATATAGATACTAGTTGGGTTCCAGGAAGTCAATCAATACCAAATTCTATTTTACGTTTCGATGGTAATCTTAACAATTCTTCAAAAAACACATCGAAAAATTTTCTAACCACTAGAACTTAATCAACATTAGTGTACTTTATATAAACATCTTTCACTACTGCCAAATATCCTTGGCACCCTTTCTGGAATAACTTATGGGCTGCTAAAACAGATATTAGATTACTGGATACCTCACTACGATCTCTTTGTATAAAGAAAGAAGATTATCGAGGAATATTGTATTTAATCATCTTAAGGTGATATTCCAAAATAGTATGTCATGATGCCAACCAATCCATTCTCAATATTACATCAAAGTCTACCATATCTAGACAACGGGGTAAAATGGATATAACATTTAGATGCCGTCATATTTGGTATATGTCTAAATTTATTAAATTCTCTGGGATACATATCCCTTTCACTTTTAGGCAGTAATTGACCCATAGATACCTCTTAATATGTCACAATATTTAATTAACTTTATACTAGAAAATTTAACAACTTGGAATAGAAAGAAAATTAAAACCCTATAGAATTCCTCAGTAGCACTTGAAGTATAAATATGTCCGGATCATATCCATACTAAAAGTCCTACTAATGAATCTTTTGCTTCGATAGCCACAAGAAAACTTAATGCCTTGATACCAACTTTAACCCCGCCAATTTACGAGCACGTGAAACAAACATATTTTTTCACCTTATGAGATATTTTTCATAACATGCACATAACTATTCTTTGTCATGGAAATATATACATATAGGTTCTCTCATGTATATAAATTATACAGACTAAGTTATAAATGTCAAAGAAACAACAGAAGCAAAGATCTTGCCTATGGCATTCAGAGCATACTCTAGAATACAAACACAGAATAATTCAAAAACTGTGAGCCTTAGAAGCAACATAGACTCACCCAGAGAATATGTCACCTAACTGATCACCTATCTGTAGAATCAGATTTTGTATTCTTATCTGAAAAATGTGGAAATATCTTGTACTGAGTTTGAAAATTTAGTGAGCAGATAATACCTCATATAACCTCTTAGATCAACATATGGCCGTACTCATGTTTTAAAATTTGTCACAGAAAATATAGTTCAAGAGTACATCCATATGGGACCCGTATTTTAAATATTTTCAAATCAAAGGATATTCAGATATCCAAAACCATATGCAGCACGATATGATAATTAAACAAATTTTGTATGCTCAGTTGTATAAGCTATAGTAAAATATTAAGCTCTTGAGAAAAAGTCATAACTTTGTTGATGCATAGTTAACATACTATATATGTACTAAAATTCTATTCTTTTTACATAATGCTCAAACATGTTACAGCTCTCAATACACTCAATTCACTCATTTGCTATACGTATAGCGACCGATTGACTATAGTCACAATAGTGATCAGGGAATGTGAGTTCATCACCCATCTGTCTCCTCACATTACCACTGTCACCTAGTTGGAGCGGCTCTCTCTTGACTCACTCAAGCTAATAAAGCGTTCCTTACTCGATATCGTTGCATGCCATATAACACGTCAATATTCATCCATACATATAAATACACACACACACACACACACACACACACACATATATATATATATGTGTGCATATTCATCAAATGCAATATATAATTATCAAGCAACATGCCATGAGCTTTACGCTTTCCATTCACTCATAATCAACAACTATATAGTTTTATAAATCAATGCCTCATGCACATAATATTCACTTTACCAAATAATGTTAAATACATTTAGAACCACATATTCAATGAGTTTGAAAATCTATTTGCAAAACCATACTCTTCTTGAACTATGTGCAAGTTTGTAAGCAAAACATATATTTTAACACATTTCAAAAAACTTATGATAGCATAAATAACTTGTATATATAACCAATTATACATTTTAAGTTCAAGAAGAGCATGGGATAAATCATAGAAAGAATTATCTACTCATAGGTTAGGGTTCCAGGTTGGACATGTAACAACCTTTTTTTTTCCTTTATTATTATACAATATTGAGTTCACATACATGTCATTAATCAAAACAGACGTATAACATATCAAACACATAGATATTTACATCTTGTTTATTTTGGTTGACCAATTCCGGAGATACAGGTGCGGGTGGTTGCACCTTCACCGGGATCTGAGCCAACTCGACCACAAACATATTATTTGATTTTGAAATCTGCCCAACATAAAGTAACTCGATCCAATGTGCACTAAAAGCCAGAGCCTTAGAACAAAAGCTGCATAATTAATTTTCTAAACATGATATGGAAATATAGTGAGAATTAAATCCCAGTAAGTTCAACAATAAATTATCATCAGTAAAGCTCATCACGTCATGTTCAGCTGTATAAACTATAGAAAATATCTTTGGTCACATGAATGCATTATATCTATGCACATAAGAATCATACCGTATTGATATGTATGACAGGATTAACTATTTTCAAAATATCATATAATGGCCATCAACTTATTCTCATTTCAAGCTACCCCGGTCAGGGTGAGTATCCTCTACTCTCCGGTACGGGCTTTTCTCGCTCCGTCCGACATGGCCCACTTTCTCTTTCTTTTCTCATTATCATGATCATAACCGTTGGTAGGGCGTCCCCGACTGGTGCACCACACAGATTGCCATGTGACCGTGCTCATTTCTTTTCTTTTCACAATGATAGCCAAAAATATGCTTTCAAAAACAAGTATGTTCATCAAAATATAACTATTACCATAAATCATTGGTAATCATGCCATGAACATAACCATTTCAAATATCACTTTATAAAATATTTTCATGTCAAAATTTCACACTTAAGATGGTAAGAAGTTCATACAATGGCAATGGCTATGGCTATACTAGTCATTTATTAAGATTCATCTTTTTTTTTAAAATACTAATTTTATTTCTTTATTTTCTTGATGCAGGTTTTCATCCTATCTAACCTTCTCTTACTAATCAGAGCATAACTCCCTCAATTTAACTCTGATGTAGGTGATCTTGGTGTTCATTTCAAGATAAAACAATTATCTAAAACTATTATGTTGAACATTGTAGCGAAAAATTAAGAAACGAAGGTGATATTACTCCCTCAAAGTACATGATAGTTCCTCTCAGATAGGTTCTGACCTTTACTGACTAATTAGACCATATTTCCCAAATTGGAACTCCAAATTGAGTTATTCCAATTGGTAAAAATCCATGAGCCATATATCTATAATAGTTATGCTGGCGCGCTATTTTAATTCCCTACAGAATATTCCCAAAAATCAAAAACTAAAGCATTAATAACATACTCTTCCCTGAATAAACATTTTCTGACCTCGGCATACTAATCGGATCATATCTACCTCATATGAACTCCAAATTGTAGAATTCCAGTGGGCATATTTCCATGAGCCATAGATATATAACTTTCATGTTAACCATTTATTTTAATTCCATACAGATAATTCTCAGAAATTAAAATACAAAAGCTGTCCTAACATAATCTTCCCTGATGAACCATTTTCTGACCTTGGCTAACTAATCAGACCATATCTACCACATGTGGACTCCAAATTGAATGATTCCAGTGGCTAAAAATCCATGACACACATATATTTAATTCTTATGTTAACCATTTATTTTGATTCCCTACCAATAATCCCCAAAATTTAAATTACCGAAGCTATCCTAACATATTCTTCCCTGATGATTCATTTTCTGACCTTTGACTACTAATCAGACCATAACTACCTCATATGGACTCCAAATGAAATGATTCCAGTGGCTAAAAATCCGTGACACATATATCTTTAATTCTTATGTCAACCATTTATTTTAATTCCTTATAGATTGTTCCCAGAAATTAAAATACCAAAGCTTAAAATTCTGTCAACCATAGCCATACCCATGCAGAACTATCTACACCAACCTAAGTATTCAAACATACATCACATGCAAGATCAATATGTAACATGATATAGCAACATCCATGACCAATCATCAAAGTTCTAAGATCAAAATCTCATATAAATATTATGAGTTTCAAAGGTTTTCTTCAAAAAGAAATATTGTTAAACTTACTTGGAGCACTTAGTCCCCTAGACTTCTCCTTCCTCTTTCTTTCTTTCTTCCTCTCCTTTCCTCACACTACCTTGCTTCTATTTTTGCTCTCCCTCACTTGGACGAAATTCTAATGTGGTAAGGGTGGATTTTCTTATATAGACCACCAAATAATTCACCTTTCATGATCATGGGTCTACCTTATCACAATTAGGATACACTTTGTTGAATTTTTGGAAAACAAACAACTTATGTTCTTGTCTTCCTCTTCCTTAGTCAAGATATGCATAGAAAAAGGAGATTTGTATTTTGAAAATTATGATGATATGTTCTTAAGATATGGGGCAAGATCCCATTGATTTAGGGATTCATTTCCTTTTTCTTTTGTCTTAATCAAGTATGATGGATTTGCCTTTTTAAGTGGCAAATTTCTAGCCCTTGAATTTTCCTTACTTAACTAAAATTATTTGTGTAGGATAATGATGTTTTGTCATAATGCTATGTATTATTACCCACTTGCTAAAGTTATGAATGTAGGATATAGATGTTTTTGTCCTAAAGCCTTGTATTATTATGCCACTTGCCAAAATGATGAATGTAGAATCATACCACTTGCTAAATTTTTGTCTTAATGCCATGTCACTTAATCTTGATTACACCAATATTTCATCACTTTAATTTTATTTTTATTTTTATTTTTCCTCTTGGGTTTGGGCTCATTCTTGCCCATTTTCCTTACTTTGGTTAAAATTCTACCTTTCATAATGGGCTTGGTCACATTTTCATGATTTTTGGGCTACCGGTCCAATTTCTATATCCTAGTCCAAGTCTATGTTTTATTTCTTCCTTGGGCTATCCTATTGGCTTGCTAAAAATTCATGTGAAGTAGAAAAACGCTATATGAAGTGTCTATAGGTTAAAGCCCAATTACGGGTGGAGATACTAAACTTAGTAACTTTTGCTCTTAAATTAAGAAAAATTACCCTAATCCGATCTTCTTGAAATTTTAAGACCTTTACTTACTTCACAAAAATTTATCTTTCTTTACCTAAGAATTTCACCTTTCTTTAACATGTTTATTTCTAATATTTCCTCTTAGGTTTTCTTTCTTTACCTATTCCATTAATATTAGAACATTTCTATGCATATATGTAAGGTGAAGAATTTCTAAGGAAAATATCTAAAAAAATTACGGGATGTTACATTCTTCCCCCCTTAAGAAATTCGGTCCCCGAATTTCAATCCATCCTACCACATGTAGGGAATGAAATTAAGGCATTATTCAGAGTTACCAAGCTTATTGCCTAAATAATTAGAGATATCTTTTCTGTATGACATCTTTACTTTTTAATATGTCTATTCACTTGAGTGATTTTGCCATATAACTTAACCATAATGATTTCTTTCACTCATAAGTTCTTCAATTGATATCCTCTAGCCCGCATGGATATATCTATGGGTCGATATTAGAAAACACACATATAAAGGAACATATACACCTTCATATTGTGTAACTATCTTTTCTTATTCCAAATTTCTATCAAGTCAATTTTTTTTTCATATATCAACATCATCCCCTGAATATCATCATCTTAATCTATCATCTATTTTTATCCTCAAATCCTTTAATCAATATGTTAAACATACGTAGCAATAAATCCTTCAAACCTTTAATAACGTTTATGTACCATTGACACATGTCTAATAATTCCAACTTACCTCATCACAGTAATTCTATACAAGCTTATTAACACCATTAAACTCATTGTCAAAAATTTCAATTATTTCTTCTATCATATCCAAAAGCACCTCATTCTAACTTATGCCAATCCCATTTAATTCACCCAATCATTTCAAGAAGATTTGTGCGTTTTTTTTCCTAACAATTACTCATACGTGAATTCTCAATTCCAACATAATTCACATCCTAGATACTGGACTCAATTTAGCATGATATAATCCTTTAACACAAATATCTTGATAACCTACATCATTTTCGGACATTGTTCTCAGAATATTCTCTATATTTCCAAATTAAGAGTTCAAAGACTAACTTAAATCCTACTTCCTATATTTTATTCTTCGAGAACTTCAACACCACTAATTCTCTTAATTACATTCGTCAAAACACCATAAGACCATCATCCGTCCATTCTTTTCAAACTTTTCATTACTTTAACCTACTAACAACTTAGACACCACAATAACCGAGTTTTAAAGAAAAGAAATTATCTTTCATTGCAATGAGGGAAAATAACCTTGGATTTAATGCCAACCGTTAATGAGTGAAACAGACGAAAAGCATAATAGAGAATGGTGCCAAAAGCGAAAGTCAAAAATTTCGACAAAGCATTGAAAAATATTAAAATCGGTGGCCGTAATTCTTGAAAATCTATAAACAAAATCTATCTATGATTTCAGCAAAAATCGGTGGCCGCAAATTTTGAATATATGTGTCAGAATCTACTTTAAATCTATCGGTATTCGGTGGAAAGATATCACATGGAAAAGAAACATTTCTGAGCTTATAAAAGTCTGTGAAAATCAAAGAATATGTAGTTAACTGGTAGGATGCAGTTGATTGCTTCAAAATAGATGTAATCAATCAACTGTAAAAAAAAAACCAGTCCAAATTAAAATTTCTCAAAATAGCTAGTCGACTTAATAATTCTGATAGTCGACTGGCAAAAACATTTAGAATACAAAATAAATCATTTGATTGCATTTTTTTTTTCAATGACGGCTATCACCTACAACTTTTCTACAAGAATCAAAACATCAATGCTTCATCAAAGACAACAAGATAAAGACAGATTTCTGGTGATATCTTATCTTATACTCTTTATGTGCTTAATATGGGTCACAGTCATACTACTGTACATATACATGCTTACCGTCATTTTTGAAATTTTTTTTTATTTACCTTTAATTTAGCTGATATCCACCAATCACTCACATAGTTGTTCTAATAATACCCGGCCTATTCGCATAGCTATTATAAATATGCCCTTCTCTGACTTCTATAAATACTTACATTAGTATCTTTGTCTATTCTCAAAGTTAAGGTGATAGAAATTATGGATGGAACCGCATTCCGTTAGTTTCGAAATATCTGTGTCTTTTGTGGTTCCAGTCCTAGAAAAGATGAGGAGTATGTTAAAGCAGCATAGAATCTGGGTATGGTGCTGGCTAGGAGAAAAATTCATTTAGTATATGGTGGAGGTAACTGTGGGTTAATGGGGTGTGTGGCTACAGCTGCACATGCAGGGTGATGCCAAGTTCTAGGTATTATTCCTACAGCTCTAGCTACATCCAGCAACATAGGGAAGACAATTGGGGAAGAATATAGGGTAGCTTCCATGCATGAACGCATGGCTAGAATGATGAGCAATGCTGACGCCTTCATTACCTTACCAGGTGGTTTTAGTACTCTAGAGGAGATTTTCCAAATAGTCTCTTGGGCACAACTGAATATGCATCACAACCGATAGGTTTGTTAAATGTTAATCACTTCTTTGATGGTTTGTTATCTTTTCTAGATCAAGCTGTGGAACAGAGGTTTATCTCACACTCAGCACGACGAATTCTCATCTCAGCTTCAAATGCTGAAGAGTTGATTGATGCTTTACAAGCCTATGTTCATGTACCTGACCCAACTATTACTCAAATAGAATGGACGGCAGATAACCGCAGGACGGCAGATAACCGCAGGAAGCGTAAATTGGATTTGGATCTTCATCTTTAAATCTAGTAAAATGTAGCTATTTTTTGTACTACTTTTACTTTCTTAGAGTTTACTTGGGTACCATATTTACCAACCATACTCCTTTAGAGTTGGTAAAACTATCTTTGAATGTTGCTTATGATCCTCTGAACTTTTGAAATATTCTAGTATATCATCCATATATATAATAACAAATTGTTCCAGGGATGACCTAATTACTATTCATTAAATTTATGAATGCAGCTAAAGATTTGTCAATTTAAATGCATCACCAAGAACTCATAATGCCCATAATAAGTCCTACATCCTCTTCTCTTATCCCTAATTAATGTTACTCATATCCCAAATCTATTTGTGGAAAAAAATTGAACACCTTATAACTGGTTAAACAGGTAATCTATACGAGCTAATGGGTTTCTATTCTACATTGTCACCTTATTCAACTGTCTATAATCTATGCATAGTTATAATGATCCATCTTTCTTTCTCACAGATAGAACTAGAGCACTCCAAATAATAGTACTAGGGCATTTAAATCCCTTGTCTAACAAGTCTTGTAACTAATTTTCTTTTTAAATTTAGTTGATATTAATATAGGGATATATATACTAGTTGGGTTCTAAGGAGTAAATCAATACCAAATTCTCGTATTGTTGTGGCAAGGTTGTGTAAGATTTCCTCCGCATTGTTTGCCGGATTCCGCCTTGGTGGTGCCATTTCCAACTGTGGAAAAAAATAAATTTATGTTGCTATTGAGGTGATCAAGCCCAATAGTTAGTTTCAAAAAAAATATTTAACAGTAGTCATAACACCACCTTGGCATATAGATAAGAAACACTAGTAATTTTTTACCTATATGAGTCATTGATCCCCTACACAGCACAACCACAACATACTCAAGACACTATAAGATCGATTCAGATAACCATCCACCCACTGGCCATCTAGGATCGACCTGCTCTGATACCAATTATGTAACAACCTTTTTTTTTCCTTTATTATTATACAATATTGAGTTCACATACATGTCATTAATCAAAACAGACGTATAACATATCAAACACATAGATATTTACATCTTGTTTATTTTGGTTGACCAATTCCGGAGATACAGGTGCGGGTGGTTGCACCTTCACCGGGATCTGAGCCAACTCGACCACAAACATATTATTTGATTTTGAAATCTGCCCAACATAAAGTAACTCGATCCAATGTGCACTAAAAGCCAGAGCCTTAGAACAAAAGCTGCATAATTAATTTTCTAAACATGATATGGAAATATAGTGAGAATTAAATCCCAGTAAGTTCAACAATAAATTATCATCAGTAAAGCTCATCACGTCATGTTCAGCTGTATAAACTACAGAAAATATCTTTGGTCACATGAATGCATTATATCTATGCACATAAGAATCATACCGTAATGATATGTATGACAGGATTAACTATTTTCAAAATATCATATGATGGCCATCAACTTATTCTCATTTCAAGCTACCCCGGTCAGGGTGAGTATCCTCTACTCTCCGGTACGGGCTTTTCTCGCTCCGTCCGACATGGCCCACTTTCTCTTTCTTTTCTCATTATCATGATCATAACCGTTGGTAGGGCGTCCCCTACTGGTGCACCACACAGATTGCCATGTGACCATGCTCATTTCTTTTCTTTTCACAATGATAGCCAAAAATATGCTTTCAAAAACAAGTATGTTCATCAAAATATAACTATTACCATAAATCATTGGTAATCATGCCATGAACATAACCATTTCAAATATCACTTTATAAAATATTTTCATGTCAAAATTTCACACTTAAGATGGTAAGAAGTTCATACAATGGCAATGGCTATGGCTATACTAGTCATTTATTAAGATTCATCTTTTTTTTTAAAATACTAATTTTATTTCTTTATTTTCTTGATGCAGGTTTTCATCCTATCTAACCTTCTCTTACTAATCAGAGCATAACTCCCTCAATTTAACTCTGATGTAGGTGATCTTGGTGTCCATTTCAAGATAAAACAATTATCTAAAACTATTATGTTGAACATTGTAGCGAAAAATTAAGAAACGAAGGTGATATTACTCCCTCAAAGTACAGGATAGTTCCTCTCAGATAGGTTCTGACCTTTACTGACTAATTAGACCATATCTCCCAAATTGGAACTTCAAATTGAGTTATTCCAATTGGTAAAAATCCATGAGCCATTTATCTATAATAGTTATGTTGGCGCGCTATTTTAATTCCCTACAGAATATTCCCAAAAATTCAAAAACTAAAGCATTAATAACATACTCTTCCCTGAATAAACATTTTCTGACCTCGGCATACTAATCGGATCATATCTACCTCATATGAACTCCAAATTGTAGAATTCCAGTGGGTATATTTCCATGAGCCACAGATATATAACTTTCATGTTAACCATTTATTTTAATTCCATACAGATAATTCTCAGAAATTAAAATACAAAAGTTGTCCTAACATAATCTTCCCTGATGAACCATTTTCTGACCTTGGCTAACTAATCGGACCATATCTAGCACATGTGGACTCCAAATTGAATGATTCCAGTGGGTAAAAATCCATGACACACATATATTTAATTCTTATGTTAACCATTTATTTTGATTCCCTACCAATAATCCCCAAAAATTAAATTACCGAAGCTATCCTAACATATTCTTCCCTGATGATTCATTTTCTGACCTTTGACTACTAATCAGACCATAGCTACCTCATATGGACTCCAAATGGAATGATTCCAGTGGCTACAAATCCGTGACACATATATCTTTAATTCTTATGTTAACCATTTATTTTAATTCCTTATAGATTGTTCCCAAAAATTAAAATACCAAAGCTTAAAATTCTGTCAACCATAGCCATACCCATGCATAACTATCTACACCAACCTAAGTATTCAAACATACATCACATGCAAGATCAATATGTAACATGATATAGCAACATCCATGACCAATCATCAAAGTTCTAAGATCAAAATCTCATATAAATATTATGAGTTTCAAAGGTTTTCTTCGAAGAGAAATATTGTTAAACTTACTTGGAGCACTTAGTCCCCTAGACTTCTCCTTCCTCTTTCTTTCTTTCTTCCTCTCCTTTCCTCACACTACCTTGCTTCTATTTTTGCTCTCCCTCACTTGGACGAAATTCTAATGTGGTAAGGGTGGATTTTCTTATATAGACCACCAAATAATTCACCTTTCATAATCATGGGTCTACCTTATCACAATTAGGATACACTTTGTTGAATTTTTGGAAAACAAACAACTTATGTTCTTGTCTTCCTCTTCCTTAGTCAAGATATGCATAGAAAAAGGAGATTTGTATTTTGAAAATTATGATGATATGTTCTTAAGATATGGGGCAAGATCCCATTGATTTAGGGATTCATTTCCTTTTTCTTTTGTCTTAATCAAGTATGATGGATTTGCCTTTTTAAGTGGTAAATTTCTAGCCCTTGAATTTTCCTTACTTAACTAAAATTATTTGTGTAGGATAATGATGTTTTGTCATAATGCTATGTATTATTACCCACTTGCTAAAGTTATGAATGTAGGATATAGATGTTTTTGTCCTAAAGCCTTGTATTATTATGCCACTTGCCAAAATGATGAATGTAGAATCATACCACTTGCTAAATTTTTGTCTTAATGCCATGTCACTTAATCTTGATTACACCAATATTTCATCAGTTTAATTTTATTTTTATTTTTATTTTTCCTCTTGGGTTTGGGCTCATTCTTGCCCATTTTCCTTACTTTGGTTAAAATTCTACCTTTCATAATGGGCTTGGTCACATTTTCATGATTTTTGGGCTACCGGTCCAATTTCTATATCCTAGTCCAAGTCTATGTTTTATTTCTTCCTTGGGCTATCCTATTGGCTTGCTAAAAATTCATGTGAAGTAGAAAAACTCTATATGAAGTGTCTATAGGTTAAAGCCCAATTACGGGTGGAGATACTAAACTTAGTAACTTTTACTCTTAAATTAAGAAAAATTACCCTAATCCGATCTTCTTGAAATTTTAAGACCTTTACTTACTTCACAAAAATTTATCTTTCTTTACATAAGAATTTCACCTTTCTTTAACATGTTTATTTCTAATATTTCCTCTTAGGTTTTCTTTCTTTACCTATTCCATTAATATTAGAACATTTCTATGCATATATGAAAGGTGAAGAATTTCTAAGAAAAATATCTAAAAAAATTACGGGATGTTACAGGACAGCCCCTAATGTATTTTTTTCAAGCCAAATCTGATAAAATGGATCTCAAAAACGAGTCCGAAGTGTCCAAAAACCTAGGAAATGACTCCAAAATCATAAAATTTGACCTTCGGGAGCTTAGTCAACATTGGTCAACTATGAGATACTATTTACAGTTAGAAAATACTATTCACCATCGGAAATCACTATTTATGTCGGTCGAAGTTACTGTTCATGGCACCACAAATTGTCAGATGATTGTGAAACTTTATATACTATAGTTTATCTATCTCTTGAATCCATCTATGGTGTCAGATTTTCAATTTGAGGTCTCTAAATAATAGTTTTAGAGTTTACCTTTTTCTAAGATTTTCTACTTCCGATCTGTGACAATTTTGCGATTGACTTGAAAAATTGTTCGGTCAAAATCGTAGTACTCTTCTTCCTGAATTCAGTGATACCCTTAGTTTTGAGATCAGAGGCCTGTAGACACTCCAGATTTAGAGAAAAACATGGTTGATACTATTCATACTATTTATTCATCCTGAAATTCTTTCGTCTCTTTTTTCTTTTCTTTTTTTAATAAATGATGGAGAACCAATTAGCAATTTGCTAATTGTTAGAGGAAGTCCTTGCAAATTTCATTATTAACATGTTAGCCCCTAAACTTTTAGAAAATTACAATTTGACCCCAAAAAGTATTAACAAGTTTTCATTTTCATCCTTAAAACCTTTCAATTACATCTCTACTCCTTCATTTCTTTTAATAATTCATACATAAATGAGAATTACTAAATTTTAGGGATGTTACAATTACCAATGATTTTTTGTAATGATTATATTTTGATGAAAAATTATGGCATGTGAGTATAATGAACATACTTATTATTGAAATCATATTTTTCGCTATTAATGTAAAAAGAAAAGAAATGAGTACGGTCACATGGCGGTCCGTGTGGTGCACCAGTAGGGGACGCCCTACCAACAGCTATGAGTATGTTAATGAGAAAAGAAATTGTGCCATGTTGGAAGGAGTGCAAAAAGCCCGTACTAGAGAGTAGAAAGTACTCACCCTGATCGGGGTAACTTGACATAAAAATTAGTTGATAGCCATCATATGATATTCTGAAAATTGTTATTCATGCCATACATGTCATAACTGTACGATTTTCATGTGCATGGATAAAGTGCATTCATGTGACCTAAGGATATTTACTGTAGTTTATACATATGAACATAATATGATGAGCTATATTGATGATAATTATGATTTATTATTGACCCTACTGTGATTTAATTCTCACGATATTTTCATATCATGTTCAAAAATCTAGGTTATGCAAATATTCTCTACGATCGGCTTTTAGTGTACGTTGAATCGAGTTGGCTAAGATCCCGATGAAGGTACAATCACCCGTACTCATATCTTCAGAACTAGTCAATATGGATGAATAAAATATAGACTTATATGTGTTTGATTTTTGTACAGATGTTTTGATTAATAATGTGTATGTGAACCCAGAATTTTATAAGTGTTAATGGTATTTTATAAACCTTTATTATGTTTGGTTAATTTAATTGAATGTTATTATGAGTTAGATAGTTAGAAGTAAAGTGATAATGACTTCTTGGAATTTTAGAAATATATATATATATATATGAAAAAAAATGAAGTTGCGACACCTCCCTTCCCTCTCCCTTCTTTCCTTGCACTGCTTCTGTTTCGTTGGTGGAAGAGACGCAACGTTGCTTCTGATGGGGTCGATTGATGGTTGCGTTAATGCACTATTTTAGTGCCATCGCAACTCTATCTACCGTTCAAAGTTAACAAAGAAAATGTAAGAGGAGCTCATTTATTTATTATGGAAAATTTTCAATCCCCACATATGCATATTTTTTTTCCACATTACCAATTTTAAATTACAAAATTTTTAAATTATAAATGTCTAATTAAAAATTCAATTAAATTTTGGAGACCAATTGGTTGTTTAGATATTTCATGTATGTCTCTCAATACAGAGAATTGAATATAAGATTTCTTGCAGACTACTTACTAGATTATATGGTGCTATCACTATAACAAAAACGGTATTTAGGGACGGTTTCAATCGTCGCTAAAGAACTTAACAACAATCTCAAAACCGTCGTGGAACCATAGATATAGCGACGATTTAAGTCGACCGTGGGAATGACTTTGTTATGACACGCTTTAACGACGATTTGGGTAACCGTCGGAATGATAAAACAACGGTTTACATAACCGTAGTTATGACTATGTCATAATGACTATTTAGCTAACCATCGTTATGACGCATCAGAACGACGATTAGCCAAACCGTCATTATGCTGAGAATTTTTTTATTTATTTAATTGTTGAATTTTATATTTCTATTATTTATAACATTAGTTCAGATTATTTTTTTTTTATTTCAAAATTTTGCGTACGGATTATTTTATATTTTTATTGTTCAGAAGACTAATTCAAATTAATTTATTTAATTACTTCACAATTATTTAAATTTTATCGATATTTATCAACATGTTAAATATACATAAATTATTGAATAAAAATGATATATATCAATTAAAAATTTGTACACAAAAATTAATGGTCATGAAAAAAATAAAATAAAATTATACAGACTATAATTGTAAATGATCAAATCATGTTCCCGGGGCCTGCGGGTGCTGATCATGCTGATGCCCACTGCCACAATCACTGGGGTCTTGAAAAAAAAATTCGTTGGGTTAGCATTTTCAGTGCTTTCAAATTAAACAAAATTATACCAACAATTTTTTATGATATTATGTTATTATTATGTGTCGATAAATTACCCTAGGCCTGAGACTATGAGGGAGTGCAATCTTAGGCGACAGCTGACTCTGAAATTTCTGTAGCAGGAACACCATAGCAACCTCCATCTATCGCTGCTATGCTGCGAGGTCAGCTTCACACGCTACTTGTTCAGCGTCCTGCTCGGCCTTACGTGTTGATCGTTCAGCCTCTCGTCATTGCTGCTTGTCATCCCGATACTCTATAATCGCTTTCAGCTGCTCAACCTCAGTTTGTAACTCTTGGTAGCTCGAATTAGCTGAGCCACGACCGAAGACTTGGCTTTGGCAAACACCCAACCTAAATCCTAGAACACGACCCGAGTACTCCTTAGTTCCCAAAGCTCTCGCAAGGGAATCAGCCATCGAGAGCTCTTGGGATGAGCTGTCGTTCTGCTGGATCAAGGCAATTTTTTCCTACAACATCAAATAATAGACAATAATAAAAAATACTAAAAATTATCAAAAAATCAAATAATTACCCATGTATGGTTGATAAAATTTTTATACTTACAACATCTATTCAAGTTTAGTCATTTATATATGATCCGCCAGCTCTTTTATGAGATGTCGTCCATACATCACCGTGGGTGACTAGACCTCCAACCTTAATCTCTTGAAATTTGAAATAATTAATCAATTTTTGATTATATAAATTAATGTGTTCTTAAAATCAAAAGAACATACTAATGAATTTAAACTAACCATCTTAACCTTCTTACGTGCAAGGATCTTGAAGCCAGTGGTGTGTGGCATTGTCTAACGTCTTATATTCCATCTATTGTTCATAGCTACATCTTAATTAATCGCATAGAGAAAATAATTAGTCACAATATGTAAAACTTAAAATACATAAATAGATTAATATAAGCAATTTACCTTGGACTTTGCTTCAAGGCGATAATCTATGAAAGTTGCCCACTGATCAGGTGGGATGCCAATGGAGACATCATTGTGCAACTGATCCCTGAATTTCATACCATTATATGCCAACCGGAACAAATTATAATGTGCAGCTCTCCACTTCGCTCCCAGCGATTGCATGATAAATTTTTGGTGTAGGACCGACACATTAAAGTGTGTCTACAAACAAAAGTAAAAAAATTTAGTTAAACACAAATAATAAATATAGTTAGTTAAAAAAGATATATATATCCATACCTGAATGTTGTTTATGAAGACATTTGTCTTATATTGCTGAGGAATGTTCCTCTAATCTTTGTAGGAAATTGGGAAGATTTGGAAGTTATCCCCAATGGTGCTAAGAAAGACACTGAGCAAACCACCACTGTCTACGATAGGCTTGTGGTTGTCGTTGAACTGGACAGCCAACTTCGACCCTGGGTTAGCGTCTAGACGTCGTGGACAGTCAATTGTTTGGCCGTCACCTGTCTGGTCCAATCTGTCATCATATAAACTTATATATCATGTTACGTTACTATGAAGAAATTAATATGCACTGAATATTTTTACGATACTCACCGATGATGTCAACTGTCCAAATCCTCTTGCATCTGCGCTCCTGATGTGTGGGGTGATTGACATGCTATAATTTTAGCATGTATTTAGCATATTTTATGTTACTTTTTATTTTATTTAAATAGTGAATAAATAGGATTTAATTAAGTTTTGTATTTTATGTTTTAGGAATAATGAAGAAAAGAAGAGAAAAAATCATGAAAAATGCTAATTTCTGACCTTTCATTACTAATGGAGGCATATCTTGCTCATTTAAGCTCCGATCGAGATGATTCTAGTGGCTTTGGAAAGAAGAAACATAGACCTACAACTTTCATGTTTGGCACTTCAAAAAAATCCAGAAGATTCTAGGGGCCGTGGTGCTCACAAGAGAGTGTCGTGGTGCCACATTAGGACAAATCTGGAGCGCCGCGGAGCAGAGTTGCCCAGGAGGGAGCGCTGCGGCGCCTAAGCACCTTCGATGCAGACCGTCGCGGTGCTCAACCCAGCGTGCCGCGACACCCCATGGCTTGTTCCCCGTAGCGCCGCAGCGCTCTACTTAAGCCCTGCGGCACCCGCCCGCCGTACAGGACTTGCTGATTTCGCGATTTTAGGTTGTTTTAGCCCAAATTGAAGTGAGATGGACGGGAATTTGACCTAAATACGTTCTAACTTCGATTAGGAGGGGGGAGTCTATAAAAAGAGATGCAAGCAAGCAGAGAGAGGATCGAATTCTTCATCTACATTCTTCAATTCTTCTTTAGAGTTTCTTATGGCCTTGCGTGGCTAGTTATTTTTAGTTGGTTGAGGTGAGTTGAAACCTCAAGGGATTTTTATACATTGTGAGATGTGGATTTCATGTTATTATTTCAATTTGATTTGAATATTGATTGTTCATCAGTTCTTATTCTTAATAATTATTGATATGATTCCTAGGAGGCCTACTAGTATTTTGTCTGTTTTAATCTACCGTTGAATTGTGTTTTGAACAATGTCTTCAAATCTGCGATTCGTGAGGCAAATAGGTTTGAGGGTTTTGGATTATAAATCATTGAACCTATGATGAATGATTAACTAAATTAGATATATGTGTTTATATTTATTTAGCTCTGTCAGTTTCTCTAGTTCTTCATGCGGTTAACAAGTTATATTTTACCGATGTGCTAAAAGATGGCTTGTTAATTAGGGTTTTATTAGTGTGATTGTCATTAATTTGCTAGGCTTAAGGAGAAACAGGGTTAAACCCCCAATGATAGATATTCATTTACAGATTGATTATGTTATCGATGATCAATGTAATCCCTTGACGGTGGATACCAACCGAAACCAACGTCTTTATCATTAATCACTTTCTCATATTTATTTTAATTATTGTTTACTTTACTTAATTTGCGATTATCAATTCCCCCCTTTTTAATCACATAAGGTAATTCCAGTCTCTGTGGGATCGACCCTTACTCCCACTACTACAGGTTAGTTTTGAGGTAAGGTATTAATTTGGGTGTACCTGTGACAGTGCGCACCAAATTTTGGCGCCGTTGCCGGGGACTGCGTCATTACTTTTTGTGATTTTTTTGATTTATGCCTGTAACTCGTTCTTCTAATTCTCGAGATTTACAGTTCAATCCACCTATTGGAAAATCTGTATACAGGCACAGAAGAGAAATTCAAGAAGACGTTGATCAGGATAAGGAGGAAGTGATCATGGCTAGACACCCCACTCTGAAGGAGCTTGCAGCTCCTAATTTGCATCAGCAACCCTTATGCATTACTTTTCCTAATCTTGATGACAATGTTAATTTTGAGTTGAAATCTGGATTAATTCATCTCTTACCAAGTTTTCATGGTCTTGCAGGTGAAGACCCGCATAAACATCTGAAGGAGTTCCATGTAGTATGTACCAGTATGAAGCCCCCTGGAGTAACTGAGAAACAAATAAAACTCAGGGCTTTTCCTTTTTCCTTAAAAGATTCAGCCAAAGATTAGTTGTATTATTTGCCCTCTGGTACTATCACTACCTGGAATGAGATGAAGAGAAAGTTTTTAGAACGTTATTTTCCTGCATCTAGAGCCGCTACTATTAGGAAAGAAATATGCGGCATTAGGCAATTGCATGGTGAAACGCTTTATGAATATTGGGAGAGGTTTAAGAAACTTTGTGCAAGCTGTCCACATCATCAGATTAGTGAGCAGCTACTAATCGAATATTTTTATGAAGGTCTTTTGCAGGAGATAGGAGCATGATAGATGCAGCTAGTGGAGGAGCACTAGTAGATAAAACTCCTAAAGTAACCAGAATTCTGATATCAAATATGGCTGTCAATTCACAACAATTTGGCATTAGGCATGATCCTCCTATTAGGCATGCCCATGAGGTAAGTACCACTTCTCTTCAGAATCAAATTTCTGAACTTACTTCTCTTGTGTGCCAAATGGCTCCAGGTACACTTCAGCAAGTTAAAGTATGTGGAATATGCTCAGCCACATGGCACCCAACTGACATGTGTCCTACACTTCAAGAGGAATCCACAGAACAAGCGAATGCTGTAGGAGGTTTTCCTGGCCAACCAAAGAGGTATGATCCATATGCTAATACATACAATCCTGGATGGAAGGATCATCCCAATTTCAGATATGGGAATGCACAAAATAGGCCTGCAGGACAAAATTTTCTACAAAATCAACAAGCCTATTATCCTAGACAGAATGCATCCCAGGATCAATAGGTAAGTAATCCGTTGGAAGACATTGTGAAAACTCTTATACATAACTCTCATCAATTTCAGTAAGAGACAAGAGCTAGCATTCAGAATCTGAAAACTCAAATAGGTCAGTTAGCAACTACAGTGAGTCGATTGGATGCTCAGAACTCAGGTAAGTTACCTTCTCAAACTGTGGTGAATCCTAGAGAAAATGTCAGTGCAATTATTTCAATTAGTGGTAAGGAAATTGAAGGCCCACTATTTGTCTCTGCTCCTAAGAAAACTGAAAAATCAATTAAGGAGAATGAAGCACCTACAGGTAAGTCTCCTTCTAATCCAAATTATCAAGTAATGCCTCTTTTTTCCAGAAGCTCTTAAAGAGAATAGGCTAAATGAGAAAACTTCTGAATTGTATGATATCTTTAGAAAATGTGAAGTTAATCTCCCCTTTCTAGATAACATTAAACATGTGTCAAGATATGCAAAGTTCTTGAAAGAACTATGTACTCAAAAAGAAGGGCAAAAATTAAAGGATTTTGAAAAGATTCATATCAGTCAGAATGTATCTGCTATGATACAAACAAAACTCCCCACTAAATGCAAGGATCCAGGTATGTTTACTATTCCATGCAAAATTGGGGGAACTCGCATTGAAAAGGCTATGTTAGATTTAGGAGCTTTCATCAATGTTATGCCATATTCTGTATATACATCTTTGAATTTGGGACCATTGAAATCTGTAAATTTGATAATTCAACTAGCAGATAGGTCCACTGCATATCCTAAGGGAATAATTGAGGATGTCTTGGTGCAGGTAGATGATTTGGTGTTCCCTGTAGATTTTTATGTGCTTGACATGGACAATGAGGATTTTGCTGCTCCAATATTATTAGGGAGACCATTCTTGAAAACCTCCAAAACCAAGATAGATGTTCACAATGGCACACTCACTATGGAATTTGATGGTGAAGTAATAAAATTCAATATGTATGAAGCCATGAAACACCCAGGTGATGATACTCTTGTTTATTCCATTGATATACTTGATTCGTTGGCATACGATGTGTTTGAATTAGATGAAAAGGATAAAATGGAGGAAAGTGTGAACAAATCTATAGCAGCAGATGATGGTGAGATAGACTTAGATGAAGGAACAAAGGAGAAACTGGCCGCGCTCAATAATTTTTCAAAAGGGCCACAAAAAGGTAAGGTTGCTTATAATGAATTATCAAATTCTGATACTACTCTTGCACCTTCTATTTTGCAGGATCCTGGGTCTAATTTGTCACCTCTTCCCAATCACTTGAAATACTTGGAAGTAGGAGATGCATCACCTATTTTAGTTGCCAAGAATTTGGGTGTTAAAAAAGAAGAGGAATTGATGCATATTCTTCAGAAAAAAAGAAATGCCATTATAAAAACAATTGCAAACCTTAAAGGCATAGACCCGACTGTAGAGTTGCATCAAGTTCTAGAAATTAAAGGGGTTAGATCCCTTAAAGGTAAGAAATCTCTCCCTTTGTTAGGACCACTTGTTATTACTAATGTGGCTTCTGGTTATGCAGTTGAATTTCAAGGATTGAATCAGTCTCAGAAATTTAAAGTGAACATCAGAGAGCCTCCATGAACAAAGATAGGGAGCTGAGTCGAGCCAACGACGTAAAACAAAGGCGCTGGTTGGGACGCAACCCAACAACCATTCTTCTTCTTCATCTTATTTTCATAGTTTAATTTTTCTTTATTTTCAAAAAAAAATGGTGCAGAATTGCGGACGTACATGCGCCGCAGCGCTCGTCGTCCAGACTGGGCGAGAGCCGCGGCGCTATAGAACAGCGCCGCGACGCTAACAACCCAGAATGGGTGAGCGCTGCGGCGCTCTTTATAAGAGGGTCGCGAGCCCTCTCGTTTTCCCCTCCGTTTTTTGCATCCATTTCACCTTCCACTCCACTTTCTTGCCTTAAATCAACCATACTCACCTCCCATTATGTTATCTTGCTAACATTCCATGATTTTTCATCTTCTTTGGCAGGATTAAAACACCCCTTTCAGCATTTGAGTTGGATTTTAATGGCAATTTTCTAGGGTTCTCATGAAACTTTGATCTCACACTTTCCAGCCACAACTCACGCTGAATTAGGTACGATTTACTTTGTTTATCCTGCTGAAGTTGATCTCTATACTTCATTGCTACTGGTTTTCATTGCATTGGGACTTGAAGTTACGAATCTACCATCCATTCTCTCAATTTTTCAAGAGCGCACACTAGGTGTTTGATAAAACTCCCCAGTGAATCTGCCAAGTGCAATGGCCCCAAAAACTTCCAAATTAGGCATCTCAAAGGAAAAGAACAGAGTTGAGGACCCTCCAGCATTCGACACTGTGGCTTTTGTGACTGAAGAGGTTTATCAACACCACATCAAAGTGGTGGTGCATAAGCCTATAGTTCTAGAGCGTGGATTTATTATCATTGAAGGGCTACCTCACAGAGACAATATCCTCCATAGGCATTGGGAGATTTTCTGTAGGAACCCAGAACCAGGAGTTATTCCCGTGGTACAGGAGTTCTACTCCAATGCCACAGTTCACGGACGTCATAAAGCACGGGTTAGAGGCAAGATGGTGCCATTCACTCTGCACGCCATTAATGAATTCTATTCACTGCCTGATATTGAGGATGATGGATATACGACGCTTCTTCAATCCTACATTGACTTTGAAGACTTTATATGCACTCTATGCTACAGGGGGGCCTCCTGGAAATTGGATAGCAATGGCCATCCGTTATACCTTGCTAGAGCTGATATGAATAAAGTGGCTAAAGCATGGCACTATTTCGTGTCAGCAAGATTCATGCCCAGCTTCAACATGGGTCAAGTCAGGAGGGATAGGGCCATTTTGCTTTATGCAATACTAAAGGGCCTTTCTATTGATGTAGGCAAGATTATTCATAGGCAGATGCTCAGCTGTATTAGTGTTAGAGGCGGATCCCTCTTTGCCCCTAGTTTAATTACTAGTCTATGTCAGAAGGCAGAAGTAAGCTGGGATTCCACTGAGGCTCTCATTCACCCAGTGAAACCTATTTCCTATGCAGACATACAAAAATACAAAGGTCATGAAGAAGCAGCAGAGGAGGAGCTAGGGATTCAGCCAGTACCTACCGAGGAACCGGGCAGCAGCTCAGCTCCACCACCATCCCAGCATACCATTGAAGATTTATGGGAGCGCACAGAGTGTCTGAGCCATCAAATGAAGGATCTGGTCCTCTACCAGCACTCTATTGTACAGCATCATCATGCATGTTTTAGCCAGTTAGGTCATGCCCTGAACCTCCCAATTGCTTTCTTGGCACCTCCTGAACCACCCTTTAGGCCTGCACCTGAGCATGATGAGATGGATGGTGATCACTAATCAGGGAAGTTTCACTGAACCCCTCCTTATGTTATTACTTGTCCCTATTATATTCTCTTTTATATTCTTACATTGGGGACAATGTATGTTTTTAAGTGTGGGGGGGTCACTTTATGATTCAGCTGGATGACTGTATAATAAATCATACACTTGTGCACTTTCCTACTTTGATGCATAACTATAATTTTATGATATATGCACTTTTAATCCTGTCATGAGGTGAGCATGTGAACAAAATTTCAATTTATGAGTTTGTGATAGCTGAACCAATAGCCAATGATATAACTGTTTAAATTGCTTATAGCTCTTGGGAGACGTAGGAAAGTCATAATTATGTGTAATTTTAATTTCTTTTCAATTTATGATTACCTATTTTCTAAAAATCCTGAAATTCTTTTGCACAGTAATTTTGGATATTTAATTTATCTTTTACTTAGAAAAAGATTATATAACTCAAAAATATTTTATGATCTCATTTAAATTTCTAGAACTTATTTCAATGCTACTTGAGGTGAAATCTTAGGCTAATTCTAACAATTAGGAGATGATTTAGGCAATTTTTTTTTGATGAGATTGTGCCTTTCAAGCTTAACCCAAACAAGTGAATATCCTTAGAACCTCTATTTTGAGCTTAATTAAAATTTTATTCTATACCCACAAAACAGCCAAGACCAAATTTTTGTGATTAAAACATTTATTTTTTCTACCTGATTCACTCACTCCATGATTAATTTCTGAATATTTGTTTTACATATCTACATTAATGAAAGGGTGGAAGGGTGGAGCAAGGATAAAAGAAAGAAAGAATATATATATATATATATATATATATATATATATATATATATATATATATATATATATATATATATATATATTCTCAAAAGACTAATGAAAGTCTATCCAGTGATTGAAAAAGAAGAAATAGAGTATCAAAGAAAAGTAGAATGCAGAAAAGCAAGGAACTAAGTGTGGGGGAAAAAAATTCCCCAATCTTGAGAATTAGCTCAAATAGATCAGAGTTAATCATGTGATGTTGGGAGATTAAGCTTTAAATTATATCTTTTATCTCACCCCATAGTCTAGCCACATTACAAGCTGAGTTTAGTCCTTTTGATCCTAAGAAGTAGTTTTAGCCTACATTAGTGGAGAGTAGCATGAAAAATAAGTCTATGGAAATTTTAAATAAAGAGCCATGCTATAATTCTTGAGATGTATAAACTCATTTTGGTAAAAGAAATATAAATTATTCAAAGACACACACACACTATGGATTTTAGGGAATAAAATTATAAATTGCATTTGAATTAAATTTTGCACATGGGCATGAAAATTTTCTGAAATTTCTTCAAGAGCATACAATTTTCACTATGAGGCAGCATATTGGTAAGCCATTCACTCATTTCATATACTGAATTCTGTTTACATGAATTAATTTGCTTGAGGACAAGCAAAAGAGTAAGTGTGGGGGTATTTGACATGCTATAATTTTAGCATGTATTTAGCATATTTTATGTTACTTTTTATTTTATTTAAATAGTGAATAAATAGGATTTAATTAATTTTTGTGTTTTATGTTTTAGGAATAATAAAGAAGAAAAGAAGAGAAAAAATCATGAAAAATGCTGATTTCTGACCTTTCATCACTAATGGAGGCATATCTTGCTCATTTGAGCTCCGATTGAGGTGATTCCAGCGGTTATGGAAAGAAGAAACATAGAGATACAACTTTCATGTTCGGTACTTCTGCAAAATCTAGAAGATTCTGGGCGCCGCGGCGCTCACAAGAGAGCGCCGCGGCGCCCGCCCGCCATACAAGACTTGCTGATTTCGCAATTTTAGGTCATTTTCGCCCAAATTGAAGTGAGATGGACGAGAATTTGACCTAAATACATTCTGACTTCGATTAGGAGGGGGGAGTCTATAAAAAGAGAGGCAAGCAAGTAGAGAGAGGATCGAATTCTTCATCTACATTCTTCAATTCTTATTTAGAGTTTCTTATGGCCCTACGTGGCTAGTTGTTTTTAGTTGGTTGAGGTGAGTTGAAACCTCAAGGGATTTTTATACATTGTGAGATGTGGATTTGATGTTATTATTTCAATTTGATTTGAATATTGATTGTTCATCTGTTCTTATTCTTAATGATTATTCATATGATTCCTAGGAGGCCTACTAGTATTTTGTCTGTTTTAATCTACCGCTAAATTGTGTTTTGAACAATGTCTTCAAATCTGCGATTCGTGAGGAAAATAAGTTTGTGGGTTTTGGATTATAAATCGTTGAACCTATGATGAATGATTAACTAAATTAGATATATGTGTTTATATTTATTTAGCTCTGTCAGTTTCTCTAGTTCTTCATGCGGTTAACAAGTTATATTTTACCGATGTGCTAAAAGATGGCTTGTTAATTAGGGTTTTATTAGTGCGATTGTCATTAATTTGCTAGGCTTAAGGAGAAACAGGGTTAAACCCCCAATGATAGATATTCATTTACAGATTGATTATGTTGTCGATGATCAATGTAATCCCTTGACGGTGGATACCAACCGAAACCAACGTCTTTATCATTAATCACTTTCTCTTATTTATTTTCATTATTTTTTACTTTACTTAATTTGCGATTATCAATTCTCCCCTTTTTAATCACATAAGGTAATTCCAGTCTCTGTGGGATCGACCCTTACTCCCACTACTACAGGTTAGTTTTGAGGTAAGGTATTAATTTGGGTGTACCTGCGACAGTGTGCACCAGTGATCCTCCTTTAGTATGCCAATTAACAACTTATCTAGATCAAGGTCATAATTCTCGTCGAGTTCTTGAGCGTTCGGTGGGGGGGGAGTGTGCATGGGACGCCCTATAAATCCAGCATCTAAGAGTCGTTGGCAGGCACCGAAGATGTGACAGCCTCCGACTCTAGTGCCCGGGAGTCTAGATGGGGAAGTATGGATGGAACATACTCTGACTCCACAGTGGGCTGTTTGCCTTCACTGATCATTGGGAAAGCCCTAGGACTCTGTGAACTGGATGCACCTGCTCTGCCCGTGAAGAGTGATCTTGCCCTCCTCATCATCATCGTTCCTGTCAAAATACAATTACAAACATAAGTTCCGCATAAAACTATTACAAACTAAACTGTGCCTAATTAAAATAAAGAAATTATCAAAAACAACAATAATTTAATTGTAAGTAGAGAAAAATATATTTAAACTGATATTGTAATAGGCATAAATTAACTTCTCCCTCTGGAAATAATCTTTCTAAATTTGGCTCTTGTAATGGATCACTCTCATATATAAGATTTTCATCTTCCTCTCCCATCTCGTATAAGTCACGGGACTTCAAATGCATAACTATACTCCATTTGTTGTTCAGCTCATCTTGTACATAGTACATCTAATGAGCCTAAGATGCTTGGATGTATGGCTTGTCATCGTCATTTTCACCAATATGAATCAACTGAGAGAAATTGACCGATGTCACCCCAATGTCATTGGTTGTAATTACCCTCGTTGTAGTTGTGTTAGCCCACATACACTTGAATAATGTGACTGTGAAATGCCCATGATAGTTTAACTTAATAATATCCAATAGTTTTCCATAATACGAGATGCCACTAAATTGCATGTTCCTATTACTACTACTTGCATAACTCTTTGTCCCGAAAGTACTGTAAAATAACCTATAAATTTAGGGAGTAATATTACCTTGATCTCTTAATATTTCGCTACAATGTTCAACATAATAGTTTTAGATAATTGTTTTATCTTGAAATTGACACCAAAATTACCTATATCGGAGTTCAATTGAGGGAGTTATTCTCTGATTTGTAAGAGAAGGTTAGATATGATGAAAACCCGCATCAAGAAAATAAAGAAATAAAATTAATATTTAAAAAAGAAGACGAATCTTATAAATAACTAGTATATGCCATAGTCATTTCCATTGTATGAACTTCTTACCATCTTAAGTGTAAAATTCTGACATAGAAATATTTTATAAAGTGATATTTGAAATAGTTATGTTCATGGCATGATTACCAATGATTTATGGTAATAGTTATATTTTGATGAACATACTTGTTATTGAAAGCATATTTTTGGTTATCATTGTGAAAAGAAAAGAAATGAGCATGATCACATGGCAATCCGTGTGGTGCACCAGTAGGGGACGCCCTACCAACGGTTATGATTATTATTATAAGAAAAGAAAGAGAAAGTGTGCCATGTCGGACGAAGCGAGAAAAGACCGTATCGGAGAGTAGAGGATACTCACCCTGACCGGGGTAGGTTGAAATGAGAATAAGTTGATGGGCATCATATGATATTCTAAAAATAGTTAATCACGTCATACATATCATTACTGTATGATTCTTATGTGCATAGATGTAATGCATTCATGTGACCAAAGATATTTTCTGTAGTTTATACAGCTGAACATGACGTGATGATCTATATTGATGATGATTTATTGTTGAACTTACTGGGATTTAATTCTCACTATATTTCCATATCATGTTCAGAAAATTAGTTATGCAGATTTTCTATAGCTCTGGCTTTTAGTACATGTTGGATCAAGTTATTCTATGATGGGCGGATCCTAAATAAAATGTTTGTGGGCGAGTTGGCACGGATCCTAGTGAAGGTGCAACCTCCCACACTCGAATCTCCGGAATTGGTCAACCAGAATAAATAAGATGTAGATATTTATGTGTTTGAAATGTTATACGTACGTTTTGATTAATGATGTGTATGTGAACTTTGTATTGTATAAATTAAATAAATGTTATATTGAGTTAAGTTGTAAGGAGGTAATAACTTCATGGTATTTAAAAAAAATTGATACTAAAATGGAGTTGTTACATAATTGGTATCAGAGGAGGTCGATCCTAGATGGCCAGTGGGTGGATGGTTATCTAAATCGATCTTATAGTGTCTTGAGTATGTTGTGGTTGTGCTGTGTAAGGGATCAGTGATTCATATAGGTAAGAAATTACTAGTGTTTCCTATCTATATGCCGAGGTGGTGTTATGACTGCTATTAAATATTTTTGAACTAACTATTGTGCTTGATCACCTCAATAGCAGCATAATTTTGTTTTTGCCATAGTAGGAAATGGCTCCACCAAAGAGGAATCCAGCAACCAATTCAGAGGAAACCCTGCACAACCTGGCCACGGTAATTCGAGACCACGTCATGACCACCAACCAAATTTTACAATATCTCTAGAATGCTAATAACCCAAATGGTGAGAATGGTGCTAACAACTGGATGGCTGGAAAAGATAATGGCATATCCGAGTTCTTGAGGACTAGACCAACTTGTTTCCAAGGTGGCTATGACCCAACGGTAGGCGAAAGGTGGATAAGGGAATTAGAGAAAATCTTTGAAGTGATGGGCTATACTGAAGAGCAGCAAGTTATTTTTGCTACATATATGTTAAAGGATGAAGCAGAATACTGGTGGCATAGAGCTAGAGAACTTTTAGCTCATCAGGGAAGACAGATCACCTGGCAAGTGTTCAAGGACATTTTTGTTTGAAAAGTACTTTCCAAGTACTGTACGAGCAGAGAAGAAGATCAAATTCCTCCAACTCAGGCAAGGCAGTATAACCGTGGACCAGTGTATCACAAGGTTCGAGGAGCTGTCTAAGTTCTCCTCTTATCTGCGATATAACCCAGATGAACCATGGAAGGCGATTAAGTTTGAAGCGGGACTAAACCCGGAGATAAAGAATATTGTTATAGTTATGGAGATCAGAGAGTTTGTACCTCTGATAAATAAATGCAGACTCCTGGAAAAGAGTTTAAGGGCAGTAGAGGACGAGAAGCAAAGGTGAAACCTATGGAAGAGGAAGAAAAATTTTCCCAACCCTGGAAAGAACATGAGAAGAAGTGAATATGGAGCTGGAAAGAGGCCATTGACTACGGGTCCTAGACCTTTTCAACAAGACCTCGCCCCAGTCAAGTGCTCTAAGTGCGAACGCATGCATGGTAACCGGCCATGCTACATGGGACAAGATGTCTACTTCAATTGCGGACAGAAGGGACATTTTGTGAGAAACTGCCCACAAAATGTGGGGAAGCAGCCAGAACAGAGGCCTCAGGTGAAAGGAAAGGTTTTCACCCAGAGCAGCCAAGAGGCTGCTCAATCTTCTGAAATGATTCAAGGTACATGCTATATCTATGGATTTGCTCTTATGTTGTTATTTGACTCTGGTGCTAGTCATTCATTTATATCAAAAAAATGTATTAGGAAGTTTCAGTTTCCTATTTCTGAAACTCCCTATGAGCTATCCGTAGAAACCCCTACAAGGGAAAGGGTATTAACTTCCTCTGTATGTAAAGATTGTCAAGTCACCATCCAGGAGAAAACTTTTTTTGTAGACCTCATCTGTTTACCTTTAAGAGGTATTGAGGTCATTCTAGGGTTAGACTGGATGTCTAGAAATCGAGTCTTGTTGAATTGTTGTAACAAGACCTTTGAATTTTTACCTCCTACTCCGAAAGAGGAGGTCCAGTTATTGATGCTAAATGCCAATCAAGTTAATAGGGAGTTGAAGAATGGAGTACTCGGATACATTCTCTTGTATTTATCAAACCTAGAAGTCGAATCGAAGCTTGATGAAATCCCAATAGCCAACGAGTTTCCTGAAATATTTCCATCAGATATTCCAGGCTTACCTCCCAAGAAAGAGATAGAGTTCTTTATTAATCTCCTACCTGGGACATGGCCTATCTCTATTGCACCATATCGAATGGCCTCGAAGGAACTACAGGAACTCAAGAAGCAGTTAGAGGAACTATTAGACAAGCAATTCATTAGACCGAGTGTATCACCTTGGGGAGCTCCTGTATTGTTTGTTAAGAAGAAAGACGGGAGCTTAAGACTATGCATAGATTACAGACAGCTGAATAAGGTGACTATCAAAAACAAGTACCCTCTCCCTAGGATAGATGACTTATTGGATCAATTAAAGGGAGCCTCCATCTTTTCTAAAATTGACTTGAGGTCAGGATATCATCAGATTAGGATCAAGGAGGAGGACGTACTAAAAACTGCCTTCAGGACTAGGTATGGGTACTATGAGTTTCTCGAAATGCCCTTCGGGTTGACGAATGTACCTGTAATTTTCATGGATTACATGAATCGCATTTTTTGACCCTACCTAGATCAATTTGTTGTAGTGTTCATTGATGACATCTTGATATATTCTAAGAGTGAGAAAGAACATGAACAACATCTCCGAATCGTGCTACAAGTGCTGAAAGAGAAAAAGTTATATGCTAAATTGGAGAAGTGTGAATTTTGGCTGTCAGAGGTGAAGTTTCTCAGACATGTCATCTCTAATAGAGGGGTAGCCGTAGATCTTAGCAAGACGAAAGCAGTGATTAAGTGGGAGAGACCAAAGACAGTTACGAAAATCAGAAGTTTCCTAGGTTTGGCAGGATACTACAAGAGGTTTATACAAAACTTCTCTCGTATAGCCTTGCCATTGACTAAATTGACCAGGAAGGGAAGTCCTTTCAAATGGACTGATCAATGTGAAGCTAGTTTTCAGGAGCTGAAGAAAAGACTGACCACTCCTCTTGTTTTAATTATTCCAGACCCCACAGGATATTTTGCAGTGTATAGTGACGCTTCAAACAAAGGGCTAAGATGTGTGCTGATGCAAGATAAGAGAGTAGTTGCTTATGCCTCTAGGAAACTGAGACCCCACGAAGGAAACTATCCAACCCATGATCTTGAATTAGCGACAGTAGTGTTTGCCTTAAAGATTTGGCGACACTATTTGTACGGGGCAACCTTTGAAGTATATTGTGATCATAAGAGTCTTAAATACCTCTTTGATCAGAAGGAGTTAAATATGAGGCAACGAAGATGGGTAGAATTCCTCAATGACTATAATTTTGAGATAAAGTATCATCTCGGAAAGGCGAATGTTGTAGCAGATGCCTTGAGTCGAAAATCTCTGCACATGGGTCAGATGATGGTGTATGAGATGCAGATGTTAGAGGAGTTTCAAAATTTGAAGCTAGCCACTACTCTTACTCCAAAGAATCTAGTCATTAATGGTTTAAGTATAGGGTGTGACCTTAGAGCCCAAATCAAAGAGGCTCAAGCTCACGACCAATACTTACAGGATCATAAAGACCAAGGTAATTTTTCTGTCATAGAAGATGGAGCAATCATGTATCAGGGAAGGATTTGTATCCCTTAAGAACGAGAGTTGAGGACTAAGATCCTGCAGGAAGCGCATCAGAGTAAATACACAGTCCATCCTGGATGCACTAAAATGTACCAGGATCTAAAAAGGATGTATTGGTGGCCAGGGATGAAAAAGTACATTGCTGAGTTTGTGGCGAAATGTCTCATTTGTCAAAAGGTGAAGGTGGAGAATCAAAAGTCAGCGAGATTTCTACAACCTCTTGAGATCCCTAAATGGAAATGGGACAATATCTGTTGTGGGTTTACCTAAGACTTCAGTGAGACATGACTCTATCTAGGTAATAGTTGACATATTAACCAAATCTACTTACTTTCTGCCCATAAAAATTAACTTTTCACTGGATAAATTGGCCCAACTGTACATCCAGGAAATAGTTAGACTGCATGGGATTCCCTTAACTATTGTTTCTAATAGAGATCCGAGGTTCACGTCGAGGTTTTGGAAAGCTTTGCAGGAAGCTTTTAGTACTCAGTTACAGTTCAGTACTGCCTACCATCCTCAGACTGATGGGCAGACAGAACGCACCATTCAAACCTTAGAAGATATGTTGAGGGCCTGTGTGATAGAGCAAGGTAAAGGATGGGATAAGTACCTACCTTTAGTAGAGTTTGCTAATAATAATAGTTATTACTCTAGTATTAAGATGGCCCCCTATGAAGCTTTATACGGTAGAAAGTGCCGATCTCCACTATGTTGGTTTGAGGTAGGAGAAAAGAACTTGTTGGGTCCTGATCTAGTTCAACAAACCACTGAACAAATCAAGATGATACGAGACAAAATACTTACAGCTCAAAGTCGGCAAAAGAGTTACTACGATAAGAGACATAGACCTCTAGAGTTTGAGGAAGGAGACCATGTATTTCTGAAACTTTCCCCGACTACTGGAGTTGGTAGGTCTCTCAAAATAAGAAAGTTAAGTCTGTGATTTTTGGGACCCTACCAAATTCTGAAGAAAGTAGGGACATTAGCATATCAAGTTGCTCTACCACCTAATTTGTCCAACCTGCATATTGTTTTCCATGTATCACAGCTGCGAAAGTATCTTCCAGATTCATCACATGTAATACAGGATGAACCAATCCAAATAAAGAAGAACATGACATACCAACTAGTACCTGCATCCATATTGGACACTGACGTGAAGCAACTGAGAAATAAAACCATTCCCCTTGTTAAGGTGTTATGGGAAGGTTTGACTTCGGAAGAAGCAACTTGGGAACTGGAAGAAGTCACGAGGAAGAAAAATACGCAATTGTTCTTATTAATTAATTGCTAAAATTTTAAGGACAAAATTTCTTTTAGGGGTTGAGAAATGTAACATCCCTAATTTCGTTTCTTTTATTGATAAAAGTACATAAATATTTAATTAAGGAAATAAAATTTATTAGACAATATTTTAGATATCTAAGGAAATATAATCCTTAGAAATTCTTCACCTTATGTATATGCATAGAAAATGTTTCTAACATTAAAAGAACAAATAAAGAGGGAAAACCTAATAGGAAAAACAATTAGAAATAACATACTAAAGAGATGCAAAATTCTTGGATAAGGAAGATAAATTTTTAGAAACAAGTAAGTGTCATAAAATTTCAAGAACATTGGATAAGGGTAATTTTTTCCTAATTCAAGAACTAGAGTTACTAAGTTTAAAATCTTTACCCATACATTGGGCTTTTACCTATGGACACTTGATATAGAGTTTTTCTACTTCACATAAGTTTCTAGCAAGCCCATTGGATATCCTAAGCAAGAAATAAAACATAGACTTGGACTAGGATATAGTAATTGGACCAATAGCCCAAAAATTATGAAAATTTGACCAAGCCCTCCAAGAAAGGTATAATTTTATCCAAAGCAAAGAAAATGGGTAGGAATAAGCCCATAATGGGTAGGAATAAGCCCAAATCCAAGAGGAAAAATAAAATAAAATAAAATAGGTAATGATATAATAATGTAATAATAATAAAGATTAGGTTACATGGCATTAAGACAAAAATTTAGCAAGTCATGTGATTCTACATTCAAAATTTTGGCAAGTGGCATGATAATATAAGGCTTTAGGACAAAAACATTTATATCCTACACTCATAATTTTAGCAAGTGGTATGATAATACACGGCATTAGGACAAAACATTCCTACCCACACAAATAATATCAACCAAATAATAGAGATTCAAGGGCTAGAAATTTGCCACCTAAAAAGGCAAACCTATCATACTTGTTTAAGATAAAATAAAATGGAAATGGTTCATCAAGGAAGAATATGTTAGGATAGCTTTTGTATTTTAATTTCTGGGAACTATCTGTAGGGAATTAAAATAAATGGTTAACATAAGAATTAACGATATATGTGTCACGGATTTTACGCCACTGGAATCATTCAATTTGGAGTCCATATGAGGTAGATATGGTCTGATTAGTAGTCAAAGGTCAGAAAATGATTCATCAGGGAAGAATATGTTAGGATAGCTTATGTACTTTAATTTCTGAGAATTATCTGTAAGGAATTAAAATAAATGGTTAACATAATAATTATAGCTATGTGTGTCACGGATTTTTAACCACTAGAATCATTCAATTTAGAGTCCATATAAGGAAGATATGAGCTGATTAGTAGTCAAAGGTCAGAAAATGGTTCATCAGGGAAGAATATGTTAGGATAGCTTCTGTATTTTAATTTCTGGGAATTCTATGTATGGAATTAAAAAAAATAGTTAACATAATAATTATAGCTACGTGTGTCACGGATTTTTAGCCACTGAAATCATTCAATTTGGAGTCCATATAAGGAAGATATGAGCTGATTAGTAGTCAAAGGTCAGAAAATGGTTCATCATGGAAGAATATGTTAGGATAGCTTCTATATTTTAATTTTTGGGAAATCTTTGTATGGAATTAAAATAAATAGTTAACATAACAATTATAGATATGTGTGTCACGGATTATTAGCCACTGGAATCACTCAAGTGGGAGTCCATATGAGGAAGATATGGTCTGATTAGTAGGTAGAGGTCAGAACCTTTCCTAGAAGAAATAACCTATAAATGTAAGGAGTAATATCACCTTGATCTCTTAATATTTCGCTACAATGTTCAATATAATAGTTTTAGATAATTGTTTTATCTTGCAATTGACACCAAAATTACCTACATCGGAGTTAAATTGAGGGAGTTATACTCTGATTAGTAAGAGAATATTAGATATGATGAAAACCTGCATCAAGAAAATAAAGAAATAAAATTAATATTTAAAAAAGAAGACGAATCTTATAAATAACTAGTATATGCCATAGCCATTTCTATTGTATAAACTTCTTACCATTTTAAGTGTAAAATTCTGACATAGAAATATTTTTATAAAGTGATATTTGAAATAGTTATGTTCATGGCATGATTACCAATGATTTATGGTAATAGTTATATTTTGATGAACATACTTGTTATTGAAAGCATATTTTTGGCTATCATTGTGAAAAGAAAAGAAATGAGCATGGTCACATGGCAATCCGTGTGGTGCACAAGTAGGGGACGCCCTACCAACGGTTATGATTATTATTATGAGAAAAGAAAGAGAAAGTGTGCCATGTCGGAAGGAGCGAGAAAAGACCGTATCGGAGAGTAGAGGATACTCACCCTGACCGGGGTAGCTTAAAATGAGAATAAGTTGATGGCCATCATATGATATTCTAAAAATAGTTAATCCTGTCATACATATCATTACTGTATGATTCTTATGTGCATAGATGTAATGCATTTATGTGACCAAAGATATTTTCTGTAGTTTATACAGCTGAACATGACGTGATGATCTATATTGATGATGATTTATTGTTGAACTTGCTGGGATTTAATTCTCACTATATTTGCATATCATGTTCAGAAAATTAGTTATGCAGATTTTCTATAGCTCTGGCTTTTAGTACACGTTGGATCGAGTTATTCTATGATGGGCGGATCCTAAATAAAATGTTTGTGGAAGAGTTGGCACGGATCCCAGTGAAGGTGCAACCACCCGCACCCGAATCTCTGGAATTGGTCAACCAGAATAAATAAGATGTAGATATTTATGTGTTTGAAATGTTATATGTACGTTTTGATTAATGATGTGTATGTGAACTTTGTATTGTATAAATTAAATAAATGTTATATTGAGTTAAGTTGTAACGAGGTAATAACTTCATGGTATTTTAAAAAAAAATTTAGTACTAAAATGGAGTTGTTACAATTAAAATAAATGGTTAACATAAGAATTAAAGATATATGTGTCACGGATTTTAAGCCACTGGAATCATTCAATTTGGAGTCCATATGAGGAAGATATGAGCCGATTTGTACTCAAAGGTCAGAAAATGGTTCATCAGGAAAGAATATGTGAGGATAGCTTCTGTGTTTCAATTTATGTGAATTATTTATAGTGAATTAACATAAATGGTTAACATAATAATTAAAGATAAATGTGTCACGGATTTTTAGCCACTGGAATCATTCAATTTAGATTTCATATGAGGTAGATATGTTTTGATTAGTAAACATAGGTCAGAAAATGGTTAATCAGGAAAGAATATGTTAGGATATCTTTGGTGTTTTAATTTCTGGGAACATTCTATAAGGAATTAAAATAAATGGTTAAATTGTGGAAGTTATGCTCTGATTAGTAAGAGAATGTTAGATATGATGAAAACCTGCATCAAGAAAATAAAGAAATAAAATTAATATTTTAAAAAGAAGACGAATCTTATAAATGAAAATAATAAATGACTAGTATATGCCATAGCCATTGCCATTGTATGAACTTCTTAGCATCTTAAGTGTGAAATGTGGACATGGAAAGATTTTATAAAGTGATATTTGAAATGGTTATATTTATGGCATGATTACCAATGATTTTTGGTAATACTTATATTTTATTGAGCATACTTGTTATTGAAAGCATATTTTTGGCTATCATTGTGAAAAGAAAAGAAATGAGTACGGTCACATGGCAATCCGTGTGGTGCACCAGTAGGGGACGCCCTACCAACGGTTATGATTATGATTATGAGAAAAGAAAGAAAAACTGTGCCATGTCGGATGGAACGAGAAAAGCTCATACCAGAGAGTAGAAGATACTCACCCTGACCGGGGTAGCTTGAAATGAGAATAAGTTGATAGCCATCATATGATATTCTGAAAATAGTTAATCCTGTCATATATATCATTACTCTATGATTCTTATGTGCATAGATATAATGCATTCATGTGAACAAAGATATTTTTTGTATTTTGTACAGCTGAACATGACGTGATGAGCTATATTGAGGATGATTTATTGTTGAACTTACTGGGATTTAATTCTCACTATATTTCCATATCATGTTTAGAAAATTAGTTATGCTGCTTTTTTCTATGGCTCTGGATTTTATTGCACATTGGATCGAGTTACTTTATGTTGGGCAGATTTCAGAATCAAATAAGATATTTGTGGTCGTGTTGGCTCAGATCCTGGTGAAGGTGCAACCACCCGCACGTGTTTCTCCAGAATTGGTCAACCAAAATAAACAAGATGTAAATATATATGTGTTTGATATGTTGCATATACGTTTTGATTAATGACGTGTATGTGAACTTAATATTGTATAATAAGAAAGAAAAAAAAAGGTTGTTACATAATTGGTATCAGAGCAGGTCGATCCAAGATGGCCAGTGGTTGGTTGGTTATCTAAATCGATCTTATAGTATCCTGAGTATGTTATGGTAGTGCTGTGTAGGGGATCAGTGATTTCATATAGGTAAGAAATTACTAGTGTTTCTTATCTATATGCCAAGGTGGTGTTATGACTGCTGTTAAATATTTTTTTTGAAACTAACTATTGGGCTTGATCACCTCAATAGCAGCATAACTTTATTTTTGCCACAGTTGGTAATGGCACCACCAAGGAGGAATCTGGCAAACAATGCAAAGGAAACCTTGCACAACCTTGCCACAGCAATTCGAGAATTTGATATTGATTTACTCCTTATAACCCAACTAGTATCTATATTCCTATATAGAATGATATCGATTGAATTAAAAAAAATAGTTACAAGACTTGTTAGACAAGGGATTTAAATGCCCTAGTACTTTTATTCGGAGTGCTCCAGTTTTATCTGTGAAAAAGAAAGATGGATCACTATGACGATGCATAGATAATAGACAGTTGAATAAGGTGACAGTGTAGAATAAAAACCCATTACCTCGTATAGATTACCTGTTTGACCAGTTATAAGGTGTTCAATATTTTTCCAAAAATTGATTTGGGATATGAGTAACATTAATTAAGGATAAGAGAAGAGGATGTACGAAAATTTTATTTTAGGACTTATTATGGTCATTATAAGTTCTTAGTGATGTCATTTAAATTGACAAATATTTTAGCTGCATTCATAGATTTAATGAATAGTAATTAGGTCATACCTGGATCAGTTTATTTTTATTGATGATCTACTAGAATATTTCAAAAGTTCAGAGGATCATAAGCAACATTCAAAGATAGTTTTACCAACTCTAAAGGAGTATGGTTGGTAAATATGGTATCCAAGTAGACTCTAAGAAAGTAAAATTAGTACAATAATAGCTACATTTTACTACATTTAAAGATGAAGATCCAAATCTAATTTACGGTTCCTGCGGTTATCTGCCATCCATTCTATTTGAGTCATAGTTGGATCAGGTACATGAACATATGCCTGTAAAGCATCAATCAACTCCTCAGCATTTGAAGCTGAGATGAGAATTCGTCGTGCTGGGTGTTAGATGAAGCTTTGTTCCACAGCATGATCAAGGAAAGACAACTAACCATCAAAGAAGTGATTAACATTTAACAAACCTATCGGTTTGTGATGCATATTTAGTTGTGCCCAAGAGACTATTTGAAAAATTTCTTCTAAAGTACCAAAACTCTCTGGTAAGGCAATGAAGGCATCAGCATTGCTCATCATTCGAGCCATGTGTTCATGCATGGAAGCTACCCTAAACTCTTCCCCAATTGTCTTTCCTATGATGTTAGATGCAGGTAGAGCTGTAGGAATAATACCTAGAACTTGGCATCCTCCTATATGGGCAGCTGTAGACACACACCCCATTAACCCACGGTTACCTCCACCATAGACTAAATGAATTTTTCTTCTGACTAGTACCATACCCAGGTTTTGTGCAGCTTTCACATACTCTCCATCTTTTCCTGGACTAGAACCATAAAAGACACAAATATTTTGAAATTGACGAAATGTGATTCCCTCCATAGTTGCACACACCTTCACTTGGAGTATGAAAGTAAAGATATTAACCTGTGCATTTATAGAACTCGGAGAATAGCATACTTATGATAGCTATGTGAATAGGCCGAGAATAATTAGAACATTTATGTGAGTAATTGGTGGATATCAGCTAAATTGAAGGTGAAATTTTCTAAAAAGACGGCAAGCAAGTATATATATAATAGTTGTGATAGTCGCTCATATTAGGCATATAAAGCGAATAAGGTTAAGATATCATCATAAATTTGTCTTTGTTGTCTTTGATGAAACCTTGATATCTTGATTCTTGTAGAGAAGTTGTAGGTGACAGGCGTAATTGAAAAACAAAAGAAAGTGAAAATGTAAAAAAGTTAGTTGTTGAAGAAGGACAATCAAATGATTTATTTTGTTTTCCCAATATTTTTGCCAGTCGACTATTGGTATTATTAAGTCGACTAGCTATTTTGAGAAATTTTAATTTGGACTGGTTATTTTACAGTTGATTGATTACATCTATTTTGAAGCCATCAACTGCAGCCTACCAGTTAACTACGTATTCTTTGATTTTCACAGATTTTTTTAAGCTCAGAAATGTTTCTTTTTCCATGTGATATCTTTCCACCGAATACCAACAGATTTAGAGTAGATTTTGGCACATATATTCAAACCTTGCGGCCACCGATTTTTGCCGATATAACAGCTAAATTTTTATTTTCAAAAATTACGGCCACCGATTTTAACTCTCCTAATGTTTTGTCTAAACTTTTGACTTTCTATTTTAGCATCGTTCTTTATTATGATTTTCATCTGTTCTACTGCATTGTCCTACATTATTTATTTATTATTATTATATTTGAAACTCAACTATTATGATGTTTTGACGAATGTAATCAGGAGAATTAGTGGTGTTGAAGTTCTTGAGGAATAAAATATAGGAAGTAGGATTTAAGTTAGTCTTTGAACTCTTAATTTGGAAATATAGAGAATATTCTGAGAACCATATCCGAAAATAATATAAGTGATCTAGATATTTGTGTTAAAGGATTATATCATGCTAAGTTGAGTCTAGTATCTAGGATGTGAATTATGTTGGAATTGAGAATTCATGTATGAGTAATTGTTAGGAAAAATCTTGTTGAAATGATTGGGTGAATTAAATGGGATTGACATAGGCTAGAATGAGGTGCTTTTGGATATGATAGAAGAAATAATTGAAATTTTTGACAATGAGTTTAATGGTGTTAATAAGCTTGTATAGAATTACTGTGATGAGGTAAGTTGGAATTATTAGACATGTGCCAATGGTACATAAATGTTATTAAAGGTTTGAAGGATTTATTGCTACGTATGTTTAACATATTGATTAAAGGATTTTAAGATAAAAATAGATGATAGATTAAGATGATGATATTCATAGGATGATGTTGATATATGAAAACAAAAAAAAATGACTTGATAGAAGTTTGGAATAAGAAAAGATAGTTACCCAATATGAAGGTGAATATGTTCCTTTATGTGTGTGTTTTCTAATATCGACCCATAGATATATCCATGCGAGCTAGAGGATATAAAGTGAAGAAATTATGGATGAAAGAAATCCTTGTGGTTAAGTTATATGGAAAAATCACTTAAGTGAATAGACATATTAAAAAGTAAAGATGATATATAGAAAAGATATCCTTAATTATTTGGGTAATAAAGTTGGTAACTCTGAATTGTGCCTTAATTACATTCCCTACATGTGGTAGGATGGGTTGAAATTCAGGGACCGAATTTCTTAAGGGGGGAAGAATGTAACATCCCATAAGAAAATAAAATTTATTAGACATTTTTTAGATATCTAAGAAAATATAATCCTTACAAATTATTTACCTTACGTATATGCATAGAAATATTCTAACATTAATGGAATATGTAAAGAGAGAAAATTTAAGAGAAAATATTAAAAATAAATATACTAAAGAAAGGTGAAATTCTTGGGTAAGAAAGATAAATTTTTGTGAAGTAAGTAAAGGTTTTAAAATTTCAAGAAGATCGGATTAGG
Organism: Gleditsia sinensis; assembly: GCA_037074535.1. Classification (NCBI taxonomy): domain Eukaryota; kingdom Viridiplantae; phylum Streptophyta; class Magnoliopsida; order Fabales; family Fabaceae; genus Gleditsia; species Gleditsia sinensis. The sequence continues at coordinate 21,931,080 of CM073465.1, read as the reverse complement.
GTAATTTTTCTTAATTTAAGAGCAAAAGTTAGTAAGTTTAGTATCTCCACCCATAAATTGGGCTTTCACCTATGGACACTTCATATAGTGTTTTCCTACTTCACATAAATTTTTAGCAAGCCAATAGGATAGCCAATGAAGAAATAAAACATAGACTTGGACTAGGATATAGAAATTGAACTGATAGCCCAAAAATCATGAAAATGTGACCAAGCCCATTATGAAAGGTAGAATTTTAACCAAAGTAAAGAAAATGGGAAGAATGAGCCCAAACCTAAGAGGAAAAATGAAAATAAAATAAAAATAAAGTGATGGAGTAATGGTGTAATCTAGATTAGGTGATTTGACATTAAGACAAAAATTTAGCAAGTGGTATAATAATACAAGAATTTAGGACAAAACATCAATATCCTACACTCATAATTTTAGCAAGTGGGTAATAATACATAGCATTATGACAAAACATCTTTATCCCACACAAATAATTTCAACCAAATAATGGAGATTGAAGGGCTAGAAATTTTTCACTTAAAAAGGCAAATCTAACATACTTGATTAAGACAAAAGAAAAAGGAAATGAATCCCTAAATCAAAGAGATCTTGTCCCATATCTTAAGAACATATTATCATAATTTTCAAAATAAAAATCTCCTTTTCCTATGCATATCTTGACTAAGGAAGAGAAAGACAAGAACATAAGTTGTTTGTTTTCCAAAAATTCAACCAAGTGTAATCTAATTGTGATAAGGTAGACCCATGATCATGAAAGATAAATTATTTGAGGGTCTATTTAAGCAAAACCCACCCTTACAAAATTAGCATTTTCGTCCAAATGAGGGAGAGGAAAAATAGAAGCAAGGTAGAGTGAGGAAAGGAGAGGAAGAAAGGAAGAAAGAGGAAGGAGAAGTCTAGAAGACTAAGTGCTCAAAGTAAGTTTAACAATATTTCTTTTTGAAGAAAAGTTTCGAAACTTATAATATTTATATGATATTTTGATCTTAGAACTTTGATGATTGGTCATGGATGTTGCAATATCATGTTACATATTGATCTTGCATGTTATGTATATTTGAATACTTAGGCTGGTATAGAAAGTTCTGCATAGGTATGGCTATAGGTGGCAAAATTTTAAGCTTCTGTGTTTTAATTTCTGGGAATTATCTGTAGGGAATTAAAATAAATGGTTAACATAAGAATTAACGATATATGTGTCATGGATTTTTAGCCACTAGAATCACTGAATTTGGAGTCCATATGAGGAAGATATGAGCCGATTATTAGTCAAAGGTCAGAAAATGGTTCATCAAGGAAGAATATGTTAGGATAGCTTCTGTTTTTTAATTTCTGAGAATTATCTGCAAGGAATTAAAATAAATGGTTAACATAAGAATTAAAGATATATGTGTCACAGATTTTTTGCCACTAGAATGATTCAATTTAGAGTCCATATGAGGAAGATATGAGCCGATTTGTAGTCAAAGGTCAGAAAATGGTTCATCAGGAAAGAATATGTTAGGATAGCTTCTGTGTTTCAATTTATGAGAATTATATATAGGGAACTAAAATAAATGGTTAACATAATAATTAAAGATATTTGTGTCATGGATTTTTAGCCACTGGAATCATTCAATTTAGAGTTCATATGAGGTAGATATGTTTCGATTAGTAAAACATGGTCAGAAAATGGTTAATCAGGGAAGAATATGTTAGGATATCTTCGGTGTTTCAATTTCTGGGAACATTATATAAGGAATTAAAATAAATGGTTAATATATGAATTATATATATATGTGTCACAAATTTTTAGCCACTGGAATCACTTAATTTGGAATTCTGTGGGAGATATGGACAGATTAGTAGGTAGAGGTCAAAACCTATCCGAGAAGAAATAACTTGTACATTGAGGTTGTAATATCACCTTGATTTATTAATATTTCGCTACAATTTTCAACATAATAGTTTTAGATAATTGTTGTATCTTGAAATTAACACCAAGATCACCTACATCGAAGTTAAATTGAGGGAGTTATGCTCTGATTAGTAAGAGAAGATTAGATATGATGAAAACCTGCATAAAGAAAATAAAGAAATAAAATTAATATTTTAAAAAGAAGACGAATCTTATAAATGAAAATAATAAATGACTAGTATATGCCATAGCCATTGCCATTGTATGAACTTCTTAGTATCTTAAGTGTGAAATGTGGACATGGAAATATTTTATAAAGTGATATTTGAAATGGTTATGTTTATGGCATGATTACCAATAATTTTTGGTAATACTTATATTTTGTTGAACATACTTGTTATTGAAAGCATATTTTTGGCTATCATTGTGACAAGAAAAGAAATGAGCACGGTCACATGGCAATCCGTGTGGTGCACCAGTAGGGGACGCCCTACCAACGATTATGATTATGATTATGAGAAAAGAAAGAGAAAGTGTGCCATGTTAGACGGAACGAGAAAAGCCCGTACCAGAGAGTAGAAAATACTCACTCTGACCGGGGTAGCTTGAAATGAGAATAAGTTGATAGCCATCATATGATATTATGAAAATAGTTAATCCTGTCATATATATCATTACTCTATGATTCTTATGTGCATAGATATAATGCATTCATGTGACCAAAGATATTTTCTGTAGTTTATACAGCTGAACATGACATGATGAGCTATATTGATGATGATTTATTGTTGAAGTTACTGGGATTTAATTCTCACTGTATTTGCATATCATGTTCAGAAAATTAGTTATGCAGCTTTTTTTCATGGCTCTGGCTTTTAGTACACATTGGATCAAGTTACTTTATGTTGGGCAGATCTCAGAATCAAATAAGATGTTTGTGGTCGAGTTGGGTCAGATCCCGGTGAAGGTGCAACCACCCGCACCTGTATCTCCGAAATTGGTCAACCAAAATAAACAAAATGTAAATATCTATGTGTTTGATATGTTGCAATTACGTTTTGATTAATGACGTGTATGAGAACTCAATATTGTATAATAATAGAAAAAAAAGGTTGTTACATGACGCAATAGTCTTTTCGAGTATCCTCTTGATTTCTCTGTTGGAGATTTCGGCCTGCCCACTAGTTTGAAGATGGTATGGCATTGCCACCTTGTGTCTTACTCCATATTTGGCCAGTAGCGCCCTAAATTGCCTGTTACAGAATTAAGATCCTCCATCACTGATGATGGCTCCAGGGGTTCCAAATCTTGTGAAAATATTCTTTTTAAGGAACCTGGTCACCACTTTTGCATCATTAGTTGGAAGAGCACTTGCTTCTACCCATTTTGAAACATAATCCACAGCTACCAGGATATATTGGTTCCCAAAACACGAAGGGAATGGTCACATGAAGTCAATTCCCCATACATCAAACAATTCCACTTCTAGGATGTTGTTTAGGGGCATTTCGTGTTTCTGGATATATTCCCTACTCTCTAGCACCTGTCACAATGCAACACAAAATAGTGGGAGTCTTTGAATAAAGAGGGCCAGTGGAACCCTGCCTGCAGCACCTTGTTTGTAGATCTTGTAACATCCCTAATTTTATTTTTTTAAAGATGCATAAATATTTCATTAAGGAAATAAAATTTATTAGACAATTTTTAGATATTTAAGGAAATATAATCCTTAGAAATTCTTCACCTTATGTGTATGCATAGAAAATGTTTCTAACATTAAGGAACAAGTAAAGAGAGAAAACCTAATAGTAAAAATTAGAAATAACATACTAAAGATAGGCGAAATTCTTTGGTAAGGAAGATAAATTTTTGTGAAGTAAGTAAAGGTCTTAAAAATTTTAAGAAGATTGGATTAGGGTAATTTTTCCTAATTCAAGAGTTAGAAATTTCTAAGTTTAACATCTCCACCCATAAATTGGGCTTTCACCTATAGACATTTCATATAGAGTTTTCCCACTTCACATAAGTTTCTAGCAAGCCCATTGGATAACCTAAGAAAGAAATAAAACATAGACTTGGACTAGGATATAAAAGTTGGACCGGTAGCCCAAAAATCATGAAAATGTGACCAAACCCTTTATGAAAACCAAAGCAAAAGGAAATGGGTAAGAATGAGCCCAAATCCAAGAAGAAAAACAATAAGAATAATGTGAGAAAATAGTAGTGTAATAATAATCAAGATTAGGTCACAAGGCATTATGACAAAACATCTATATCTTACATTCATAATTTCAACAAAGTAGGTAATAATACATGGTATTAGGACAAAACATCTAGATCCTATATTCATAATTTTAGCAAGTGGGTAATAATACATAGCATTATGACAAAACATCCTTATCCTACACAAATAATTTTAGCTAAGCAAGGGAGATTGAAGGATTGGAAATTTGCCACCTAAAAAAGCAAACCTATCATACTTGATTAAGACAAAAGAAAAAGAAAAAGAATCCCTAAATCAAAGGGACCTTGTCCCTTGTCTTAAGAACATATTATCATAATTTTCAAAATACAAATCTCCTTTTCCTATGCATATCTTGACTAAGGAAGAGGAAGACAAGAACATGAGTTGTTTGTTTTCCAAAAATCAACCAAGTGCATCCTAATTATGATAAGGTAGACCCATGATCATGAAAGATGAATTATTTGATAGTCTATTTAAGCAAAACCCACCCTTATAACATTAGAATTTCGTCCAAGTGAGGGAGAGGAAAAACATAAGCAAGGTAGAGTGAGGAAAGTAGAGGAAGAAAGGAATAAAGAGGAAGGAGAAGTCTAGAGAACTAAGTCCTCAAGGTAAGTTAGCTAAATCTCCACTTGAATCCATCTTTTCTCTTCATTCTTAAGGTTCAAAAAACTCACTTTCCTTCTCTTATTTAAGCTGCTAGAAGAGCTAAAGGAATGGAGGAATCTTGCTACTTCTTTCAAGAGGAAATAAGAAAACAAATTCACTAAGTGAGCTAAGGAGATCCTTAAGTAGGTTTAACAATATTTCTTTTTGGAAAGTTTTGACATTTGTAACATTTATATGGGATTTTGATCTTAGAACTTTGATGATTGGTCATGGATGTTGCTATATCATGTTACATATTGATCTTGCATGTGATGTATGTTTGAATACTTAGGTAGAACTTTGATGATTGGTCATAGATGTTGCTATATCATGTTACATATTGATCTTGCATGTGATGTATGTTTGAATACTTAGGCTGGTGTAGATAGTTTTGCATAGGTATGGCTATGGTTGGCAAAATTTTAAGCTTCTATTTTTAAAATTCTGGGAAGAATAAGTAAGGAATTAAAATAAATGGTTAACATAAAAAATGTATATCTAGGTCTCATGGATTTTTAACCACTGAAATAACTCAATTTGGGGTCCATATGAGGTAGATATGATCCGATTAATAAACAGTGGTCAGAAAATGATTAATCAGGGAAGAATCTGTTAGGAAAGCTTCTGTGCTTGAATTTCAGGGAACCTTCTATAGGGAATTAAAATAATTGGATAACATAAAAATTATAGATACATGTGTCATGGAATGTTAGCCACTGGAATCACTCCATTTAGAATTCTTAGGAGAGAGATATGGATAGATTAGTAAGTAGAGGTCAAAGCCTACCCGAGAAGGAATAACATGTCATTTGAGGGAGTAATATCACCAAGAAATTTTAATATTTGGCTCAACTATTCAACATAATAGTTTTAACTAATTGTTTTATCTTTACATTAACATGATGATCACCTAAATTGGAGTTAAAATTAAGGAGTTATGCTCTGATTAGTAAGAGAAGGTTAGATAGGATGACAACCTGCATCAAGAAAATAACGAGATAAAAATAATATTTAAAAAAAGAAGAATCTTATAAATGAAAATAATAAATGACTAGTATATGCCATAGTCATTCCCATTGCATGAACTTCTTACCATCTTAAGTGTGTAATTTTGACATGAAAATATTTTATAAAGTGATATTTGAAACGGTTATGTTCATGGCATGATTACCAATGATTTTTAGTAATAATTATATTTCGATGTGAGTTTAATGAACATACTTGTTATTGAAATCATATTTTTGGCTATTATTGTGAAAAGAAAATAAATGAGCATGGTCACATGGCAATCCGTGTGGTGCCCCAATAAGGGACGCCTTACCAACGGTTATGACTATGTTAATGAGAATAGAAAGAGAAAGTGTGCCATGTCAGACGGAGCGAGAAAAGCCCGTATCAGAGAGTAGAAAATACTCACCCTGACTGGGGTAACTAGATATGAGAATAAATTGATAGTCATCATATGATATTATGAAAATAATTAATCTTGCCATACATGTCATTATTGTACGATTTTCATGGGCATAGATAAAGTGCATTCATGTGACCAAAAGTTTTTGTTGTAGCTTATACAAATGAACATGATGTGATGAGTTATATTGATGATGATGATGATTTATTATTGAACCTATTGGGATTTAATTCTCACTATTTTTCCATATCATGTTCAAAAGATTAACTATGCTGCTATTCTCCATGACAATTATTATTGTTCTATGTTGGATTGTGCTGCCCTACCTTGGGCAACTACCGATTATATCGGATATATCTGTAATAGACGTAACTGAGATTTTGGTGGAGGTGCCGCCACCCGCACTAGTGTCCCCGAAAGTAGTTTACATGGATGATTAGAGCTAATATGTATATGTTAGAATTTTGTACATATGTTTCTAAATTAATTATGTGTATCTAAATTCAGTATTATATAAATTAAATAAATGTTATTTTGAGTTAAGTTGTAACGAGATAATAACTTCATAGAATTTTACAAATATAGAAAAAAAACATTTGTTACATAAATGGAGTTGTTACTGTTCTAACCCCTCCAAAATGGCCTCCATAGGGTGAGGCATGGCATTGCTACAGGATATACTCCATCTCTTCCTTGGGAATGCACCTCCTAATCATCTAATAATCACACTACTTGAAGAGGTGTGATTCATCCCTGTAGTAAGATTTCACGTCATGCAAGAATTTTTTCTTCTGCTATGAAGTCAAATTTGGTGGGAGTAATCCACTTACCAGGTAATTCACATAATCAGCATACCATGGCATGTCAGCTTGTGACATGAGAAAGAGTTGTTCATCTGAAAATTTTTCATTGACTACCTCTGCATTTTTGCTGCCTTGTTCTAATCTTGAGAGATGGACAGCTACTTGATTCTCGGTGCCCTTTCTATCCCTGATTTCCAGATCGAATTCTTGTAACAAGAGTACCCATTGAATGAGTCTAGGCTTTGAATCCTTCTTCTTGACTAGGTGCTTAGTGGTAGAGTGGTTAGTATACACAATCACTTTTGTACCTACCAAGTAGGATCTAAATTTTTCAAAAACAAACACCACAGCAAGCAGCTCATTCTTTATTACTATATAGTTAAGTTGGGCCCCTTACAGTGTCTTGCTCATGTAATATATGGAATGAAATACCTTGTTCCTGCACTGCCTAAGGACAACTCCTAATGCAACTTCACTTGCATCACACATGAGCTCAAATGGTGAAGCCTAATCCGGTGCCACAATAACAGGTGATGTACTCAATTTCTCCTTGAGATCATAAAATGCTTTCATGCAGTCCTTGTCGAAGCGAAAGACTTTGTCTTTTTTGAGCAAATTGCATAGAGGCTTAGCAATCTTGGAGAAGTCCTTGATAAACCTTCTATAAAATCCTGCATGGCTAAGGAAAGCTTTTAATGCTTTTAACTGTAGTGGGCGGAGGCAGCTTCTCAATGAGTTCCACTTTGGCCATGTCAACTATGTCCCAGCACAATCCCTTCCTTCACCATGAATTGACACTTCTCCCAATTCAATACCAAGTTTGTCTCCTCACACTTTTAAAGAACTTTAGCAAGATTTCCCAAGCATAAGTCAAAGGAATTTCCAAAAATAGAAAAGTCATTCATGAAAATCTCCACAAATTGCTCTATCATTTTGGTGAACATTACCATCATACATCGTTGGAAAGTTGATGGAGCATTGCATAACCCAAATGGCATCCTCTGAAATGCAAAGGTACCATAAGGGAATATGAATGTGGTCTTGTGCTGGTCCTTCGGTGCTATAGCAATCTAATTGTAGCCTGAATACCCATCTAGGAAACAGTAGTACTCTTTTCCAACAAGTCTGTCTAACATTTGGTCAATGAATGGAAAGGGGAAATGGTCTTTTCTGGTACTCTTGTTCAGCTTCCTATAGTCCATGGAAATCCTCCAACCAGTCACAACCTTGGTGGGGATGAGCTCATTATTTTCATTCTCCACCACAGTCATGCCCCCCCTTTTTTAGTAACACATTCGACTGGGCTAACCCAGGAGCTGTCTGATATAGGGTAAATAATTCCACCATCTAACCATTTTATTATTTCATTCTTCACCACCTCCTTTATTATTTGATTGAGCCTTCGTTGAGCTTCAATGGACCCTTTTTCATTGTTCTATAACAGAATCTTATGCACACAGAATGAGGGACTGATACCCTTAATATCAGTAAGAGTCCATCCAATAGCTCTTTTGAATTTTTTCAATGTCATAACTAATTGCCCGTATTGCTGCTCTGTCAAAAGTGCTGAAATGATCACATGAAGAGTGATTGCATCCCCCAAGTATGCATATTTCAGATATGCAAGTAATCGCTTCAATTCCAAGGTTGGTGGTTCATCTATTAATGCCTTTGGTAACTTTAATTCCCGCGAGGACATATCCAATGGCTGATTCATCAGTCTTTGCTTCTCAGTGCCATGTTTTGCTTCTATCTAGGCCCATTCTTTCTCATTTTCTCCTTCTAAATCTGAGCTATCCTGCCACACAACTCGTGATGGGCCCCTGCAGCACTTTTCAAATTGATCAGATATTAATGTGTCTATCACAGAAATAATCGAGCATTCTTCCACTTCGTTAGGGAACTTCATAGACTGAAACACATTGAATGTAATCTGTTCATCTTGAACTCTCATCGTCAATTCCCCTTTTTGGACATCAATTAAGGTTCAGCCAGTGGCTAAGAATGGCCTGCCCAAAATGATTGGCACATTTTCAACTACTTCATAATCCATCACTATGAAGTCTATTGAAAAAATGAATTTATCCACCTTAACTAAGACATCCTCGATTTTCCCTTCTGGATGTGTTATGGATTTATCTGCTAGCTGTTGTGAAACTGTGGTAGGCCTAGTTTCTCCAATCTCTAGCTTCTTGAATATTGACATAGGCATGAAGTTGATGATTACTCCCAAGTAATAGAGAGCCTTACCGAAGTACTAGTTTCCAATAGAGTAGGGAATAATGAAGCTACTTGGATCCTTGAGTTTGGGTGGTAACTTGTTTTGTAGCACATCACTGCACTCTCTTGTTAGAGCAACAATTTCAAATTCCCCAAACCTTCTTTTCTTAGTTAAGAAGTCCTTTATGAACTTGACGTAGTTAGGCATTTGCTCCAATGCTTCCACCAAGGGAATGTTAATGTGCAGCTGCTTGAGGACATCCAGAAATCTTCTAAACTGGTGGTCTTACTGCTGTTTCTAGAATCTTTGAGGGAATGGTGGAGGTATCATGCTCTATTGTATGTTTCGCTATGGCAAAGCAATAGTATTTTGTTGCGGCAAAACTTCAGAATTTTGTTGTGGTAAAACTGTAGAATTTTGCTGTGGTAAAAATGCAACATTTTCTCCAAAGGTTCCTGCTTCCTTACTTGCCTCCTCAACCTGCCCCTACTTTTTTTTTCTTATCCAAAGGTACAGCAGGATCTTTTTGATCCTGTCTCTTTGCTTGGGGTGCTTTAACTACTTTTCCACTCTTAAGAGTTATGGCCTTACAATGCTCCTTCACTTCTCTCCTAAGGACTTCAGTATTACTTGGAAATGTCCCTAGTGGTATTTTTTTTAATTCATTGGCAAGCTGCCTAACTTGGGTTTCCAGATTCCTTAATGATGCAACTTGACTTTGGATCACAGCATTATTTCTCGCCATGTATTCCTTAAGCAATGACTCTAATGAGTTCGGAGTCTCGTTAGGATGATGCTTCTGCTACTAAAATCTTGAGGGAACTTGTGGTCTTTGTGGGGCAGAATTGCTTCCTTAGCCAGCACCATAGTTACTATAAGAAAAATTGGGATGCTACCTCCATCCTGGGTTATACGTATTTGAATAAGGATTGTTGCTGCGATTCATGTTTCCCATATAGCACTCTGACTCTGAATTTGAAGGACAATTCTCAAATAAATGAGTCCCATTGCACAGAATGCAAGACACTCCAATTTCTTGAGCTACATTAGCCCCTTGAGGGCGAGTCAGATGCTAGTTTTTAAAAGCATTCACTAATGAAGCTATATGGGTTGTGAGAGAAGTGACTTCGTTCAATTCATGCATACCCGCAGTTTTTTTTTTCAGTTGAGACTTTGTCTATAGGCTATTGATAATTGTTGTTAGCCATCCTTTTGAGTAGCTCATATGCCTCATTGTATGTTTTAGACAGAAGTGCCCCATTAGCTACTGCATCCACTATGGTTCTGGTTTGAGCATTGAGACCATTATAAAAGGTCACCATCTGGATGCAGTACGGGATTCTATGATGAGGGCATTTCCATAACAGTTCATTGTACCTTTCCTAAGTGTCATATAAAGATTCCCTGTCTAGTTGCTGGAAGGATGTGATGTCATTTCTCAACCTTGCTTTTTTGGTAGGTGGGAAATATTTTAACAAAAACTTCTTTACCAAATCATTCCAGTTGGCAATAAAATCAGGCGGCAGAGAGTTCAACCACACTCTAGCTCGATCTCTTAAGGAATAGGGAAACAATTTCAACTTTAGAACTTTATTTGTCGCCCCATTCATTTTGAATGCATCTGTGACTTCGATAAATAGTCTCAAATGAAGGTGAGGGTCCTCTTTAGGCATTCCACTGAATTACCCCACAGTCTGTAGCATCTAAAACATTACAGGCTTGAGCTCAAAGTGAAGAGCTTCAATTTCTAGTCTTACTATGTTTGGGTTCAGCCCATTTAGATTTGGTTAAACATAAGCATTTAGGACTATATCTCGGTCATCCATGTTGTCTGCTTCTCTCTGGTTGGCTATTTCTACTCCTTGCTGATGTTCCATCAGTTCTCTCCTTCTTCTTAGAAGAGTCCTTTCTATTTCAGGATCTAAAGGTAGTAGCTCCCTATCGAACCTATTCATGCATTGAGTTCACCTGCCCAAAATAACACCAGGATGACTACGGGATAAAAGTCCTTCACACAGTTAAATATCTAATAATAATTTTCAAGTAGACACTTCCCCAGCAACGACGCCAAAAACTTGTTTGCAAAGTATATATGCAATGTTCGAATGCAAGTGCACATATCGTGACCAAGTAATATAATGATGAGCAAGTATCGTCCTATGAGGAAGTGTACCAGAAATTACTATAATTTTTTTTTTACTCGTGAAATGTTGTATCAAAATCTTGTTGTTTTCATAAGATATAAGGTTCAAGTGTAAACAAGGCTAAACTAAATTAAACAAGACTTGAAATAAGTTAAAATACACTAAGTTACGGAAAAATAGATATTAGGTGAACCAGGGCTGCTTCAGAGTTGCCATGAATTTCTGCACCGATTTTGCTCCAGAAATTAATGTTGCAATTACTCAAGTACCCAGTTCCCTCTTAAATGGGTTCCTTCCAGACTACCATTCCATTTACTTCTGGGATTCAATCATATATTCCTATATAAATCCAAACCCCAGAGTTATGCTTGAAGACCCAACTATTAGGTCATATGGGACAACTATATATTCGTATATTAGTTGTGCTTTGGTCTTTCAACCAACCTATAACATCCAACCCTATTCTAGCCTTCATCACCTTTCCAGGTCAATGTCAGCATTAGCCTTCTACTATTAAAGTTTAGCTAACAGAAGAAGTTTAGGAAATGCAAGAGCAGTTGAATGAAAAAAGCAATGTTGTAACAAAATCATCCATGTATTAAAATGTGCAAGAGTTCACTGCAACCCTTCTACAACCCTAGCTGGAGGCTTAGCCTAGCTTATTATCCAAATTAATTAAAGTTGTATGCATCAAGATAACCATCATGCATTGAAGAGTAATACAAAAATAAAATTAAGTTTAGCGCACAAATCAAAACACAGATGAAAAGGGAAACTCTCAGCAAAGAATCCTCTCTTCACATCTAGCAGCTCTTCTTGCTACGTTGGTTCCTAATGGAATAGTGTATCCTTGCAGCACATTCCCATCAGGGATTTTTGGGCTCTCCTCTCTATTTTCTGAACCTTTTGTTCTCTCTCGTCTCCCATCGTCCTTTTCTTGATTCTCCTTTCTGCCTTTTTATAGACAAGACTTGTGGTCCTGGTAAGGTGGCTTGAGCTACTGGTGCGCACTGTCGTAGGTACACCCAAATTAATACCTTACCTTAAAACTAATCTGTAGTAGTGGGAGTAAAGGTCGATCCCACAGAGACTGGAATTACCTTATGTGATTAAGAAAGGGGGGTTTGATAATTGTGAATAAAGTAAATTAAACAATAATGAAAATAGTGAAAAGAGTAATTAATGAGAAAAGCGTTGGTTTCGGTCGATATTCACCATCAAGGGATTGCATCGATCATTGACAAAATTATCAATCTTAAACCAAATATCTATCATTGGGACTCTATCCTAGTTCCTCCTTAAGCCTAGTGAATTGATAACAATCGTACCAATTAAACTCTAATTGATAAAAAAATCCTTTAACACATCGGCAAAGTCTAACTTATCAACTGCATTAAGAACGAGAGAAACTAATAGAGCTAAATAAATATAAGCAAATCGATTATATTTAATTTAGTTGATCATTCATCATAGGGTTACTAATTTATAATCCAAAATCCTTAATCCTATTTGCTTCATGAATCAAGTAATAAAAACTTTGTTCAAAACCTAATTCAGCAGTAGACTTAGACATACAATATACTAGTAGGCCTCTTAGCAATCACATAAAAAATCATTTAGAAAAGAAAAGCAGATGAATAAACAATACCTAGTTAAGATTGAACTATTGAAAACAATTCCAAATCTCACATACATAAGGGTCCCTTGAGGTTTCAATCTACCTCAACCAACTAAAAGAACTAGCCACGCAGGGCCATAAGAAAATCTAAAGAAGAATTGAAGAACTTAGATGAAGAATTGGATCCCTTCTCTGCTTGTTTGCCTCTCTTTTTATAGATTCCCCACTCTTAATCAAAGTAGGAATGTATTTAGGTCAAAATCCCCATCCATCAGCCTTCAATTTGAGTGAAAAGACCTAAAATCGCAAAATTAGCAAGTCTCTACGGCGTTGGGCACCGCGGTGCTATAGAGAAGATGTCAAAGGGCACCGTGGCGCTCTCAGTCAGTGCCGCGGCGCTCTCTGGTTCCTGGTGATGGGCGCCGCGGCACTCCGAATAGCTATGACGGGCTACCGCGGCGCTATGTTGAGAGCGCTACAGCGCCTAGAAAACTTTAGATTTTGCCAAAGTGCCGAACATGAAAATTATAGCACTATGTTTCTTCTTTCCATAGCCACTAGAATCACCTTGATCGGAGCATAAATGAGCAAGATATGCCTTCATTAGTGATGAAAGGTCAAAAATCAGCATTTTTCATGATTTTCTCTCTATTTTTTTCTTCTTTTCTTCTTTATTATTCCTAAAACATAAAACATAAAAATTAATGAAATCCTATCTATTCACTGTTTAAATAAAATAAAAAGTAACATAAAATATGCTAAATACATGCTTAATTTATAGCATGTTAGCTACTGCATTCTTTTCCTTTTTGGCCTGCACCTCTGCCAACGCCTTTTTTGCCACTTTCAGTAGTGGAGACAATCTCTATGCCTCTACATCTTAACGCTCTGCTGTCTTAGCTGAGTACTCCTTGTGCAATGTTGGGTAGTGGTGGCTACTCCTGATACAGTAGCCATGAATCAATTCCACCTGCACTATATCACATACAAATCAGTTCCCAATAAGGGGGTATTGATGATAATAAATCAAAATGCAGCATAAATGTCCCAAGAAAAGCATACATAAACTCTAATGAATTAGAGTTGTCAATAACCACAGTAATCTATCTTTTGTTTTCACAAATAAGACTAGAGCACCTCAAGGAGAGTACTAGGGGGTATAAATCCCTTGTCTAAAAAGTCTTGTAACTAATTTTTTTTTAGTTCCTTAAGTTCAGTCGATATTATTCTATATAGGTATATATATATTAGTTGGGTTCTAGGAAGTAAATCAATATCAAATTCAAATTCTTGTTTCGCAAGTAATCAAAGCAATTCTTCTGGGAACACATTAGGAATTTCCCTAACCACTAGAACCTGATCTACATTAGTATATTTTATATCAACATATACCTCATTGCCAAATATCCTGGGCACCCTTTTTGTAAAAACTTATGGGCTGCTAAAGTTGAAATTAAAATACTAAGTATATGTTTCCACTAATTGTTCACTACTTGCAACTTCTTTACTAACCTTTTATGCTATTGATGACATCTTCATACTGTATCAGCTAGAATGCACTTCAAAGCACTTAAAATTTTGGCTTTATTCTTTAACATGTTTATGCAATGTCTTAACAATGAATCATGAAAAGCTTATGTCTATCCAAGAGTCCTTCACATGAATTATCGATTTTCTATACCTCAAATTTTAAATTTCCATGGGCAAACCTTCCATTCTCATAATGCTTGTACATAATATTATTGAAAACCAAACTGTCTTTGAATACTTTATATCAACAAAATCTATCATTACAAGCATTATCTTCATAGAGTCCCTGCTCTCAAATTCAACCCACCCCACAGCTTGCCAAATCCATTTATATAGATAGGTTCCAACTCATCCATCCAAAAAGATATTTACATATATATTTCCAAGACATTCACTTATTACAAACCGTTATCTTGGAGTTAACAAACTCGATCACATCATAACCCACTATCAATATTGTATTAGCCATTCATCATACTGTTTCTATTAAGCAAATCAAACAACCAATTCAAACCTTCTTGACATCCAAATAAGCCATTACCTTTGTGTTCTAATGGAATCTTCTTATTTTCAGCTAATTCTTTTTCATTGTACCCAAGAAGCTTCTCTTTATCCCTATGCATCAAAACGAGTTCAAAAACTGAACTGGCAGTCCACACTCAGGAGGCACCATCTAGGACATACACATTGATGCTTAAACATCGCATACTTAAGGATAAGAGTCATAAGGAAGAAAATGATGACACTCTATAGAATTCAACAACATCAGCGTGATTATAAATATGTCCACAGTTACATACACATACTCAAAGTCCTACTACAGAATCCTTGCTTCATTATACCACATGGAAACGTATTACTTTGATACCAACTTGTCACGCCCCTAGTTTAAGGGCACGTAAAACACATACTTTTCAAACATATATTTGCCATAACATGCATAATATACTCCTTTATAATAGGAAACAAATTCATATAGGTAACAGTAGAAACAGGGATCCTACCTGTGGCGTACAGAGCACACTCTAGAATATAAGTAGAATATAAATCAAAATCTACAAGACCTAAATACAAAATAGGCTCACCAGACAATATGTAGCCTAGCTAATCACATATCTAAAGGGAAATGACCAAACTCTGTATTCTTACTTGAAAAATGTGGAAATATCATGTAGTGAGTTTGACAACTCACTGAGTAGATAATATCCCCTATGACCTTTTATGTCAATATATGGATGTACTCATATTTTAAAATTTATCACGTAGAAAATTATAGTTTGAAAGTACATCCATTTGGGACCCGTATTTCAAATATTACATTATGTAGTGTGAACTCAATGTATCTTTTGAGAGTGTAACCCCTGGTACTTCTTTGTTTTAATGCCATGAGTAGTACTAAGTGTTACTCTTGTATAATCCTAAATGCTGATGTAACCTCTTTTAACTTGATGATATAAAATATGTACTATTTATCTACATGTCTTAATGAAATTTAATGGAATTTCATTTATAGTATAATTTAATATAAAAACCAAGAGTACCAAAAAAAAGATTGGCTCTTACAAATTCTTATGCATATAACCCATTTAATCTTCTTTTCTCTTAATTTTAGGCTTCTTAAAATGGTGTTTTAATTGTGAAAAGTGTAGGGATTAGTGAAAGAAGAGAAGCTAGGTGGAGGCCAAGACAAGGAGACCTAAGGAGAAGTCAAGGAAACTCTTGCTAGTAACTATGGTAAATTAGATTTTGGTAGGTTTAGCAATAATCTTTCATCAAAATTCCATATCTTTTGAAGGATTTAAAAGTGTTTTAAATCTCATACTTTGATGTTACATGATGTATATTTATGATTAGCCATGTAGAGTAAAGGTTTTGATGCATATGTAATACATATATTGCGTTGAAAATTTGCTTGGATTAGATGAAATTCGATGCCTAGAATGGATGGTTCTTTGAGTGTGAGTTAGATTTTATGACAAATTTGAATAAGTTTTCAACATAAAAGTTTTATTTCTATGTCTTAATTTTCTATATCCTTTGGAATCACCTTAATCGAACCTCATATGATAGAGTTATGCTCCAAATAGTGGTGATAGGTTAGGAATCAATTCATGTATCACGATGCTTTATTGTGGGGGTCAGAACATCTTGTTTTCTACAGAATTAGCCAAAGTAGTAAACCTAAAAGTATAGAATATTGTCTTATCTTTCCATATCCTCTTGAATGACCTTAATCAAAGTTTGTAAGAGAGAGTTACGGTCTGACTAGTTTTAAAGGGTTAGGACACAGTTAGGCTGTGTTTTGGGCTGGTTGAAATCCTGGGCATTAGGCAACTTCAAGCATGCCCATGTCCTACGGCACGACCAAGACATGCTTGATGCTAGAGTTAGTTTTTAACTAGAAAAACAACAATTAAAGAGAAATTATAAATTAATTGAGCAAAAGGACGGAAATTATTATGGTTAGTGATATGCTATAAACTAAGCATGTCTTTGGCATGTTTTAACTTGTTTTTTATTTAATTTGAGTAGAGAAATAAATAGGATTTAATTAAGCTTTGTGTTTTATATTTTAGGAATAATAAAGAAGAAAATAAGAGGAAAATAGAGAGAAAATACGGAAAAATGCTGATTTTCAACTTTCAATCACTAATTGAGGCATATCTTTCTCATTTGAACTCCGATTGAAGTGATTCTAGTAGCTATGGAAAGAAAAGACATAAAGTTACAAATTTTGTGTTTGGCACTTTGGCAAAATCCAGAATGTTCTAGGTGCCGAGTTAGGCCATTTCTGTAGCACCGCGGCACTGAAGTACCTAGAACAGGAGCACAGCAGCACTCAAGCCCGAGAAGGACCAAGCGCCGCAGCGCCCCTGTGTCAGTTTTTGAAGTGCCACGGTGCCCCGACACTCTATTTCTGTAGCGCCACAGTGCTCTCCGCTGCACCAAAATGCTGATATTCCAATTTTTAGGGTTTTTCAACTCTAATTGAAACTCGACGGTCCGAATTTTGACCTAGAAATAGTTTTACTTCAATGAGGAGAAGTCAATCTATAAAAAGGGAAGAGAGAAAGCATCAAAGGATCATTATGCATTGTGAGATTTGGAATTGATTTTATTATTTCAATCTTAACTGGGTATTGATTATTCATCTACTCTTATCTTTTCTTAATGATTGTTCATATGATTGCTAGGGAGGCCAACTAATATATTGTATGTCTTAATCTACTGCTGAATTAGGTTTTGAACAAAGTTTTCATTACTTTATTCATGAAGCAAATAGGATTAAAGATTTTGGATTATAAATCATTAACCTTATGATAAATGATCAACTAAATTAAATATAACTGATGTGTTTATATTTATTTAGCTCTATCAGTTTCTCTCGTTCTTCATTCAATTAATAAGTTAGACTTTACAGATGTACTAAATGATATCTTATTAAGTAGGGTTTAATTGGTACGATTGTTATCAATTCACTAGGCTTAAGGAGGAACAGGGATAGAATCCCAATGATAGATATTTGGTTTAAGATTGATTATTTTGTCAATGATCAATGCAATCCCTTGATGGTGAATATCAACCGAAACCAATGCCTCTCTCATTAATTACTTTCTTAATTACTTTTGTTATTATTTGCTTTATTATTTACAATTATCAAATCCCCATTTTCTCAATCACATAAGGTAATACCAATCTTTGTGAGATCGACCATTACTACCACTACTACACGTTAGTTGAGAGGTAAGGTATCAATTTTGGTGTACCTGCGATAGTACGAACCAAATTTTGGTGCCATTGCCTGGAACTACGTCTAGTACCTTTTGTGATTTTTATTTTGATTTATGCCCATGACTTGTTCTTCTAATTCTCAAGATTTATAGTTCAATCCATATATTGGAAAACTTGTATACAGGCAGAGAAGTGAACTTCAAGAGGACATTGATCAAGAAAAGGATGAAGTAACCATGGCGAGGCACCCCACTCTAAAGGAGCTTGCAGCTCTAGATTTGCATCAGCAACCCTTATGCATTACTTTTCCTAATCTTAATGATAATGTTAATTTTGAATTAAAATCTAGATTAATTCATCTCTTATCTAATTTTCATGGTCTTGCAAGTGAAGACCCGCATAAACATTTGAAGGAATTTCATATGGTATGTACTAGCATGATGCCCCCTAGAGTAACTGAGGAATAAATAAAACTTAAGGCTTTTCCTTTTTCATTAAGAGACTCAGCCAAAGATTGGCTATATTATTTACCCTCTGGTACTATCACCAGATGGAATGAGATGAAGAGAATATTTCTAGAACGATATTTTCCCATATTTAGAGCCGCTAATATCAAGAAAGAAATATGTGACATTAGACAATTGCATAGAGAGACACTTTATGAATATTGGGAGAGATTTAAAAAGCTTTGTGCAAGTTGCCCACATCATCAAATTAGTGAACAACTACTATTCCAATATTTCTATGAAGGTCTATTGCATGGAGACAAGAGCATGATAGATGCAGCTAATGGATGAGCACTAGTAGATAAGACTCCTGAAGCAGTAAAAGTCCTCATATCAAATATGGCTACTAACTCCCAACAATTTGGCATTAGGCATGATCCTCCAAGACATGCCCATAAGGTAAGTACTACTTCTCTTCAGCAACATATTTATGAACTTACCTCTTTTGTGGGCCAAATGGCTACAGGCACATTGCAACAAGTTAAAGTCTATGGAATATGTTCAACCACAGGACACACAACTGACATGTGTCCTTCACTTCAAGAGAAATCCATAGAACAAGATAATGCAGTAAGAGGTTTTTTGGCCAACCAAAGAGGTATGATCCATATGCTAATACATATAATCTTTGATGGAAGGATCATTCCAATTTAAGGTATGGGAATGCACAAAATAGACCTGTAGGAAAAAATTTTCAGCAAAATCAACAGGCCTTTTATCCTAGACAAAATGCATCCCAGGATCACCAGGTACGTAATTCGTTAGAAGATATTGTGAAAATTCTTGTACATAATTCTCATTAATTTCAGCAAGAGACAAGAGCTAGCATTCAAAACTTGACAACTCAAGTAGGTCAATTAGCAAGCACGGTGAGTCGATTGGATGCTCAAAGCTCAGGTAAGTTACTTTCTCAAACTGTGGTAAATCCCAAAGAAAATGCTAGTGCAATTGTTTTAAGGAATGGTAAAGAAATTGAAAGTCCTCTAGCACCCTCTTCTCCTAAGGAATATGAAAAATCAATTACGAAGAATGAAGCACCTACAGGTAAGTCTCCATCTAATTTAAATTATGAAGTAGTGCCTCCTTTTCTAGAAGATTTTAAAGAAAACAGGTTACATGAGAAAAATTTTGATTTATATGAAACCTTTAGAAAATGTAAAGTTAATATTCCCCTTCTAGATGCCATTAAGCAGTTACCAACATATGCAAAGTTCTTGAAAGAACTATGTACTCAAAAAAGAAAAAAAAATTGAAGGGGTTTAAAAAGGTTCAAATGAGTTAGAATGTATCTGCCATGATACAAACAAAACTCCCCATTAAATGCAAGGATCCAGGTATGTTTACTATTCCATAAAAAATTGGGGATACTCGTGTTGAAAAAACTATGTTAGATTTAGGAGCCTCCATAAATGTCATGCCATATTCTATATATACTTCCTTGAAATTAGGACCATTAAACTCTACTAATGTGGTAATTCAATTAGAAGACAGGTCCACTGCATATCCTAAGGGAGTAATTGAGGATGTCTTGGTATAGGTAGATGATTTGGTTTTCCCTATAGATTTTTTTGTACTTGACATGAAAAATGGGGATTTTAACCACCCCAATATTATTAGGGAGATGTTTTTTGAAAACCTCTAAAACTAGGATAGATGTTCATAATGGTACACTCACTATGGAATTTGATGGTGAAGTAATAAAATTTAATATGTATGAAGCCATGAAACACCTATGTGATGATACTCCTATTTATTCTATAGATGTCTTTGATTCCTCAGCACATTATGTGTTTGAATTAGATGGAAAGGATAAATTTGAAGTGATTGTGAGCAAATCCATAGAAGAAGATGATGGTGAGATAGAATTGGATGAAGAAACAAATAACGAACTTGCACTACTAAAAAAGCAGGGCATAGCGACGGTCATTTAACGACGGTCAAAAAAACTATCATTAAATCAGGTTTTAACGACGGTGAACTTAACCGTCGTAAAATTAGGACATATCATGATGGTTTTCGAAGAACTGTCGTTATATAACGACGGTTTTTGATTACCTATCGTAATATCCCACGGAAAATGAACCGTTACTAGAAAATGGACCTTTTTCACGACGGTTTCGGAGCAACCGTCGTAAAATCCCACGGAAATTGGACCGTTTATAGGGATTTGCTCTGGTATAAGGACGGTTTTTTGAACCGTCGTTATACCACACTCCCATTGGACAACGGTTTAGGGGAAAACCGTCGTTAAAATTATATTTAACGACAATTTTCTTTTAAATCGTCGTTAAACTAAGGTTTAATGACAGTTTTTAAAAACCGTCGTTAAATCTCGGCTTTTCCTATAAATTGGCCTTACCTCTTTCATTTTCATTACACAACTTGAATTTCTCTCTATTTCTTCTTACAAATGCTTGTGAGTTTTTTTCTGTGATTGATTTTTGTGATTTTGGTGGTTCGAATTTATTTACTTTTATTTGAGGTAAATTTTTATATACTTGTATTATTATGAATTATTTTTTATTTAAATTGTAAATTTAATTTAATTAATTTAATTATTTTTTTTTTAACTTTTTATGCAGATACTTCGTTTATATACAAACAGTTGTGATTCAGAGTAATTGATTTTGACATAAGGTATGTATTTTAATTTTAATTATGTTTAATGTTTTGAATTTTTTTTTGATATATTTGTATGTTTGATTGAAATAGTTTATGCTTTTCGTTTATTAGAAATTATATGTTATGTTTTTAGAAAATGATGTATTATGTTATATAGGTTAAATATCTGTTGTTAATTTAAACAAATTAATAGTAAAAAAAATTAATATTTATATTTGTTAATTAGAATAATTAAATGAGTATTAATTATTATTTAAGAAGAATGTCATAATTATTAACTTAAAATTTTATGTTAATAATTATAAGGTGAAACAATTTAAATATGATAACTTAGTTTCTCTTCAAGTAAAGTGACATGTGAACAGAAAATTGTACGAAATATTGCATAGTAGATTTAAATATAGCTTTTTATCTGAATAAAATTAAACTGAGATATTACAACATAAGGTGAAACAATGTTAATATGAGAACTTAGTTTCTCTTCCAGTTAAAGTGCCATGTGATAAATTTTAACTGAGATATTACAACGATGCTCTGATATCAAGTGTTGTAATATGTCAATAGAATAAATAAGAGTAATTAAATATAGATTAAGAAAACGTCCAAGAAGAATTTATAGATTAAAGAGAAGCAGAATTACAACCTACTGGACTCCTTTAACTTTCAGAGAGAGCAATTCAGATAGTAATTAAAGTGGTCAGGTTATCAGTCAGCATTTTAAACTGTCCAATTTGTATTGGGCTTAATAATTAAGAAAATAAAAATTCAATTTAATTTTTGTAGTTAAATTAGTTAAATTGTAATATTTATTTTAAATTAAACATAATTAGTTAAATTTAAGTATACAAATTAAGTAGGAATGTTAAATTGTTAAATAGAATTAAAAATCATGAAATTTTTCTTTGTCGTATATTATTTAATCCTCGATAAGGGGTTAGATTATGAAGTTATGCATTAAGAATACATTATTTAGTGAATTATTATTTAATGTTTTTTATTTTATAATGGTTTCAGTCATGGATAAGACTTGGATCCATAAACCTCGACACACCCGAGAGTATTTGGAAGGTCTACAAGGTTTTTTAGATTTTGCAAATGCTAACTCAGGTGTGGAAGGTCAAATAATCTGCCCATGCCCAAAGTGCAGATTTAAAAAATGGTAAGCTACGGAGGTTGTGCGCCAACACTTGATCGTCAAGCCTTTTCCACAAGGCTACAATTTTTGGAGTATGCACGGAGAAAGGGTGCACTAAAAAGCTTTTCTGAAGGACCACCAAGAAGTAATGTTTCTTATATAGAATTACCAATTTCTAATACTACTCTTTTACCTTTTGTTGTGCAGGCTTCTTGTAACAACTTTTTTTTATTATTATTATACAATATAGAGTTTACATACATGTCATTAATCAAAACATACGTACAACATATCAAACACATAAAAATCTACATCTTATTTATTCTGGTTGACCTATTCTGGAGATACAGGTAAGGGTGGTTGCACTTTCACCGGGATCTAAGCCAACTCGACCATAAACATTTTATTTGCTTCTAGGATCTGCCCAACATAAAGTACTTGATCCAATGTGCTCTAAAATCCAGAGCGATAGAAAAATCTGCATAACTAATTTTCTGAACATGATATGGAAATATAGTGAGAATTAAATCCCAGTAAGTTCAACAATAAATCATCATCAATATAGCTCATCACGTCATGTTCAACTGTATAAACTACAGCAAATATCTTTGGTCACATGAATGCACTGTATCTATGCACATGAGAATCGTACAATAATGACATGTATGACAGGATTAACTATTTCTAGAATATCATATGATGACTATCAATTTATTCTCATATGAAGCTACCTCGGTCAGGGTGAGTATTTTCTACTTTCCGGTACGGGTTTTTCTCGTTCCGTCCAACATGGCCCACTTTCTTTTTCTTTTCTCATTAACATGATCATAACCGTTGGTAGGGCGTCCCCTACTGGTGCACCACACGGATTTGCCATGTGACAGTGCTCATTTCTTTTCTTTTCACAATAATAGCCAAAAATATGCTTTCAATAACAAGAATGTTCATTAAAATATAATTATTACCAAAAATCATTGGTAATCATGCCATGAACATAACCATTTCAAAGATCACTTTATAAAATATTTTCATGTCAAAATTTCACACTTAAGATGGTAAGAAGTTCATGCAATGACAATGGCTATGGCATATACTAGTCATTTATTATTTTCATTTATAAGATTCTTTTTTTTTAAATATTAATTTTATTTCTTTATTTTCTTGATGCAGGTTTTCATCTTATCTGACCATCTCTTACTAATCAGAGAATAACTCCCTCTATTTAATTCTAATTTAGGTGATCTTGATATCTATTTAAAGAAAAAACAATTATCTAAAACTCTTATGTTGAATAGTTGAACGAAATATTAAGAAATCATGGTGATCTTACTCCCTCAAAGAACATGTTATTTCTTCTCGGGTAGGTTCTAAACTCTATCTACTAATCTATCCATATCTCCCTCATAATAATTTTAAATTAAGTGATTCTAGTGGCTAAAATTCCGTGACACATATAGATATAATTCTTATGTTAACCATTTATTTTAATTCCCTACAGAATGTTCCCAGAAATTAAAACACATAAGCTATCCTAACATATTCTTCCCTGATTAACCATTTTCTGACCATTGCTTACTAATCGGACCATATCTGTCTCATATGGGCTCCAAATTGAGTGATTCCGGTGGCTAAAAATCTGTGAGACATACATCTACAATTTTTTATGTTAACCATTTGTTTTAATTCCTTACCAATTCTTCCCAGAATTTTAAAAATAGAAGCATAAAAGTTTACCACCCAAAGCCATACCTATGCAGAACTATCTACACCAACCTAAGTATTCAAACATACATAATATGTAAAATGATATAGCAACATCCATGACCAGTCATTAAAGTTCTAAGATCAAAATCAAATATAAATATTACAAGTTCCAAAATTTTTCTTCAAAAAGAAATATTGTTAAACTTACCTGGCGCACTTAGTCCTCTAGACTTCTCCTTCCTCTTTCTTCCTTTCTCCCTCTCCTTTCCTCACTCTACCTTGCTTCTATTTTTCCTTTCCCTCACTTGGACAAAAATTCTAATGTTGTAAGGGTGGGTTTTGCTTAAATAGACCATCAAATAATTCACTTTTCATGATCATAGGACTACCTTATCACAATTAGGATACATTTAGTTGAATTTTTGGAAAACAAACAACTTATATTCTTGTCTTCCTCTTCCTTAGTCAAGATATTCATAGCAAAAGGAGATTTGTATTTTGAAAATTATGATAATATATTTCTAAGATAAGGGACAAGGTCCCTTTCATTTAGGGATTCATTTCCTTTTTCTTTTGTCTTAATCAAGTATGATAGGTTTTTATGTGGCAAATTTCTAACCCTTGAATCTCCATTATTTGGTTGAAATTATTTGTGTGGGATAAAAATGTTTTGTCCTAATGCCATGTATTATCATACCACTTGCTAAAATTAAGAGTGTAGGATATATATGTTTTATCCTAAAGCCATTTATTATCATACTACTTGCTAAAATTATGAATGTAGGATATCACACAACTTACTAAATTTTTTGTCTTAATGCCATGTCACCTAATCTTGATTACACCATTATTTCTTCACTTTACTTTTATTTTTATTTTTATTTTTCCTCTTGGGTTTGAGCTCATTCTTGCCCATTTTCTTTACTTTGGTTAAAATTCTACCTTTCATAATGGGCTTGGTCACATTTTCATGATTTTTGGGCTACCGGTCCAATTCCTATATCCTAGTCCAAGTTTATGTTTTATTTCTTCATTAGGCTATCCTATTGGCTTGCTAAAAATTCATGTGAAGTAGAAAAACTCTATATGAAGTGTCTATAGGTGAAAGCCCAATTTATGGGTGGAGATACTAAACTTAGTAACTTTTGCTCTTAAATTAAGAAAAATTACCCTAATCCAATCTTCTTGAAATTTTAAGACCTTTACTTACTTCCCAAAAATTTATCTTCCTTGCCAAAGAATTTCACATTTCTTTAGCATGCTTATTTCTAATATTTCCTCTTAGGTTTTCTTTCTTTACCTATTCCATTAATATTAGAACATTTCTATGCATACACGTAAGGTGAAGAATTTCTAAGGATTATATTTCCTTATATATCTAAAAATTGTCTAATAAATTTTATTTCCTTAATTAAATATTTATGTACCTTTAACAATAAAAGAAATGAAATTAGGGATGTTACTTTGAATACTCTTGTACTTTTATTAATACATGAAACAAAATTAGGGATGTTACACTTCTACTCCTGAACTGAAGCCACTTCCTGATCACCTCAAATATGTATTTTTGGGAGAAGGAGAAATATTTCCTGTTATTAACTCCAACAAGCTTGAAGTTGATCAAGAGGAGAAACTAATCCAAGTTCTTAAAGAACACAAAACTACAATAGGATGGACCATAGCTGATCTTAAGGGGATAAGCCCTTCCATATGTATGCATAGAATATAAATGGAGGAAGGAGCTAAACCATCTAGACAGCCCCAAAGAAGGCTAAATCCACCTATGATGGATGTAGTTTAGAAGGAAATTCTTAAATTGTTGGAGGTTGGGGTAATATACCTTATTTCAGACAGTCATTGGGTGAGCCCAGTGCAAATGGTTCCTAAGAAAACAGGAATAAACGGAATTAAAAATCAGAAGGAGGAATTGGTACCCACTCGAATTCAAAATGGGTGGAGGGTTTGTATATATTATAGAAAATTAAATTCTGTAACCCGAAAGGACCATTTTTCTTTACCTTTTATTGATCAAATGTTGGAAAGGTTATCTGGTAAACTTTTCTATTGTTTTCTTGATGGTTATTCTGGTTATTTTCAAATTACAATTGCTCCTGAAGACTAAGAAAAGACAACCTTCCCTTGTCCATTTAGGACATTCGCATATAGACACATGCCGTTTAGGCTTTATAATTCCCTTGCCACTTTTCAAAGGTGTATGGTTAGCATATTCTCATATTACCTTGAAAAATTTATTGAGGTATTTATGGATGATTTTTTAGTTTATGGGGATTCATTTGATGATTGTTTTCATAACCTTTCATTAATTTTGAAAAGATGTCAAAAAACTAACCTTGTTTTAAATTCTGAAAAATATCATTTTATGGTTGAACAAGGTACAGTTTTAGGCCATGTTGTCTCCAAAAGGGGAATAGAGGTAGACAAAGTAAAATTTGATATTATACAAACTCTACCTTATCCCACTTGTGTGCAGGAAGTTCATTCTTTTCTTTGACATGTAGGTTTTTATAGATAATTCATAAAAAAACTTTTCCAAGAAAGCAGCACTCATGTGCAAATTGCTTCAAAAAGATGTCTCTTTTGAATTTGATAAAGAATGCAGGGAAGCTTTTGACAAATTAAAAGAATCTTTGATTTCAGCTCCAATCATCCAAGCACCAGGCTGGAACTTCCCTTTTCAAAATTATGTGTGATGCTAGTGATCATGCAGTTGGAGCAGTACTTGGCCAAAGAGTTGGAAACGCATCCCATGTGATATATTATGCCTCCAAAATACTGAATGATGCCCAGAAAATTTATACGACCACTGAAAAAGAGCTCTTAGCTATAGTCTTTGCATTAGAAAAATCTAGATCATATTTAATATGCACTAAATTATTATTTTTACTGATCATACAGCTTTAAGGTATTTGGTGATGAAAAAGGAGGCTAAACCCAGGATAATCAGATGGGTGTTACTGCTTACAGAATTTGATTTAGAAATTAAAGACAAGAAAGGGTCTGAAAATAATGTAGCAGATCACCTAAGCCACCTGACACATATAGAGGAGAAACTGAAAAATTGAAGAATCATTTCCAAATGATAATTTATTTTCAATTTCAGTTCATATGCCATGGTATGCAAATATTGTAAATTATTTGGCTATTAATTAGTTACCTCCTCTTTTGACCAGGGCAACCAGAAACAGGATCAAGAGTGATGCCAAATATTACATATGGGATGATCCCTACCTATAGAAGCAATGCTTAAATCAAATTATAAGAAGGTGTATTCCTGACTCCGAAGTTCTATCAATTCTAACCTTCTACAACTCTTATATATGTGAAGGACACTTTGGGGCAAAAATGATAGCAAAGAAAGTATTGGACTATAGTTTTTACTGGCCTACTCTATTCAAAGATTCATATCGTTTTTATTTCATTAAACCCCATATTTTTTCAAGATTTGGGATTCTGAGAGCTTTGATAAGTTACAAGGGAATACATTTTTGCTATAGGACTATTAAAGCCCTATTAAAGAAATATAATGTCACTCATAAATTGTCAACTGCATACCACTGGACCAATGGGCAAGCTGAGGTATCCATTCGAGAAATAAAAAATATCATTAGTAAGACAATAAATCCCAACCGTAGGGATTGGAGTCTCAAATTAGATAATTCTCTCTGGGCATACAAAAACAGCCTATAAGACCCCAATTAATATGTCTCCATACAGATTAGTATTTGAAAAAACTTGTCATCTTCCAGTTGAATTGGAACATAAACCATTTTGGGTTATAAAGAAATTTAACATGAATCTGGAAGAAAGTGGAGAATACAGAAAATTACAACTTTAGGGATTAGAGGAAATAAGAAATAAGGCATATGAAAATGTAAATATCTGTAAGGCAAAAACTAAACTCCTACATGATCGCATGATTTCACGCAAGGAGTTCACTAAGGGATAGAAAGTCCTCCTCTATAATTCCAGGCTTAGATTGTTCCCATGTAAGTTTCGTTCTAGATGGGATGGACCATTTATTATTACTGATATCTTTTCTCATGGTGTAGTGAAAAAAAAGCATGGATATTCAGAATAGCTTCAAAGTCAACAAGCATAGGCTTAAACCATATTATGAAGGATTTCAGCAAGAGGAACCACAATGGACAACTCTTAAAGATCCTCCTTAATTTTATGAGTTTATGTCAAGCCAACGACGTTAAACAAAGGCGCTGGTTGGGAGGCAACCCAACAATATCTATTCTTCTTCATTTTCATAATTTTATTTCTTTTATTTGTTAAATAAAATCTTAGACCTACAGACGCACAACGCCGCAGCGCTCGAAACCCAGAAGGGTCAGCACTGCAGCGCTCTCGTCCCAAATTAAGTGAGTGCCACGGCACTTCGCATTGCAACAGAGAGCACTGTAACACTATCAATAAGAAGCTCGCGGCCTCTTTGTCACACCCCTACTTTAGGAACGCGAATAACACTACTATCCGATAACTTTATCTTTATCTATTTGAAATCAACTTCATATTATTGAACATTAGGATAATATCACACGATTACAAATTTCAAAATAACTAATTATACATGCCAGGTCTACATTTGTCATTTTTACAGCAGAAACAAAGATCCTGCCTGTGGCGTTTAGAGCAACTCTAAAGTACAAATTTATAACAAGTTTAAACACTGAGAGCCCAGAAACAATTTAGGCTCACCACTGAAGTACGACTCCTGCTTGTTCAAGAAGCTGCAGGACCAAACTCTGGGTCTTTATCTGAAAAACATATAACCTCCTGTAGTGAGTTTTACAACTCAGTGAGCAGATAACACATTCTATGACCTCTTAGGTCAACATATGAATGTAATCTTTATTTTAAAACTTGTCAAATTGAGAATCACAATTCAGAAGTACATTCATATGAGACCCGTATTTCAAATAAACTCTGTTCAAATTCATATGCATATTCAGTTCAAAGTAATGCTGTAAGAACGGTAATAAAATCATGGTATGCACCACCCCCTCCTAGCTAAGGCAATCAAGGTGCACCAGGGCTAACATGACTTGCTGTTAGCAGAGAGTTTTTCCAACATGATTCCTTCACAGAAAATATCATATGCACAAATGCCATATAATCAAAATTCTCAATATAATACAGACTTTCAATCTCAGTATATTCATCTGTCAAAACTTCCCAATCAGGGGAATCATGTATACATGCCTATATCCAAGGCAAACATATCACTGTATAAAAACAATATCATATGCATAACATATTTTCTTTGCCATATAATGAGAAATACATTTGAAATAAGATGCATCGTGAGTTTAGAAATCCATTTTCAAATATTGTACTCTTCTTGAACCATATTTCAAATTGTAAGCATTTCAGATCATTTTAATGCATTTTATAAATAAATCAAAGTGTAAATATCTTATAAACATAATCATATACATGCTCAAATATCAAGAAGAGTATAGGGCAAGCCATAGGGGAATGATCTACTCACAGGTTAAGGGTCCCAGATTGGATAGCCCTAAAATGTACTTTTTTGATCTCAATTCGATCAAATAGACCTCGAAAACATATCCGGAGGGTCCAAAAATCAATAAAGCAACTTCGGGAACTTGGTTACTATTTACTGCTAGAAAATAGTATTCACTCGCTGGGAAAATACTACTCACCCCGCCGGAAAACACTATTCACAATGAATAAAAAGGCTGTTAGATGACCGAAAATATACTTATCCTAAGGCTTATCTAGCTCCTGAATCTATCTACAGTGTCAGAATCTCAATTGGAGGTCTTTAAGTAAAAGTTTTAGAATTTATCTTTTTCTGAGATTTTCTACTTCAGATCTACGACATTTCAACCGCTGATTTGAAAAATTGATCAGTCAAAACCGTAGTATTCTTAGTCCTGAATCTAGTAATACTTTTAGTTTTGAGATCGGAAGCTAATAGGCATTCCAGATCTAGAGAGAAAGTTGAAGGTTACTATTCACTCACTATTCATCGAAATATTTTTTGCGGTTTCCGAAATCTGCAAAGCCGTCGTCCCTTGTCTCCTTTTTATTTTCCTTTTTTTAATAATAATAATTATTATTATTTATTAATTGAATAATAGGATTTTCTTATATATAAATTCCATTTTTCATCCTAAAATATCCCAAAAATTTGTAAAAATTTACATTCCCATAAACTTTTAGTTGAACTCTTAAATCATGATTTTTCTTGATAAAAATATTAATAAAAAAAATCTCAAAATAACTATCTTTATACATATTAAAAGGAAAAATATTTCTAAAAATACAACAAAAATTCTTTAAAGGCCGGTATAATTATTTTAAGCAACACAATAATTATTTTACTTAAAAGTCTACTTACTTTTAGCATAACATAATCATTTTTAAAACAAATAAAAATATATTTGCTTCTAGGAAAATACTATCATTTAAAAATAAAAATTACGCGTCAAAACGTATATTCTCATATTCCTTTTGTAATTATTTAATTCATGTAAAAATAAATTTATTTTCACCGGTTCTTATCTCCATTTTCAAGAATCTCTCTTTAATTCAAAATTTTCTTTACTTTGAACTTTATTAAATTTACAGCTATTACATTTTTCCCCCCTTAAAGAAATTCGGTCCTCGAATTTCATCACCATAGGTGCAAATAAACACTAACCTCATTGATCAAACAAATGCAGATATCTGGCACGGATGTCATCTTCTCTTTCCCACGTAGCTTCCTCAGATTAGTAGTTTTGCCATATCACCTTAATGATAGGAATTTCTCTTGACCGCAACTTTTTCACTTGTCGATCATTAATGGACATCAGCTTTTCCTCATAGGTTAACTTCTTATACAATTGAATCTCTTGGGGTTGAATAACATGAGTAGGATCTGGTAAGTATTTACATAGCATAGACACATGAAATACGGGATGAACATCACTCAGTTCTGGTGGCAGAGCTATGTGATATGCCACTGCACCTATTCTATCCAATATTTCAAAAGAGTCTATATACCGAGGGCTTAACTTCCCTTTCTTTCTAAATCTCATCACTCATTTCATGGGTGATACTTTCAGGAACACTTGTTCACCCTCTAAAAATTCTAACTCCCTTCATCTATTATCAGCATACATCTTTTGTCTACTTTGAGCTGCCTGCAGCATTTCTCTAATCAGCTTTACCTTGTTCAAAGCTTCTTGTACAAGATTTGGCCTTACAAGTTTAGCCTCGCCCACTTCAAACCATCCAATGGGGGATCTGCATTGTCTACCATACAAAGCTTCTAATGGGGCCATCTGTATACTAGTCTGGTAACTATTATTATATGCAAAATCAGCCAAAGACAAGTACATATCCCAACTTCCACCAAAATAAAAAATGCAAGCTCGGAGCATGTCTTCTAAAATCTGAATCGTACGCTCAGACTGACCATCAATTTGGGGATGGAAAGCTGTGGTTAAATCCAATTTCGTTCCTAATTCCTCTTGAAAAGATTTCCAAAATCGTGCCGTGAACTGCGGCCCTCGATCAGATATAATAGATATAGGAACTCCATGTAGCCTAACTATTTCATTTAAGTAGAGCCTTGCATACTGAGCTATGTTATAAGTAGTTTTCATAAGTAAAAAGTATGCTGACTTCGTCATATGGTCTATAATGACCTAGATAGAATCATATCCTTTGGGAGTCCTTGGTAATCCTGTGATGAAATCCATGGTAATTCTCTCCCACTGCCATTCTGGTATTTCTATCCGCTGATGTAACCCTGCAGGTCGTTGATGTTCAGCTTTCACCTGTTGGCATGTACAAACTCTACGATATCCCTCTTCACACCATCCCACCAATATAATTCCTTCATATCTTGATACATTTTTGTCGTTCCTGGGTGTATGGTATATGTAGATCGATGTGCTTCCTCCAAAACTTGTTTTCTCAAATCATTGACATTTGAGACACATAATCGTCTGCCATATTTTAATACCCCTTCAGTGTCCACTGAGAATTTAGAATTTTGGCTATTTTTTAATTCATTCTTAATCTTGAGCAAATTGGCATCCTTATCTTGATCAGTTTTGATTTGCTTAACTAAGGAAGATTGAAGCTGCACGTGAGTCAAAAATATCCCCGGTTCCTTTAGTTCAAACTTTATCCCCTTACTTTCTAACTTATGTATTTCTTTCAACAATGGTCGTCGCACCTCTACTATATGGGCCAAGCTTCCCATGGATTTTCTGCTTAGAGCATCAGCTACTACATTTGCTTTGCCTGGATGATACAAAATCGTACAGTCATAATTATTCAGTAGTTCTATCCACCTCCTTTGCCTCAAATTAAGATCCTTCTATTGAAAAATATACTTGAGACTCTTGTGATCTGTATAAATCTCACAAGTTCCTCCATATAAATAATGTCTCCAAATCTTTAGAGCAAACACTACAGCTGCCATCTCTAAATCATGAGTAGGATAATTCTGTTCATGTTTCTTCAACTGTCTAGATTCATAAGCAACTACTCTTCCATTTTTTATTAACACACAGCCTAAGCCCACTCTAGATGCATCACAGTATACTACATAACTTCCAGTATCCGTAGAAATAGTAAGGACTGGGGTTGTGGTCAAACACTTCTTTCGTTTTGGGAAACTCTCTTCACAAGCATCAGACCACTCAAACTTTATTCCTTTCCTAGTCAATCTGGTCAAAGGAGCAGCTATCTTTGAAAAATCTTTAACAAATCTACGATAATAGCCTGCTAACCCAAGAAAACTATGAATCTCTGTAACTGTCGTAGGGCGTGGCCATTGTTACACTGCTTCTATCTTTTTGGGATCAACTTGAATACCATCTTTAGTAACCACATGCCCTAGGAAGGTAACACTACTAAGCCAAAATTCACATTTTGAAAACTTAGCATACAACTGGTGTTCCCTCAGGGTTTGCAATGCTATTCTTAAATGCCGCTCATGCTCTTCTGAACTTCTTGAATATACCAGAATGTCATCTATAAATTCAATAATAAACTGATCCAGGAAAGGTTTAAATACCCTATTCATTAAATCCATAAATGCAGCTGGGGCATTTGTTAAACCAAATGGCATTACTAAAAACTCGTAATGTCCATACTGAGTCCTAAAAGCAGTTTTCGGGATATCTTCCTTCTTTATCCTCAACTGATGATAACCAGATCTCAGATCAATTTTCGAAAAACATTCAGCACCTTGTAACTGGTCAAACAAATCATCTATTCTGGGTAAAGGATATTTATTTCGTATCGTCACTTTATTCAACTGCCTATAGTTAATACATAGACATAAGCATCCATCCTTTTTCTTCACAAAGAGGACAGGAGCACCCCAAGGAGATGTGCTAGGTCGAATAAAACCTTTATCTAGTAAATCTTGCAGTTGCTCCTTCAATTCCTTAAGTTCTGTGAGTTCCATCCTATAAGGAGGTATGGATATTGGTTGTGTTCCAGGGAGAAGATCAATACCAAACTCAATCTCTCAGTTTGGTGGTAATCTGGGCAACTCTTCAGGAAATACATCAAAAAATTCTTTAACTACTAGAACCTGCTCTAAACTTGTATACTTCATATCAACATCCTTGACTACTACTAAATACCCCTAACATCCTTTTAGTAACAGCTTATGAGGTGATATAGTAGATATTAGATTACTAGGCATTTCATTACGATCTCCTTGTATTGAAAAGGAAGATTCTCCTAGAATATTAAACATAATCACCTTAAGATGACAGTCTAGAATGGCATGACATGACAACAACCAATCTATTCCTAGAATCACATCAAAGTCTACCATATCTAGAACTATCAAATCTACAAGAGTCTCCTTACCTTCTATCGAAATTTCACACGATCTATACAAATCTTTTACCAGTAAGAATTCTCCCATTGGAGTAGCAACCATAAAAGAACAATGTAAACTAGCAGGTTCTCTGTCTAATTTCTTAGCAAAGTATGGTGATATATAAGAATGAGTAGAACCAGGATCGAACAGGACATATGCTTTATGGGAACAAACTGATAATGTACCTGTCATAACTGCATTGAAAGCCTAAGCATCGAGTCGTGTCAAAGCAAAAACTCGAGCTGGTTCTCAGCCTCGACTTCCTGGTCCTCTACTAGTACCCCCACTACTTGCTTGAACTGAAGCTGCTCTATTTGGTCGTGCTGGCACAGATGCAGGAGGTGAAGCTGGTTGTACCGATACTTGACCAAAACTTCGTAGTTGTGGGAAATTCCTCATCAAATGACCCATTTGTTCACACTTAAAACATGCACCAGTTTCTTTGCGACACTATCCAGTATGAGGCCTGCCACAATTAGGACATGGTTGAATTGATCTTGAATCTTGTTGGCTAATAGGTCTCATATCTCTTTGATTCCTTCTTTACTTGTTGATATTTACTGATGTCTGATTAGAGCTACTAGTTCCTGTTTGAGTCAAGCGCTGTAGATTTTGAAATCTTGATCCTCTGACATTAGGATTAGAACTTGTTTAAGCATTACCATCTCGCTCTCTTTTTCTTTTCTTTAAACTTTCAATATCTGCTTGCTCCCGTGCTTCCATCATTCTAGCACAGTCCACATCTGTTGAATAAGTTACAAAATGATTCATCTGAGGGCCCACTGTAACAACTCCATTTATGTAATTTTTTTTTTAAAATACCATGAAGTTATTACCTCGTTACAACTTAACTCAATATAACATTTATTTAATTTATACAATACTGAGTTTCCATACACACTATTATTTTACAAACTACACACCATTATTTTACAAACATTTGTACAAAGATACATATTAGTTCTAATCATCTATATCGACTATTTCCGGGGACACTGGTTCGGGTGGCACGTCCACCGGAATCTCAGTTACATCTACGACAGTTATATTTGAAATAACTGGAAGTTGCCCAAGGTAAGGCACCTCGATCCAACGTACAGAGATAATAAGTGTCATAGAGAATATCTGCATATTTATTCTTCTGAACATGATATGGAAATATAGTGAGAATTAAATCCCAGTAAGTTCAACAATAAATCATAATTTACCATTATAGTTCATCATGTCATGTTCAGCTGTATAAACTACAGAAAATATCTTTAGGTCACATGAATGCACTTTATCATGCACATGAAAATTATACAGTTATGACATGTATGGCATGAATAACTATTTTTTTTTTCGAATTTCATATAATGGCTATCAACTTATTCTTACTTCAAGATACCCCGGTCAGGGTAAGTATTCTCTACTTTTCGGTACGAGCTTATCTCGCTCCGTCCGACATGGCACACTTTCTCTTTCTTTTCTCATGAATATAATCATAACCGTTGGTAGGGCGTCCCCTACTGGTGCACCACACGGATTGCCATGTGACCGTGCTTTTTTCTTTTCTTTTCACAATGATAGCCAAAAATATGCTTTCAATAACAAGTATGTTCATCAAAATATAACTATTACCATAAATCATTGGTAATCATGCCATGAACATAACCATTTCAAATATCACTTCATAAAATATTTCCATGTCAAAATTTCATACTAATACCTCGATAACTGGATAGTAATTGTAGTCTGTAAACAGCGCACCAGGAAAGTTCCCAGAAAAGAGAGGTGGGTCACTAATGGACACGCTTAAGTACCAAGTCTTTTCTTGCCAGAGCTTTCCTTAAACATGCACTTTTCACAAATCACAATTTTTTTCCAGTAACTAGAATAATTCTTTTCATTTTCTTTATGTCTAGGCATTTAGTCATTTTATTTCTCCTTATATCATTTTCAACACATGTTCTTACAAATTTTATAGAGCATTTTTTCTCAAATTGATTTCTATTATTACCTTAAAAATTCATCTGGGGTAGAAAAATATTGAAAATAGGTTTTACTAACTTTTAACACAGCCTTTGCTTACAAATCAGAGCATAACTCTCTCATTTTAACTCCGATTAAGATGATATTAGTGTATATGAAAAGCTAAGACAATTA
Organism: Gleditsia sinensis; assembly: GCA_037074535.1. Taxonomy (NCBI): domain Eukaryota; kingdom Viridiplantae; phylum Streptophyta; class Magnoliopsida; order Fabales; family Fabaceae; genus Gleditsia; species Gleditsia sinensis. The sequence goes on along the minus strand of CM073465.1, from coordinate 21,894,815 downwards.
TCTAAAACTATTATGTTAATCATATCAACAAAATAGTATGATATTGTGGTGTTATTACTCCTTTAAATTTAGTATTATTTCTTCTCGTTTAGGTTCTGACCTTTACTAAATAATTAGACAATATCTCTCAAATTTGAACTCCAAATTGAGTTATTCCAGTTGATAAAATTCCATGAGCCATATATCTATAATTGTTATGTTGGCGCGCTATTTTAATTCCCTACAGAATATTCCCAGAAATTCAAAAACTAAAACATTAATAACATACTCTTCCCTGAATAAACATTTTCTGACCTTTGACTACTAATCAGACCATAGCTACCTCATATGGACTCCAAATTGAATGATTCCAGTGGCTAAAAATCCATGACATACATATCTTTAATTCTTATGTTAACCATTTATTTTAATTCCCTACTAATAATTCCCAGAAATTAAATTACCAAAGCTATCCTAACATATTCTTCCCTGATGATTCATTTTCTGACCTTTGACTACTAATCAGACCATAGCTACCTCATATGGACTCCAAATGGAATGATTCCAGTGGCTAAAAATCCGGGACACATATATCTTTAATTCTTATGTTAACCATTTATTTTAATTCCTTATAGATTGTTCCCAGAAATTAAAATACCGAAGCTTAAAATTCTGCCACCCATAGCCATAACCATGCAGAACTATCTACACCAACCTAAGTATTCAAACATACATCACATGCAAGATCAATATGTAACATGATATAGCAACATCATGACCAATCATAAAAGTTCTAAGATCAAAATCTCATACAAATATTATAAGTTTCAAAAGTTTTCTTCAAAAAGAAATATTGTTAAACTTACTTGGAGCACTTAGTCTTCTAGACTTCTCTTTCCTCTTTCTTCCTTTCTTCCTCTCCTTTCCTCACTCTACCTTGCTTCTATTTTTTTCTCTCCCTCACTTGGACGAAATTCTAATGTTGTAAGGGTGGGTTTTCTTATATAGACCACCAAATAATTCACCTTTCATGATCATGGGTCTACCTTATCACAATTAGGATACACTTTGTTGAATTTTTGGAAAACAAACAACTTATGTTCTTGTCTTCCTCTTCCTTAGTCAAGATATGCATAGGAAAAGGAGAATTTTTGGAAAACAAACAACTTATGTTCTAATTTCTTTCCTATTAGATTTTCCTTCTTTATTTGTTCTCTTAATGTTAGAAACATTTTCTATGCATATACCTAAGGTGAAGAATTTCTAAGGACTATATTTCCTTAGATATCTAAAATATTGTCTAATAAATTTTATTTCCTTAATTAAATTTTTTTTTATGTTCCTTTATCAATAAAAGAAACGAAATTAATGATGTTACATTTTTCTCCCCCTAAAAGAAATTTTGTCCTCAAAATTTCAGAAATTACCTTATAAGAACAATTGCGGATATTTCTTCCTCATGACTTCTTCCAGCTCCCAAGTTGCTTCTTCCGGAGTCAAACCTTCCCATAACACCTTAACTAGGGGAATGGTTTTATTTCTCAGTTGCTTCACGTCAGTGTCCAATATGGATGCAGGTACTAGCTGGTATGTCATGTTCTCCTTTATTTGGATTGGTTCATCCAGTATTATATGTGATGAATCTGAAAGATACTTCCGCAGCTGTGATACGTGGAAAACATTATGCAGGTTGGACAAATTAGGTGGGAGAGCAACTTGATATGCTGATGTCCCAACTTTCTTTAGAATTTGGTAGGGTCCTAAAAATCGCGGACTTAACTTTCTTGTTTTGAGAGACCTACCAACTCCAGTAGTCGGGGAAAGTTTCAGAAATACATTGTCTCCTTCCTCAAACTCTAGAGGTCTATGTCTCTTATCGTAGTAACTCTTTTGCCGACTCTGAGCTGTAAGTATTTTGTTTCGTATCATCCTGATTTGTTCAGTGGTTTGTTGAACTAGATCAGGACCCAACAAGTTCTTTTCTCCTACCTCGAACCAACATAGTGGAGATCGGCACTTTCTACCGTATAAAGCTTCATAGGGGGCCATCTTAATGCTAGAGTGATAGCTATTATTATAAGCAAACTCTACTAAAGGTAAGTACTTATCCCATCCTTTACCTTGCTCTATCACACAGGCCCTCAACATATCTTCTAGGGTTTGAATGGTTCGTTCTGTCTGCCCGTCAGTTTGAGGATGGTAGGCAGTACTGAACCGCAACTGAGTACCAAAAGCTTCTTGCAACGCCTTCCAAAACCTCGACGTGAACCTCGGATCTCTATCAGAAACAATATTTATGGGAATCCCATGGAGTCTAACTATTTCCTGAACGTACAATTGGGCCAATTTATCTAGTGAAAAGTTAATTTTTATGGGCAAAAAGTGAGCAGATTTGGTTAATCTGTCAACTATTACCCAGATAGAGTCATGTCCCACTGAGGTCTTAGGTAAACCTACAACAAAGTCCATCGAAATACTATCCCATTTCCATTTAGGGATCTCAAGAGGTTGTAGAAATCCCGCTGGCTTTTGATGCTCCACCTTCACCTTTTGACAAATGAGACATTTCGCCACAAACTCAGCAATGTCATTTTTCATCCCTGGCCACCAATACATCCTTTTTAAATCCTGGTACATTTAGTGCATCCAGGATGGATTGTGTATTTACTTTGATGCGCTTCCTGCAGTATCTTAGTCCTCAACTCTTGTTCTTGAGGGACACAAATCCTTCCCTGATACATGATTGCTCCATCTTCCATTACAGAAAAATTACCTTGGTCTTTATGATCTTGTAAGTATTGATCGTGAGCTTGAGCTTCTTTGATCTGGGCTCTTAGGTCAGACCCTATACTTAAACCATTAATGACTAGATTCTTTGGAGTAAGAGTAGGGGCTAGCTTCAAATTTCGAAACTCCTCTAGCATCTGCGTCTCATACACCATCATCTGACCCATATGCAGAGATTTTCGACTCAAGGCATCTGCTACAACATTCGCCTTTCCGGGATGATACTTTATCTCAAACTTGTAGTCATTGAGGAATTCTACCCATCTTCGTTGCCTCATATTTAACTCCTTCTGATCAAAGAGGTATTTAAGACTCTTATGATCACAATATACTTCAAAGGTTGCCCCGTACAAATAGTGTCGCCAAATCTTTAAGGCAAACACTACTGCCGCTAATTCAAGATCATGGGTTGGATAGTTTCCTTCGTGAGGTCTCAGTTGCCTAGAGGCATAAGCAACTACTCTCTTATCTTGCATCAGCACACATCCTAGCCCTTTCTTTGAAGCGTCACTATACACTTCAAAATATCCTGTGGGGTCTAGAATAATTAAAACAGGAGGAGTGGTCAGTCTTGTCTTCAGCTCCTGAAAACTAGCATCACATTGATCAGTCCATTTGAAAGGACTTCCCTTCCTGGTCAATTTAGTCAATGGCAAGGCTATACGAGAGAAGTTTTGTATAAATCTCCTGTAGTATCCTGCCAAACCAAGGAAACTTCTGATTTCCGTAACCGTCTTTGGTGTCTCCCACTTAATCACTGCTTCCGTCTTGCTAGGATCTACGGCTACCCCTCTATTAGAGATGACATGTCCGAGAAACTTCACCTCTGACAGCCAAAATTCACACTTCTCCAATTTAGCATATAACTTTTTCTCTTTCAGCACTTGCAGCACGATTCGGAGATGTTGTTCATGTTCTTTCTCACTCTTAGAATATATCAAGATGTCATCAATGAACACTACAACAAATTGATCTAGGTAGGGTCGAAAAATGCGATTCATGTAATCCATGAAAATTGCAGGTGCATTAGTCAACCCGAAGGGCATTACGAGAAACTCATAGTGCCCATACCTAGTCCTGAAGGCAGTTTTTGGTACGTCCTCCTCCTTAATCCTAATCTGATGATATCCTGACCGCAAGTCAATTTTAGAAAAGATGGAGGCACCCTTTAATTGATCCAATAAGTCATCTATCCTAGGGAGAGGGTACTTATTTTTTATAGTCACCTTATTCAGCTGTCTGTAATCTATGCATAGTCTCAAACTCCCGTCTTTCTTCTTAACAAACAATACAGGAGCTCCCCAAGGTGATACACTCGGTCTAATGAATTGCTTGTCTAATAGTTCCTCCAACTCCTTCTTTAGTTCTTGTAGTTCCTTCGAGGCCATTCGATATGGTGCAATAGAGATAGGCCCTGTCCCAGGTAGGAGATCAATAGAGAACTCTATCTCTCTCTTGGGAGGTAAGCCTGGAATATCTGATGGAAACACTTCAGGAAACTCGTTGGCTATTGGAATTTCATCAAGTTTCGATTCGACTTCTAGGTTTGATAAATACAAGAGAATGTATCCAAGTATTCCATTCTTCAACTCCCTATTAACTTGATTGGCATTTAACATCAATAACTGGACCTCCTCTTTCGGAGTAGAAGGTAGAAATTCAACGGTCTTGTTACAACAATTTAATAAGACTCGATTTCTAGACATCCAGTCTAACCCTAGAATGACCTCAATACCTCTTAAAGGTAAACTGACGAGGTCTACAGAAAAAGTTTTCTCCTGGATGGTGACTTGACAGTCCTTACATACAGAGGAAGTTAATACTCGTTCCCCTGTAGGGGTTACTACAGATAGCTCATAGGGAGTTTCAGAAATAGGGAACTGAAACTTCCTAATACATTCTTCTGATATAAATGAATGACTAGCACCAGAGTCAAATAACACCAGAAGAGCAAATCCATAAATATAGCATGTACCTTGAATCATTTCAGAAGATTGAGCTGCCTCTTGGCCGCTCAGGGTGAAAACCCTTCCTTTCACCTGAGGCCTCTGTTCTGGCTGCTTTCCTACATTCTGTGGGTAGTTTTTCGCAAAATGTCCCTTCTGTCCGCAATTGAAGCAGACATCTTGTCCCATGTAGCATGGCCGGTTACCATGCATGCGTCCGCATTTAGCGCACTTGACTGAGGCGAGGTCTTGTTGAAAAGGCCTAGGACCCACAATCAATGGCCTCTTACCAGCTCCATATCCACTTCTTCTCATGTTCTTTCTAGGGTTGGGAAAATTTTTCTTCCTTTTCCATAGGTTTCGCCTTTGCTTCTCGTCCTCCACTGCCCTTAAACTCTTTTCCAGGAGTCTGCATTTATTTATCAGAGGTACAAATTCCCTGATCTCCATAGCTATAACAGCATTCTTTAACTCCGGGTTTAGTCCCGCTTCAAACTTAACCGACTTCCATGCTTCATCTGGGTTATATCGCAGATAAGAGGAGAACTTAGACAGCTCCTCGAACCTTGCGATATACTGGTCCACGGTCATGCTTCCTTGCCTGAGTTGGAGAAATTCGATCTCTTTCTCTGCCCGTACAGTACTTGGAAAGTACTTTTCAAAAAAAATGTCCTTGAACACTTGCCAGGTGATCTGTCTTCCCTGATGAGCTAAAAGTTCTCTAGCTCCACGCCACCAGTATTCTGCTTCATCCTTTAACATATATGCAGCAAAAATGATTTGCTGCTCTTCAGTACAGCCCATCACTTCAAAGATTTTCTCTAATTCCCTAATCCACCTTTCGGCTATCGTTGGGTCATAACCACCTTGGAAACAAGGTGGTCTAGTCCTCAGGAACTCGGATATGCCATTATCTTTTCCAGCCGTCCGGTTGTTAGGACCAATCTCAACATTTGTGTTATTAGCATTTTGGAGATGTTGTAAAATTTGGTTGGTGGTCATAACTTGGTCTCGAATTGCCGTGGCTAGGTTGTGCAGGGTTTCCTCTGCATTGGTTGCTGGATTCCTCCTTGGTGGTCCCATTTCCTAATATGGTACAAAACAAAGTTATGCTGCTATTGAGGTGATCAAGCCTAATAGTTTGTTCAAAAATATTTAATAGCAGTCATAACACCACCTCGGCATATAGATAGGAAACACTAGTGATTTCTTACCTATATGAATCACTGATCCCCTACACAGCACAACCACAACATACTCAAGACACTATAAGATCGATTCAGATAACCATCCAACCACTGGCCATCTAGGATCGACCTGCTCTGATACCAATTATGTAACAACTCCATTTATGTAATTTTTTTTTTTTAAATACCATGAAGTTATTACCTCGTTACAACTTAACTCAATATAACATTTATTTAATTTATACAATACTGAGTTTTCATACACACTATTATTTTACAAACTACACACCATTATTTTACAAACATTTGTACAAAGATACATATTAGTTCTAATCATCTATATCGACTATTTCCGGGGACACTGGTTCGGGTGGCACGTCCACCGGAATCTCAGTTACATCTACGACAGTTATATCTGAAATAACTGAAAGTTGCCCAAGGTAAGGCACCTCGATCCAACGTACAGAGATAATAAGTGTCATAGAGAATATCTGCATATTTATTCTTCTGAACATGATATGGAAATATAGTGAGAATTAAATCCCAGTAAGTTCAACAATAAATCATAATTTACCATTATAGTTCATCATGTCATGTTCAGCTGTATAAACTACAGAAAATATCTTTAGGTCACATGAATGCACTTTATCATGCACATGAAAATTATACAGTTATGACATGTATGGCATGAATAACTATTTTTTTTTCGAATTTCATATAATGGCTATCAACTTATTCTTACTTCAAGATACCCCGGTCAGGGTAAGTATTCTCTACTTTTCGGTACGGGCTTATCTCGCTCCGTCCGACATGGCACACTTTCTCTTTCTTTTCTCATGAATATAATCATAACCGTTGGTAGGGCGTCCCCTACTGGTGCACCACACGGATTGCCATGTGACCGTGCTTTTTTCTTTTCTTTTCACAATGATAGCCAAAAATATGCTTTCAATAACAAGTATGTTCATCAAAATATAACTATTACCATAAATCATTGGTAATCATGCCATGAACATAACCATTTCAAATATCACTTCATAAAATATTTCCATGTCAAAATTTCATACTAATACCTCGATAACTGGATAGTAATTGTAGTTTGTAAACAGCGCACCAGGAAAGTTCCCAGAAAAGAGAGGTGGGTCACTAATGGACACGCTTAAGTACCAAGTCTTTTCTTGCCAGAGCTTTCCTTAGACATGCACTTTTCACAAATCACAATTTTTTTCCAGTAACTAGAATAATTCTTTTCATTTTCTTTATGTCTAGGCATTTAGTCATTTTATTTCTACTTATATCATTTCCAACACATGTTCTTACAAATTTTATAGAGCATTTTTTCTCAAATTGATTTCTATTATTACCTTAAAAATTCATCTAGGGTAGAAAAATATTGAAAATAGGTTTTACTAACTTTTAACACAGCCTTTGCTTACAAATCAGAGCATAACTCTCTCATTTTAACTCCGATTAAGATGATATTAGTGTATATGAAAAGCTAAGACAATTATCTAAAACTATTATGTTAATCATATCAAAAAAATAGTATGATATTGTGGTGTTATTACTCCTTTAAATTTAGTATTATTTCTTCTCGTTTAGGTTCTGACCTTTACTAAATAATTAGACAATATCTCTCAAATTTGAACTCCAAATTGAGTTATTTCAGTTGATAAAATTCCATGAGCCATATATCTATAATTGTTATGTTGGCGCGCTATTTTAATTCCCTACAGAATATTCCCAGAAATTCAAAAACTAAAACATTAATAACATACTCTTCCCTGAATAAACATTTTCTGACCTTTGACTACTAATCAGACCATAGCTACCTCATATGGACTCCAAATTGAATGATTCCAGTGGCTAAAACTCCATGACATACATATCTTTAATTCTTATGTTAACCATTTATTTTAATTCCCTACCAATAATTCCCAGAAATTAAATTACCGAAGCTATCCTAACATATTCTTCCCTGATGATTCATTTTCTGACCTTTGACTACTAATCAGACCATAGCTACCTCATATGGACTCCAAATGGAATGATTCCAGTGGCTAAAAATCCGGGACACATATATATTTAATTCTTATGTTAACCATTTATTTTAATTCCTTATAGATTGTTCCCAGAAATTAAAATACCGAAGCTTAAAATTCTGCCACCCATAGCCATAACCATGCAGAACTATCTACACCAACCTAAGTATTCAAACATACATCACATGCAAGATCAATATGTAACATGATATAGCAACATCATGACCAATCATAAAAGTTCTAAGATCAAAATCTCATATAAATATTATAAGTTTCAAAAGTTTTCTTCAAAAAGAAATATTGTTAAACTTACTTGGAGCACTTAGTCTTCTAGACTTCTCCTTCCTCTTTTTTCCTTTCTTCCTCTCCTTTCCTCACTCTACCTTGCTTCTATTTTTTTCTCTCCCTCACTTGGACGAAATTCTAATGTTGTAAGGGTGGGTTTTCTTATATAGAGCACCAAATAATTCACCTTTCATGATCATGGGTCTACCTTATCACAATTAGGATACACTTTGTTGAATTTTTGGAAAACAAACAACTTATGTTCTTGTCTTCCTCTTCCTTAGTCAAGATATGCATAGGAAAAGGAGATTTGTATTTTGAAAATTATGATAATATGTTCTTAAGATATGGGACAAGGTCCCTTTGATTTAGGGATTCATTTCCATTTTCTTTTGTCTTAAACAAGTATGATAGGTTTGCCTTTTTAGGTGGCAAATTTCTAGCCCTTGAATCTCCATTATTTGGTTGATATTATTTGTGTGGGCTATGAATGTTTTGTCCTAATACCATGTATTATCATACCACTTGCTAAAATTATGAGTGTAGGATATATATGTTTTTGTCCTAAAGCCTTGTATTATCATGCCACTTGCTTAAATGATGAATGTAGAATCACACCACTTGCTAAATTTTTTGTCTTAATGCCATGTAACCTAATCTTTATTCTTATTATTATATCATCATCTAATTTATTTTATTTTATTTTTCCTCTTGGATTTGGGCTTATTCCTACCCATTATGGGCTTGTCCTACCCATTTTCTTTGCTTTGGATAAAATTCTTCCTTTCTTGGTGGGCTTGGTCACATTTTCATAATTTTTGGGCTATTTGTGAAATTACTATATCTTAGTCCAAGTCTATGTTTAATTTCTTGTTTAGGTTATCCAATGGGCTTGCTAGAAACTTATGTGAAGTGAAAAAACTCTATATGAAGTGTCCATAGGTAAAAGCCCAATGTATGGGTAAAGATTTTAAACTTAGTAACTATAGTTCTTGAATTAGGAAAAATTACCCTAATTCAATGTTCTTTGAAATTTTAAGACATTTACTTGTTTCTAAAAATTTATCTTCCTTATCCAAGAATTTTGCATCTCTTTAGTATGTTATTTCTAATTTCTTTCCTATTAGATTTTCCTTCTTTATTTTTTCTCTTAATGTTAGAAACATTTTCTATGCATATACCTAAGGTGAAGAATTTCTAAGGACTATATTTCCTTAGATATCTAAAATATTGTCTAATAAATTTTATTTCCTTAATTAAATTTTTTTTATGTTCCTTTATCAATAAAAGAAACGAAATTAAGGATGTTACACCCACCGATTTAAACAACAGGCGTATGAATCCCGAGACAAACCTCTTAATTCTATATTTGTCAGTAGGGACCAGATATGGTGCATATATGGACAACCGGGTAAAATAAATGTCATATTCAGAAATTGTCATGTTCGGTGTCTGTCTTAATTCTTCAAATTCTCTGGCCCTCTTGTCTTTTTCACTCATTGGCAGAAAGTGATTCATAAATGCCTCCTTAAACTCTTCCTACTCCATTGGTGGTAAAGTAATTGTTCATCCTTGTACATGTGTCTCAAACCATACTTGAGCAACATCAGAAAGTTGAAAAGACACCAATTCAACAGATCTTCTACTAGAGCACCCTAAAGCTCTTAAGACTTGTTCCACAGCATCAATAAATATCTGTGGGTCCTCTTGAGCTTCTGACCCAAAAAAAGTTGGAGGTTTCAACTTAAGGAATTGCGGTAATGACACCTTAATCCCTGTAAGCTTATCCTCTTGCTCAGCTGTTCTTCCCAGTTCTTGTGCTTTAGGAGCATTTCCGGCTGGCTGGCCTTCCCTTCTACCCTACTCCACTTTAAACCCATCCAATGTCTCTAAACTCTGATGTATACCAGCAATCATATCCGCAGTTCTATCATGTGGCTCCTGAGGGGGTTCTACTCTTTCCTCAAGAACTCTATCAGATACATGGACCTGTTCATCTTGTCTTGGGGTTCTCAGACCCCATGCATGCCCTCTACCTCTACCTCTTCCTCTAGGTCGGCCTCTACCACAGCCTCTTTGTACTGAAATTGTAGATTATGCAGACTCTTCAGTAGAGGGTGCACAATCTACAGCCTCTTCTCTAGTGACCGCTCTAGTTCTTGGCAGCATCATTTATTATACAGAATAAAACACCTCTTTCATATGCTATCATATATATTCAAACCTTACACAAGGAATTTAAGCACACTTGGAATAAGAAGGAAGTGAATATCCTATAGAATCCCTAAGCAGCACCTGAAGTATAAATATGTCCGGCTCATATCAATAATAAAGGTCCTACTAAAGAATCCTTTGCTCTGATAGCCACAGGGAAACCTAATGCTCTGATACCAACTTGTCACGCCCATACTTTAGGAATGCGAATAAAAATACTGTCCGATAACTTTATCTTTATCTATTTGAAATCAACTTCTTATTATTGAACATTAGGATAATATCACATGATTACAAATTTAAAAATAACTAATTATACATGCCAAGTCTACATTTATCAGTTTTACAGCGGAAACAAAGATCCTGCCTGTGGCGCTTAGAGCAACTCTAGAGTACAAATATATTACAAGTTTAAACATTGAGTGTAACAACCTTTTTTATTTTATTTATTTATCATACAATATAGAGTTCACATACACGTTATTAATCAAAATGTACGTATAACAAAATCAAACACATAAATAACTACATCTTATTTATTCTGGTTGACCAATTCCAGAGATATACGTGCGAGTGGTTGAACCTTCACTGGGATATGAACCAACTCGACTACAAACATATTATTTGATTCTGGGATCTGCCTAACATAAAGTAACTCGATCCAACGTACACTAAAAGCCAGAGCCATAGAAAAATCTGCATAACTAATTTTCTGAACATGATATGGAAATATAGTCAGAATTAAATCCCACTAAGTTCAACAATAAATCATCATCAATATAGCTCACCACGTCATATACAGCTGTATAAACTACAGTAAATATCTTTGGTCACATGAATGCACTATATCTATACACATAAGAATCGTACTGTAATGACATGTATGACAGGATTAATTATTTTTAGATATCATATGATAACTATCAATTTATTCTCATATCAAGCTACCCCGATCAGGGTGAGTATTTTCTACTCTCCGGTACGGGCTTTTCTCACTCTGTCCGACATGGTCCACTTTCTCTTTCTTTTCTCATTAACATGATCATAACCGTTGGTAGAGCGTCCCTAACTGGTGCACCACATGGATTGCCATGTGACCGTGTTCATTTATTTTCTTTTCACAAGGATAGCCAAAAATATGCTTTTAATAACAAGTATGTTCATCAAAATATAACTATTACCAAAAATAATTGGTAATCATGCCATAAACATAACCATTTAAAATATCACTTTATAAAATATTTCCATCTCAAAATTTCACACTTAAGATGGTAAGAAGTTCAAACAATTGCTATGGCTATGGCATATACTAGTCATTTATTATTTTCATTTATAAGATTCTTCTTCTTTTTTAAATATTAATTTTATTTCTTTATTTTCTTGATGCAGGTTTTCATCCTATCTAACCTTCTCTTACAAGTCAGAGAATAACTCCCTCAATTTAACTCTGATATAGGTGATCTTGGTGTCAATTTCAAGATAAAACAATTATCTAAAACTATTATGTTGAACAATTTTGTGAAATATTAAGAACTCAAGGTGATATTACTTCCTCAGTGTATATGCTATTTCTTCTCGGATAGGTTCTAACCTCTACCTACTAATCTGTACATATCTCCCTTATAAGTATTCCAAATTAAGTTATTCTAGTGGTTAAAAATCTATGACAGATATAGAAATAATTTTTATGTTAATCATTTGTTTTAATTCCCTACATAATGTTCCCAGAAATTAAAACACATAAGGTTTCCTAAAATATTCTTCCCTGATTAACCAATTTTTGACCACTGCATACTAATCGGAGCATATCTACCTTATACGGACTCTAAATTGAGTGATTCTAGTGGTTAAAAATCTGTGACACATATATCTATAATTATTACGTTAACCATTTATTTTAATTCCCTATAGAAAGTTTCTAGAAATTAAAACACAGAAGCTATCCTAAAATATTCTTCCCTGATTAACCAATTTCTGACTACTGCATACTAATCGGACCATATCTACCTTATACGGATTCCACATTGAGTGATTCCAGTGGCTAACAATCCGTGACACATATAGATATAATTCGTATGTTAACCATTTATTTTAATTCCCTACAAAAATTTCCAAAAATTAAAACACAGAAGCTATTCTAACATATTCTTCCCTGCTTAACCATTTTATGACCACTGCTTACAAATCGGACCATATCTACCTCATACAGACTCCAAATTGAGTAATTCTAGTGGCTAACAAACCATGACACATATATTTATAATTATTATGTTAACCATTTTTTTTAATTCCCTACATAAGATTCCCAAAAATTAAAACACTAAAGCTATTTTAACATATTCTTCCCTGATTAACTATTTTCTGACCACTGCGTACTAATCAGAACATATTGACCTCATATGGACTCCAAATTGAGTGATTCCAGTGGCTAAAATTCCGTGAGACATAATCTACATTTTTCATGTTAACCATTTCTTTTAATTCCTAACTAATTCTTCCGAGAATATTAAAAACATAAGCTTAAAGTTTGCCATCCATAGCCATACCTATGTAGAACTATCTACACCAGCCTAAGTATTCAAACATACATAATTTGTAACATGATATAGCAACATCCATGACCAATCAACAACGTTCTAAGATGAAAATCTCATATAAATATTATAACTTTCAAAATTTTTCTTCAAAAAGAAATATTGTTAAACTTACCTTAAGTACTTAGTCCTCTAAATTTCTCCTTCCTCTTTTTTCCTTTCTTCCTCTCTTTTCCTCACTCTACCTTGCTTCTATTTTTCCTTTCTCTCACTTGGACGAAAATTCTAATGTTAAAGGGGTGGGTTTTGCTTAAACAGACCACCAAATAATTCATCTTTCATGATCATGGGTCTACCTTATCACAATTAGGATACACTTGGTTGAATTTTTGAAAAACAAATAACTTATGTTCTTGTCTTCCTCTTCCTTAGTCAAGATATGCATAGCAAAAGAAGATTTGAATTTTGAAAATTATGATAATATGTTTCTAAGATAAGGGACAAGGTCCCTTTGATTTAGGGATTCATTTCTTTTTCTTTTGTCTTAATCAATTATGATAGTTTTGCCTTTTTAGGTGGCAAATTTCCAACCCTTAAATCTTCCTTGCTTAACCAAAATTATTTGTGTAGGATAATGATATTTTGTCATAATGCTATGTATTATTACCCACTTGCTAAAATTATGAGTGTAGGATATAGATGTTTTGTCCTAATGCCATGTATTATTATACCAATTTGCTAAAATTATGAATGTAGGATATCACACCACTTGCTAAATTTTTGTCTTAATGCCATGTCACCTAATCTTGATTACACCATTATTTCATCACTTTATTTTATTTTTGTTTTTATTTTTCCTCTTGGGTTTGGGTTCATTCTTGCCCATTTTCTTTACTTTGGATAAAATTCTACCTTTCATAATGGGCTTAGCCACATGTTCATGATTTTTGGGCTACCGGTCCAATTTCTATATCCTAGTCAAAGTCTATGTTTTATTTCTTCCTTGGGCTATCCTATTGGCTTGCTAAAAATTCATGTGAAGTAGAAAAACTCTATATGAAGTGTCCATAGATGAAAGCCCAATTTATGGGTGGAGATACTAAACTTAGTAACTTTAACTCTTAAATTAGGAAAAATTACCCTAATCCAATCTTCTTGAAATTTTAATACCTCTATTTACTTTACAAAAATTTATCTTCCTTACCCAAGAATTTCACCTTTCTTTAGTATATTTATTTCTAATTTTTCCTCTTAGGTTTTCTCTCTTTACCTATTTCATTAATGTTAGAACATTTCTATGCATACACGTAAGGTGAAGAATTTTTAAGGATTATATTTCCTTAGATATCTAAAAATTGTCTAATAAATTTTATTTTCTTACGGGATGTTACATTCTTCCCCCTTTAAGAAATTCGGTCCCCGAATTTTAACCCATCCTACCACATGTAGGGAATGAAATTAAAGCACAACTCAGAATTACCAACTTTTTTACCCAAATAATTAGGGATATCTTTTCTGTATATCATCTTTACTTTTTAATATATCTATTCACTTGAGTGATTTTTCCATATAACTTAACCATAAGGATTTCTTTCATCTATAATTTCTTCACTTTATATCCTCTAGCTCGCATGGATATATCTATGGGTCAATATTAGAAAACACACACATAAAGGAACATATTCACCTTCATATTGGGTAACTATCTTTTCTTATTCCAAACTTCTATCAAGTCATTTTTTTGGTTTTCATATATCAACATCATCCCATGAATATCATCATCTTAATCTATCATCTATTTTTATCCTAAAATCCTTTAATCAATATGTTAAACATTCATAGCAATAAATCCACCAATCATTTTATAACATTTATGTACCATTGACACATGTCTAATAATTCCAACTTACCTAATCACAGTAATTCTATACCATCTTATTAACACCATTAAACTCATTGTCAAAAATTTCAATTATTTCTTCTATCATATCCAAAAGGACCTCATTCTAGCTTATGTCAATCCCGTTTAATTCACCCAATCATTTCAAGAAGATTTTTCCTAACAATTACTCATACATGAATTCTCAATTCCAACATAATTCACATCTTAGATACTAGACTCAATTTAGCATGATATAAACCTTTAACACAAATATCTTGATCACTTACATTATTTTTGTACATGGTTCTCATAATTTTCTCCATATTTCCAAATGAAGAGTTCAAAGATTAATTTAAATCCTACTTTCCATATTTTATTCCTCAAGAACTTCAACACCACTAATTCTCTTGATTACATTTGTCAAAACACTATAATAGTTGAGTTTCAAATATAATAATAATAAATTAATTAATTAATTAACTTTTCTTGTAATATGGGAAAATAATCTTGCATTTAATGCCAAATATTAATGTAGGACAATGCAGTAGAACAAATGAAAAGCATAATAAAGAACGGTGCTAAAATAGAAAGTCAAAAGTTTGGACAAAACATTAGAGAGAGTTAAAATCGGTGGTCGTAATTCTTGAAAATCTGTAAACAAAAATTTAACTGTTATATCGGCAAAAATCAGTGGCCACAAAGTTTGAATATGTGTGCCAAAATCTACTTTAAATCTATTAGTATTCAGTGGAAAGATATCACATGGAAAAAAAACATTTCTGAGCTTATAAAAGTCTGTGAAAAATCAAAGAACACGTAGTTAACTGGTAGGATGTAGTTGATTGCTTCAAAATAGATGTAATCAATCAATTGTAAAATAACCAGTCCAAATTAAAATTTCTCAAAATAGCTAGTCGACTTAATAATAACAATAGTCGATTGGCAAAAATATTGGGAAAACAAAATAAATCATTCGATTGTCCTTCTTCAACAACTAATTTGTTTACATTTTCACTTTCTTTTGTTTTTCAATTACGCCTATCACCTACAACTTCTCTACATGAATCAAGATATCAAGGTTTCATCAAAGACAACAAAGACAAATTTATGATGATATCTTAACCTTATTCTCTTTATATGCTTAATATGAGCGACTATCATAGCTACTATACATATACATGCTTGCCGTCATTTTAGAAAATTTCACCTTGGATTTAGCTGATATCCACCAATCACTCACATAACTATTTTAATTATTCCCGGCCTATTCGTATAGCTATCATAAATATGCTATTCTTTGAGTTCTATAAATGCACACGTTAATATCTTTACTTTCATACTCCAAGTTAAGGTGTGTGCAGCTATGGAGGGAGTCACATTTTATCAATTTCGAAATATTTGTGTCTTTTGTGGTTCTAGTCCTGGAAAGGATAGAGAGTATGTGCAAGATGCACAAAATCTGGGTAGGGTACTGGCCAGAAGAAAAATTCATTTAGTCTATGGTGGAGGTAACCGTCAGTTAATGGGGTGTGTGTCTACAACTGCCCATGTAGGAAGATGCCAAGTTCTAGGTATTATTCCTACAACTCTAGCTGCATCTAACATCATAGGAAAGACAATTGGGGAAGAGTTTAAGGTGGCTTCCATGCATGAACGCATGGCTAGAATGATGAGCAATGTTGATGCCTTCATTGCCTTACGAGGTGGTTTTGGTACTTTAGAAGAGATTTTCCAAATAATTTCTTGGGCACAACTGAATATGCATCACAAACCGATAGTTTTGTTAAATGTTAATCACTTCTTTGATGGTCTGTTGTCTTTTCTTGATCATGCTGTGGAACAAAAGTTCATCTCACACTCAACACGACGAATTCTCATCTCAGCTTCAAATGCTGAGGAGTTGATTGATGCTTTACAAGCATATGTTCATGTACCTGATCCAACTATGGCTCAACTAGAATGGACGGCAGATAACCGCAAGAAGCACAAATTGGATTTGGATCTTCATCTTTAGATGTAGTAAAACGTAACCATTGTTGTACTACTTTTACTTTCTTAGAGTCTACTTGAATACCATTTTTACCAACCATACTCCATTAGAGTTGGTAAAACTATCTTTGAATATTGCTTATGATCCTTTGAAATTTTGAAATATTCTAGTATATCATCAATAAAATCAAACTGATCCAGGGATGACCTAATTACTATTCTTTAAATATATGAATGCAGCTAGGACATTTGTCAAATTAAATGACATCACCAAGAACTCATAATGCCCATAATGAGTCCTAAAAGAAAATTTTCATACATCCTGTTCTCTTATCCTTAATTAATGTTACTCATATCCCAAATCAATTTTTGGAAACAAATTATTGAACACCTTGTAACTAGTCAAACAAGTAATCTATACGAGGTAATGGGTTTTTATTCTACACTGTCACCTTATTCAACTGTCTATAATCTATGCATAGTCATGATGATCCATCTTTCTTTTTCGAAGATAGAACTGAAGCTCTCCAAATAAAAGTACTAGGGCATTTAAATCCCTTGTCTAACAAGTCTTGTAACTATTTTTTTTTAATTCAATCGATATCATTCTATATATGGATATAGATACTAGTTGGGTTCTAAGGAGTAAATCAATATCAAATTCTTGAATTGCCGTGGCAAGGTTGTTCAGGGTTTCCTCTGCATTGTTTTCCGGATTCCTCCTTGGTGGTGCCATTTCCTTCTGTGGCAAAAATAAAGTTATGCTGCTATTGAGGTGATCAAACCCAATAGTTAGTTTCAAAAAATATTTAACAGCAGTCATAACACCACATCGGCATATAGATAGGAAACAATAGCAATTTCTTATCTATATTAAATCACTAATCCCTTACACAGCACTACCACAACATACTCAAGATACTATAAAATCGATTCAAATAACCAACCACCCACTGGCCATCTAGGATCGACCCACTCTGATACCAATTATGTAACAACCTTTATTTATTTATTTATTTCTTATACAATATAGAGTTCATATACACATCATTAATCAAAACATACGTACAACAAAATCAAACACATAAATAACTACATCTTATTTATTCTGGTTGACTAATTCCGGAGATATAGGTCCGGGTGGTTGCACCTTCACCGGGATCTGAACCAACTCGACCACAAACATATTATTTGATTCTAGGATCTGCCCAACATAAAGTAACTCGATCTAATGTGCACTAAAAGCCAGAGCCATAGAAAAATCTACAAAATTAATTTTCTGAACATGATATGGAAATATAGTGAGAATTAAATCCCAGTAAGTTCAACAATAAATCATCATCAATATAGCTCCTCTCGTCATGTTCAGCTGTATAAACTACAGTAAATATCTTTGGTCACATGAATGCAATATATCTATACACATGAGAATCATACAGTAATGACATGTATGACAGGATTAATTATTTTCAGAATATCATACGATGACTATCAATTTATTCTCATATCAAGCTACCCCAGTCAGGGTGAGAATTTTCTACTCTCCGGTACGGGCTTTTCTTGCTAAGTCCAACATGGCCCACTTTCTCTTTCTTTTCTCATTAACATGATCATAACCGTTGGTAGGGCGTCCCCTACTGGTGCACCACACGGATTGCCATGTGACTGTGCTCATTTCTTTTCTTTTCACAATGATAGCCAAAAATATGCTTTCAATAACAAGTATGTTCATCGAAATATAACTATTATCAAAAATCATTGGTAATCATGCCATGAACATAACCATTTTAAATATCACTTTATAAAATATTTTCATGTCAAAATTTCACACTTAAGACGGTAAGAAATTCATACAATGGCAATGGGTATGGTATATAATAGTCATTTATTATTTTCATTTATAAGATTCTTTTTTTTTAAATATTAAATTTATTTCTTTATTTTCTTGATGCAGGTTTTCATCCTATCTAACCTTCTCTTACTAATCAGAGCATAATTCCCTCAATTTAACTCCGATGTAGGTGATCTTGGTGTCAATTTCAAGATACAACAATTATCTAAAACTATTATGTTGAACAGTTTAGCGAAATATTAAGAACTCAAGGTGATATTACTCCCTCAATGTACAGGTTATTTCTTCTCGGATAGGTTCTGACCTCTACCTACTAATCTGTCCATTTCTCCCTCATAATTATTCCAAATTAAGTTATTCCAATGGCTAAAAATCAGTTACACATATAGAAATAATTTTTATGTTAATCATTCATTTTAATTCCCTACAGAATATCACCGAAAATTAAAATACAGAAACTATCCTAAAATATTGTTCCCTGATTAACTAATTTCTGACAACTGCATACTAATCGGACCATATCTACCTCATACGGACTCTAAATTGAGTGATTCCAGTGGCTAAAACTTCGTGACACATATTTCTATAATTCTTATGTTAGCCATTTATTTTAATTCCCTACAGAAAGTTTTTAAAAATTAAAACACCGAAGCTATCTTAAAATACTCTTCCCTGATTAACAAATTTCTGACCACTGCATACTAATCGGACCATATTTACCTCTTACGGACTCTAAATTGAGTGATTCTAGTGGATAACAATCCATGACACATATATCTATAATTATTATTTTAACCAATTATTTTAATTCCCTACAGCAAATTCCTAGAAATTAAAACACCGAAGCTATTCTAACATATTCTTCCATGATTAACCATTTTCTGACTACTGCTTACTAATCGGACCATATCTACCTCATATTGACTCCAAATTGAGTGATTCCAGTGGCTAACAATCCGTGAGAAATAGATGTACATTTTTCAAGTTAACTATTTCTTTTAATTCCTAAACAATTCTTCCCAAAATATTAAAAAAAGAAGCTTAAAGTTTGCCATGCATAGCCATACGTATGCAGAACTATCTACACCAGCCTAAGTATTCAAACATACATAATATGTAACATGATATAGCAACATCCATGACCAATCATCAAAGTTCTAAGATCAAAATCTCATATAAATATTATAAGTTTCAAAAGTTTTCTTCAAAAAGAAATATTGTTAAACTTGCCTTAAGTATTTAGTCCTCTAGACTTCTCCTTCCTTTTTCTTCCTTTCTTCCTCTCCTTTCCTCACTCTACCTTGTTTCTATTTTTCCTTTCCCTCACTTGCACGAAAATTATAATGTTATAGGGGTTGGTTTTGCTAAAATAGACCACCAAATAATTCATCTTTCATGATCATGGGTCTACCTTATCACAATTAGGATACACTTGGTTGAATTTTTGGAAAACAAACAACTTATGTTCTTGTCTTCCTCTTCCTTAGTCAAGATATGCATAGCAAAAGGAGATTTGTATTTTGAAAACTATGATAATTTGTTTCTAAGATAAGGGACAAGGTGCCTTTGATTTAGGGATTTATTTCTTTTTCATTTGTCTTAATCAATTATGATAGGTTTTCCTTTTTAGGTGGCAAATTTCCAACACTTAAATCTTCCTTGCTTAACTAAAATTATTTGTGTAGGATAATGATGTTTTGTCATAATGCTATGTATCATTACCCACTTGCTAAAATTATGAGTGTAGGATATAGATATTTTTGTTCTAATGCCATGTATTATCATACCACTTGCTAAAATTATGAATGCAAGATATCACACAACTTGCTAAATTTTTGTGTTAATGCTATGTCACCTAATCTTGATTACACCATTATTTCATCACTTTATTTTATTTTTGTTTTTCTTCCTCTTGGGTTTGGGCTCATTCTTGCCTATTTTCTTTACTTTGGATAAAATTCTACCTTTTATAATGGGCTTAGTCACATTTTTATGATTTTTGGGCTACTAGTCCAATTTCTATATCCTAGTCCAAGTCTATGTTTTAGTTCTTCTTTAGGCTATCCTATTGGCTTGCTAAAAATTCATGTGAAGTAGAAAACCTCTATATGAAGTGTCCATAGGTGAAAGTCCAATTGATGGGTGGAGATACACTTTAACTCTTAAATTAGGAAAAATTAATCTAATCCAATCTTCTTGAAATTTTAATACCTCTATTTACTTCACAAAAATTTATCTTCCTTACCCAAGAATTTCACCATTCTTTAGTATATTTATTTCTAATTTTTCCTCTTAGGTTTTCTCTCTTTACCTATTTCATTAATGTTAGAACATTTCTATACATACACGTAAGGTGAAGAATTATTAAGTATTATATTTCCTTATATATCTAAAAATTGTCTAATAAATTTTATTTTCTTACGGGATGTTACATTGAGAGCCTAAAAACAATTTAGGCTCACCACTGAAGTATGACACCTACTCGTTCAAGAAGCTGCAGGACCAAACTCTGGGTCCTTATCTGAAAAACATATAACCTCCTGTAGTGAGTTTTACAACTCAGTGAGCAGATAACACATCCTATGACATCTTAGGTCAACATATGAATGTACTCTTTATTTTGAAACTTGTCACATTGAGAATCACAATTCGGAAGTAAAATCATATGGAACTCGTATTTCAAATAAACTCTGTTCAACTTCATATGCATATTCAGTTCAAAGTAATGCTGTAAGAACGGTAATAAAATCATGGTATGCATCAATATAAGTCATGTGAAAACATCTAGAGGATCCCATATCAGAACCACCATATCAGAGTTTGACCCTTTTCGTACTTTGGTGGTATAGGATTTGCCTAAACTTAGCATCCCGCTGAGGTTTGCCCTACTACCATTCAAGAGGACACACGAAGGGACTATATATGGGTTTTCCCAAGAACGCAGCAAGGGAAGGCAAATGATAACTCATATAACTGGCATCTCGCCCATATAGGAGGCATTCCATTCTCCATCACATATCATCTCCCGTGTGTTGGCCCTCACACGAGGCTAGCACCACCCCCTGCTAGTTAAGGCAATCAAGGTGCACCAAGGCTAACATGACCTGCTGTTAGCAGACGGTGTTTCTAACAGGATTTCTTCACAGAAAATATCATATACACAAATGCCATATAATCAAAATTCTCAATATAATACAGACTTTTAGTCTCAGTATATTCATCTGTCAAAACTTCCCAATCAGGGGAATCATGTATACATGCCTATATCCAAGGCAAACATATCACTGTATAAAGCAATATAATATGCATAACATATTTTCTTTGCCATATAATGAGAAATACATTTGAAATCAGATACATCATGAGTTCAGAAATCCATTTTCAAATACTATACTCTTCTTGAACCATATTTCAAATTGTAAGCATTTCAGATCATTTTAATGCATTTCAAAAATAAATCAAAGTGTAAATATTTTATAAACATAATCATAAACATGCTCAAATATCAAGAAAAGTATAGGGCAAGCCATAGGGGAATCATCTACTCACAAGTTAAGGGTCCCAGATTGGATATCCCTAAAATGTACTTTTCTGATCTCAATTTGATCAAGTAGACTTCGAAAACGTATCCGAAGGGTCTAAAAATCAATAAAGCAACTTTGGGAACTTGATTACTATTCACTCGCCGGAAAACATTATTCACCCACGGAAAAATACTATTCACGACGAACAAAAAGGCTGTTAGATGACCGGAAAGATACCTATCCTAAGGTATATCTAGCTCCTGAATCTATCTACGGTGTCAGAATCTCAATTAGAGATCTCTAAGTAAAAGTTTTAGAATTTACCATTTTCTGAGATTTTCTACTTTAGATCTACGGCGTTTCAACGACTGATTTGAAAAATTGATCGGTCAAAACCGTAGTATTCTTCGTCGTAAATTCAGTAACACCTTCCGTTTTGAGATCGGAAGCTAATAGGCACTCTAGATCTAGAGAGAAATTTGAAGGTTACTATTTACTCACTATTCATCAAGATATTTTTCTCAATTTTCGAAATCTGCAAAGTTGTTGTCCCTTGTCTCCTTTTTATTTTTTGTTTTTTTAATAATAATAATAATAATTATTTATTAATTGAATAATAGGATTTTCTTTTATATAAATTCCATTTTTCATCCTAAAATATCCCAAAATTTTCTAAAAATTTACATTCTCATAAACCTTTAGTTGTACTCTTAAATCATGATTTTTCTTCATAAAAATATTAATAAAACAAATCTCAAAATAACTATCTTTATACATATTAAAAGGAAAAATATTTCTAAAAATACAACAAAAATTCTTTAGAGGCTGGAATAATTATTTTAAGCAACACAATAATTATTTTACTTAAAAGTCTACTTACTTTTAGCAAAACATAATCATTTTTAAACAAATAAAATATATATTTGCTTTTAGCAAAGTACTATCATTTAAAAATAAAAATTATGTGCCAAAACATATATTCTTATATTCCTTTTGTAATTCTTTAATTCATGTGAAAATAAATTTTTTTTCACTGGTTCTTATCTCCATTTTTAAGATTCTCTCTTTGATTCAAAATTTTCTTTACTTTGAACTTTATTAAATTTATGACTATTACACTCTTTATCCCTAGTAGCTTTTTTCCATTCTCCTTTGCCCTCAAACACAATTCCCTGCATCCTATTAACCCTAATAATATCAAATTATGTTTCCTTACTTGAATTAAGTGATTTTCCATATTCTTTTGTAGGATTGAACAAGTCTTTTAGCATTTGATTTGGATTCAATTGAAATTTTCTAGGGTTCTAAGGCAATTTTGATCTTGCATTTTCTAGCCACAAATCAAGCTCAATTGGGTACAGTTTTCTTCATTTTTCTGCTATAAATTGATCTACATACTCCATTGTTACTTGGTTGCACTTAATTGGGACTTCAAGTTGGGAATTTACTATAACAACTTTATTATTATTATTATTATTATACAATATAGAGTTCACATACACGTCATTAATCAAGACGTATGTACAACATATCAAACACATAAATATCTACAGCTTATTTATTATGGTTGACCAATTCTGGAGATACAGTTGTGGGTGGTTACACCTTCACCGGGATCTGAGCCAACTCAACCACAAAACATTTTATTTGTTTATGGGATTTGCCCATCATAGAGTAATTTGATCCAACGTGCACTAAAAGCCAGAGCCATAGAAAAATATGCATAACTAATTTTTCTGAACATGACATGGAAATATAGTGAGAATTAAATCCCAGTAAATTCAACAATAAATCATCATCAATATACCTCAACACGTCATGTTCATCTGTATAAACTACAGCAAATATCTTTGGTCACATGAATGCACTTTATCTATAAACATGAAAATGGCACAGTAACAAAATGTATGATAGGATTAACTATTTTCAGAATATCATATGATGACTATCAATTTATTCTCATATCAAGCTACCCCGATTAGGGTGAGTATTTTCTACTCTCCGCTATAAGCTTTTCTTGCTCCGTCCGACATGGCACACTTTCTCTTTCTTTTCTCATTAACATAATTATAACCGTTGGTAGGGCGTCCCCTACTGGTGCACCACACAGATTGCCATGTGACCATGCTCATTTCTTTTCTTTTCACAATAATAGCCAAAAATATGATTTCAATAACAAGTATGTTCATTAAAATATAATTATTACAAAAAATCATTGGTATTCATGTCATGAACATAACCATTTAAAATATCACTTTATAAAATATTTCCATGTCAAAATTTCACACTTAAGATGGTAAGAAATTTATGCAATGGCATTGGCTATGTCATATACAAGTCATTTATTATTTTTATTTATAAGATTCTCCATTTTTTTAAATATTATTTTTATTTCATTATTTTTTTGATGCAAGTTTTCATCCTATCTGACCTTCTCTTACTAACTAGAGCATAACTCCCCCATTTTAACCCGAATTTAGGTGATCTTGGTGTCAATTTAAAGAAAAAATTATTATCTAAAACTATTATGTTTAACAGTTTAGTGAAAGATTAGGGCATCATGGTGATATTACTCCCTCAATATACAGGTGATTTCTTCTCGGGTAGATTCTAACCTCTACTTACTACTATGTCCATATCTCCCTTATAAGAATTCGAAATTGGGTTATTCCAGTGGTTAAATATCCGCGACACATATAGCTATAATTGTTATGTTAACCATTTATTTTAATTCCCTAGAGAAAGTTTCTAGAAATTAAAACATAGAAGCTATCCTAACATATTCTTCCTTGATTAACCATTTTATGACCATTGCTTACTAATCGGACCATATCTACCTCATATGGACTCCAAATTGAGTTATTCCAGTGGCTAAATATCTGTGAGACATAGATCTAAATTTTTCTTGTTAACCATTGGTTTAAATGCCTTACCTATTATTCCCAGAATTTTAAAAATAGAATCTTAAAATTTTGCCACACATAGCCATACCTATGCAAAATTATCTACACTAGCCTAAGTATTCAAACATACATAATATGTAACATGATAAAGCAACATCCATGACCAATCATCAAAGTTCTAAGGTCAAAATCCCACAAAGAGGTTGCAAATTTCAAAACGTTTCTTCAAAAATAAATATTGTTAAACTTACCTAGAGCACTTAGTCCTCTAGACTTCTCCTTCCTCTTTCTTCCATTCTTCATCTCCTTTCCTCACTCTATCTTACTTCTATTTTTTTCTCTCCCTCACTTGGACGAAATTTTAATATTATAAGGGTGGGTTTTGCTTAAATAGACTATCAAATAATTCACCTTTCATGATCCTGGGTCTACCTTATCACAATTAGGATGCACTTGGTTGATTTTTTGGAAAACAAACAACTCATGTTCTTGTCTTCCTCTTCCTTAGTCAACATATGCATAGGAAAAGGAGATTTGTATTTTGAAAATTATGTTAATATGTTCTTAAGATAAGGGACAAGGTCCCTTTGATTTAGGGATTCATTTCCTTTTTCTTTTGTCTTAATCAAGTATGATAAGTTTGTCTTTTTAGGTGGCAAATTTGCAACCCTTGAATCTTCCTTGCTTAGCTAAAATTATTTGTGTCGGATAAAGATATTTTGTCATAATGCTATGTATTATTAACCAGTTGCTAAAATTATGAGTGTAGGATATAGATGTTTTGTCTTAATGCCATGTATTATCATACCACTTACTAAAATTATGAATGTAGCATATCACACCACTTGCTAAATTTTGGTCTTAATGCCATGTCACCTAATCTTGAATACACCATTATTTCATCACTTTATTTTTATTTTTATTTTTTCCTCTTAGGTTTGGGCTCATTCTTGCCCATTTTCTTTACTTTGGTTAAAATTCTACCTTTCATAATGGGCTTGGTTACATTTTCATGATTTTTGGGCTACCGGTCCAATTTTTATATCCTATTCTAAGTCTATGTTTTATTTCTTCCTTAGGCTACCCTATTGGCTTGTTAAAAATTCATATGAAGTAGAAAAACTCTATATGAAGTGTCCATAGTTGAAAGCCCAATTTATGGGTGGAGATACTAAACTTAGTAACTTTAGCTCTTAAATTAATAAAAATTACCTTAATGCAATCTTCTTGAAAATTTAAGACCTTTACTTACTTCACAAAAATTTATCTTCCTTACCCAAGAATTTCACCTTTCTTTACCATGTTTATTTCTAATAGTTCTTCTTAGGTTTTCTCTCTTTACCTATTCCATTATTGTTAGAACATTTCTATGCATACACGTAAGGTGAAGAATTTCTAAGGATTATATTTCCTTAGATATCAAAAAATTGTCTGTTAAATTTTATTTCCTTAATTAAACATTTATGTATCTTTATTAATAAAAGAAATGAAATTAAGAATGTTACATTTTTCTCCCCTCAAAAGAAATTTTGTCCTCAAAATTTCAGAAATTACCTAATAAGAGCAATTGCGAATATTTCTTCTTCATGACTTCTTCCAATTCCCAAGTTGCTTCTTCTAGAGTCAAACCTTCTCATAACACCTTAACCAGGGGAATGGTTTTATTTCTCAGTTATTTCACGTCGGTGTCCAAAATAGATGCAGGTACTAGCTGGTATGTCATGTTCTCTTTTATTTAGATTGGTTCATCCCGTATTATATGTGAAGAATCTGGAAGATACTTTCGCAGCTGTGATACATGGAAAACATTATACAAGTTGGAAAAATTAGGTGGGAGGGTAACTTGATATGCTGACATCCCTACTTTCTTCAAAATCTGATAGGGTCCCAAAAATCGCGGACTTAGCTTTCTAGTTTTGAGAGACCTACCAACTCCAGTAGTCGGAGAAAGTTTTAGAAATACATGGTCTCCTTCCTTAAACTCCAGAGGTCTATGTCTCTTATCATAGTAACTATTTTGCCGACTCTGAGCTGTAAGTATTTTGTCTCGTATCATCCTGATTTGTTCAGTGGTTTGTTAAACTAGATCAGAACCCAGCAAGTTCTTTTCTCCTATCTTAAACGAACATAGTGGAGATCGGCACTTCCTATAGTATAAAGCGTCATGAGGGGCCATCTTAATACTAGAGTGATAGCTATTATTATAAGAAAACTCCACTAAAGGTAGGTACTTATCCCATCCTTTACTTTGCTCTATCACACAAGCCCTCAACATATCTTCTAGGGTTTGAATGGTCCATTCTGTCTGCCCGTCAGTCTGAGGATGGTAGACAATATTGAACCGCAACTGGGTACCAAAAACTTCCTGCAACGCCTTCCAAAACCTTGACGTGAACCTTAGATCTCTATCAAAAACAATATGTAAGGGAATTCCATGCAGTCTAACTATTTCCTGGACGTATAAGTCGGCTAATTTATCCAATGAATAGTTAATTTTTATGGAGATTTGGTTAATCTGTCAACTATTACACAGATAGAGTCATTTCAACAGAAGTCTTAGGTAAACCCACAACAAAGTCCATCGAAACTGTCCTATTTCCATTTAGAGATCTCAAGAGGTTGTAAAAATCCTGCTGGATTTTGATGCTCTACCTTCACCTTCTGACAAATGAGACATTTTTCCACAAACTTGGCAATGTCTTTTTTCATCCCTGGCCACCAATACATCCTCTTTAAATCCTGGTACATTTTAGTGCATCTAGGATGGATTGTGTATTTACTCTAATGCGCTTCCTGCAGGATCTTAGTCCTCAACTCTCGTTCTTGAGGGACACAAATCCATACCTGATACATGATTACTCTATCTTCCAAGACAGAAAAATTACGTTGATCTTTATAATCCTGTAAGTATTGGTCGTGAGCATGAGCCTCTTTGATCTGGGCTCTAAAGTCACACCATATACTTAAACCATTAATAATTATCTTCTTTGGAGCAAGAGTAGTGGCCAGCTTTAAATTTCAAAACTCCTCTAGCATCTGCATCTCATACTCCATCATTTGACCCATATGTAGAGATTTTCGACTTAAGGAATCAGCTACAACATTCACCTTTTCTAGATTATACTTTATCTGAAACTTGTAGTCATTGAGAAACTTTACCCATCTTCGTTGTCTCATATTTAACTCTTTCTAATAAAAAAGGTGCTTAAAACTCTTATGATCACAATATACTTTAAATGTTGCACCATACAAATAGTGTCACCAAATCTTTAAGGTAAACACCACCAATGCCAATTCAAGATCATGGGTTGGATAATTTCCTTTATGGGATCTTAGTTGCCCAGAAGCGTAAGCAACTACCCTCTTGTCTTGCATTAGCACACACCCTAGCCCTTTCTTTGAAGTGTCACTATACACTTCAAAATGTCCTGTAAGGTCTAGAATAATTAAAATAAGAGAAGTGGTCAATTTTGTTTTAAGCTCCTGGAAACTAGCTTCACATTGATCAGTCCATTTGAAATGACTTCCCTTCCTGGTCAATTTATTCAACGGCAAGGCTATACGAGATAAGTTTTGTATAAACCTCCTGTAGTATCCTGCCAAACCCAAGAAACTTCTGACTTTTATAACCGTCTTTAGTCTTTCCCACTGAATCACTGCTTCCGTCTTGCTAGGGTCTATGGCTACCCCTTTATTCAAAATGATATGTCCAAGAAATTTTACCTCTGACAGCCAAAATCCACACTTCTCCAATTTGGCATACAACTTTTTCTCTTTCAGCACTTGTAGCACGATTCAGAGATATTGTTCATGTTCTTTCTCACTCTTAGAATATATGAAGATATCATCAATGAATACTACCACAAATTGATCTAGGTAGGGTCAAAAAATATGATTCATGTAATAAATGAAAATTGCAGGTGCATTTCTCAACCCGAAGGGCATTACGAGAAACTCATAGTGCCCATACCTAGTCCTGAAGGCTGTTTTAGGTACATCCTTCTCCTTGATCCTAATCTGATGGTATCCCGATCTCAAGTCAATTTTAGAAAAGATGGAGGCTCCCTTTAGTTGGTCTAATAAATCATCTATTCTAGGGAGAGGATACTTTTTTTATAGTCAACTTATTCAGCTGTTTGTAATCTATAGTCTCAAACTTTTATCTTTCTTCTTAACAAACAATACAGGAGCTCCCCAAAGTGATACACTTGGTCTAATGAATTGCTTATCTAACAATTTCTCCAACTGTTTCTTAAGTTCTTGTAGTTCCTTTGAGGCCATTCTATAAGGTGCAATAGAGATAGGCCCTGTCCCAAGTAAGAGATAAATAGAAAACTTTATCTCTCTCTTGGGAGGTTAGCTTGGAATATTTGATGGAAATGCTTCAGGAAACTCGTTGGATATTGGGATTTCATCAACCTTTGGTTCAACTTCTAGATTTGATAAGTGCAAGAGAATGTATCTAAGTACTCCATTCTTCAACTCCTTATTGACTTGATTGGCATTAAGCATTAATAACTGCATCTCTTCTTCTGAAGTAGGAGGTAGTAATTCAATGGTCTTGTTGCAACAATTCAGCAAGACCCAATTTCTAGACATCTAGTCTAACCCTAGAATGACATCAATACCTTTTAAAGGTAGACAGACGAGGTCTACAAAAAAAATTTTCTCCTGAATAGTGACCTGACAGTCTTTCCATACAGAGGAAGTTAAGACTCTTTCCACCGTGGGAGTTACTACAGATAGCTCATAGGGGGTTTCAGAAATAGGATACTGAAGCTTCCTAATACATTCTTCTGATATAAATGAATGACTAGCACCAGAGTCAAACAACAATATAAGATCAAATCCATAGATATAGCATGTACCTTGGATCATTTCAGGGGATTGAGTTGCATTTTGGTCGTTCAGAGTGAAATCCCTTCCTTTCACTTGAGGCTTCTATTCTGGCTACTTCGCCAAATTTTGTGGGCAGTTCCTTGCAAAATGACCCTTCTGTCTGCAATTGAAACAAACATCTGATCCTATGTAACATGGTTGGTTACCATGCATACGTCCGCACTTAGTACACTTGACTGTGGAAAAGTTTTGCTGGAAGGGTCGGGGAGTTGTAGTCATTGGCCTTTTACCAGTACCTTGTCCTTTTCCTCTAACATTTCTGCCAGAGTTTTGTGGACTGTTCTTCCATTTCTAGAAATTTCGTCTATGTTTCTCATCCTCCATTGCCTTCAAGCTTGTTTCTAGGAGTTTGCATTTATTTATCAGAGGTACAAACTCCCTAGGCTCCATAGCTACAACAACATTCCTTATCTCCAGGTTCAATCTTGCTTCAAATTTAACAACCTTCCATGCTTCATCGAGGTTAAATCATAGGTAAGAGGAGAACATAGACAACTCTTCGAACCTCGCGATGTATTGGTCTATGGTCATGTTGCCTTGTCTGATTTGGAGAAATTCAACCTTCGTCTTTGCTCGCACGGTACCTGGGAAGTACTTTTCTAAAAGGTGTCTTTAAACACCTGCCAGGTGATCTGCCTTCCCTGGTGAACTAAAAGTTTTTTAGCTCCACGCTATCAGTATTCTGCTTCATCTTTCAGCATATACGCAGCAAAGTTAACTTGCTGCTCCTCAGTACAACCCATCAATTCAAAGATTTTCTCTAGTTCCCTTATCCACCTTTTAGCTACAATTGGGTCAAAGCCGCCTTGAAAACAAGGTGTTCTAGTCCTTAGGAACTCAGATATGCCATTATCATTCCCTGCCATCTGGTTATTAACACCATTCTCACCATTCAGGTTATTAGCATTCTGGAGGTATTGTAGAATTTGATTGGTGGTCGTGACCTGGTCTCGAATTGCCGTGGCAAGGTTGTGTAGGGTTTCCTCTGCATTTTTTGCCCTATTCCTCTTTGGTGGTGCCATTTCCTATTGTGGCAAAAATAAAGTTATGTTGCTATTGAGGTGATTAAGCCCAATAGTTAGTTTCAAAAATATTTAACAGTAGTCACAACACCACCTCGGCATATAGTTAGGAAACACTAGTAATTTCTTACCTATATGAATTCATTGATCCCCTACACAGTACAACCACACACATACTCAAGCCACTATAAGATCGATTCAGATAACTATCCATCCACTGGCCATCTAGGATCGACCTGCTCTGATATCAATTATGTAACAACTTTTTATTATTATTATTCTACCATATAGAGTTCACATACATGTCATTAATCAAGACGTACGTACAATATATCAAACACATAAATATCTACAGGTTATTTATTCTGGTTGACCAATTCTGGAGATACAGGTGCGAGTGGTTGCACCTTCACTGGGATCTAAGCCAACTCGACCACAAACATTTTATTTGTTTCTGGGATGTGCCCATCATAGAGTAACTCGATACAACGTGCACTAAAAGCCAAAGCCATAGAAAAATATGTATAACTAATTTTCTGAACATGACATGGAAATATAATGAGAATTAAATCCCAGTAAGTTCAACAATAAAGAATCATCAATATTGCTCAACACGTCATGTTCATCTGTATAAACTACAACAAATATCTTTGGTCATATGAATGCACTTTATCTATGCACATTAAAATTGTACAGTAATGAAATGTATGATAGAATTAACTATTTTCAGAATATCATATGATGACTATCAATTTATTCTCATATCAAGCTACCTTGATCAGGGTAAGTATTTTCTACTCTCTGGTACGGGCTTTTCTCACTCTGTCTGACATGGCACACTTTCTCTTTCTTTTCTCATTAACATAATCATAACCGTTGGTAAGGCGTCCCCTACAGGTACACCACACGGATTGCCATGTGACCATGCTCATTTCTTTTCTTTCACAATAATAGCCAAAAATATGATTTCAATAACAAGTATGTTCATCAAAATATAATTATTACCAAAAATCATTGGTATTTATGTCATGAACATAACCATTTCAAATATCACTTTATAAAATTTTTTCATGTCAAAATTTTACACATAAGATGGTAAGAAATTCATGCAATGGCAATGACTATTTCATATAATAGTCATTTAATATTTTTATTTATAAGATTCTTCTTCTTTTTTAAATATTATTTTTATTTGATTATTTTCTTGATGTAGGTTTTCATCCTATCTGACCTTCTCTTACTAGCCAGAGCATAACTCCCCCATTTTAACTTAGATTTAGTTGATCTTGGTGTAAATTTATAGATAAAACAATTCTTTACAACTAATATGTTGAATAGTTTAGCGAAAGATTAAGGAATCAAGGTGATATTACTCCCTCAATATATAGGTGAGTTCTTCACAGGTATATTCTGACCTCTACTTACCAATATATCCATATATCCCTCATAAGAATTCCAAATTGAGTGATTCCAGTGTCTAAACATCCATGAAACATATAATGTTTATGTTAACCATTTATTTTAATTCCCTACAAAATGTTCCAAGAAATTAAAACACAGAAGCTATCCTAACATATTCTTCCCTGATTAACCATTTTCTAACCATTGCTTACTAATCAGAATATATCTACCTTATATGGACTCCAAATTGAGTTATTCTAGTGGCTAAAAATTCGTGACACATATATCTATAACTGTTATGTTAAAAATTTATTTTAATTCCCTATAGAATGTTCCCGTAAATTAAAACACAAAAGCTATCCTAACATATTCTTCCCTAATTAACCATTTTCTGACCATTGCTCACTAATCAAACCATATCTTCCTCCTATGGACTCCAAATGGAGTGATTCGAGTGGTGACATATACATGAGACATATATATACATTTTTCATGTTAACCATTTGTTTAAATTCCTTACCTATTCTTCCCAGAATGTTAAAAACAGAAGCTAAAAATTTTGCCTCCCATAGCCATACCTATGCAAAATTATCTACACCAGCCCAAGTATTCAAACATACATAATATGTAACATGATAAAGCAACATCCATGACCAATCATCAAAGTTCTAAAGTCAAAATCCCACAAAGAGGTTGCAAATTTCAAAATTATTCTTCAAAAAGAAATATTGTTAAACTTACCTTGAGCACTTAGTCCGCTAGACTTCTCCTTCTTCTTTCTTCCTTTCTTTCTCTCATTTCCTCACTCTACCTTGCTTCTATTTTTTCCTCTCCTTGACTTGGACGAAATTCTAATATTATAAGGGTGGGTTTTCCTTAAATAGACTATCAAATAATTCACCTTTCATGATCATGAGTCTACCTTATCACAATTAGGATGCACTTGGTTGATTTTTTGGAAAACAAGCGACTCATTTTCTTGTCTTCCTCTTCTTTAGTCAAGATATCATAGGAAAAGGAGATTTGTATTTTGAAAATTATAATAATATGTTCTTAAGATAAGGTACAAGGTCCCTTCGATTTAGGGATTCATTTCCTTTTTCTTTTGTCTTAATTAAGTATGATAAGTTTGCCTTTTTTGTTGGCAAATTTCCAACCCTTGAATCTTCCTTGCTTAGCTAAAAATATTTGTGTAGGATAAGGATGTTTTGTCATAATGCTATGTATTATTAACCACTTGCTAAAATTATGAGTGTAGGATATAGATGTTTTGTTCTAATGCCATGTATTATCATACCACTTGCTAAAATTATGAATGTAGGATATCACACCACTTCCTAAATTTTGGTCTTAATGCCATGTCACCTAATCTTGATTACACCATTATTTCATCACTTTATTTATTTTTTATTTTTTTTCCTCTTGGGTTTGGGCTCATTCTTACCCATTTTCTTTACTTTGGTTAAAATTCTACCTTTCATAATGGGCTTGGGCATGTTTTCATGATTTTTGGGCTACCGGTTCAATTTATATATCCTAGTCTAAGTCTATATTTTATTTCTTCCTTGGGCTATCCTATTGGCTTGCTAAAAGTTCATGTGAAGTAGAAAAACTTTATATGAAGTGTCCATAGGTGAAAGCCCAATTTATGGGTCGAGATACTAAACTTAGTAACTTTAAATCTTAAATTAGTAAAAATAACCCTAATCCAATCTTCTTGAAATTTTAAGACCTTTACTTACTTCACAAAAATTTATCTTCCTTACCCAAGAATTTCACCTTTCTTTAGCATGTTTATTTCTAATATTTCCTCTTAGGTTTTCTCTCTTTCCCTATTCCATTAATGTTAGAACATTTCTATGCATACACATAAGGTGAAGAATTTCTAAGGATTATATTTCCTTAGATATCAAAAAATTGTTTATTAAATTTTATTTCCTTAATTAAACATTTATGTATCTTTATTAATAAAAGAAACGAAATTAAGGATGTTACATTTACCACCCATTCTTCCTCCATTTTAAGTGTGCACACAAGGTGTTCTAATTCCAATGGCTCCTAAAACTTCAAAATTGGGTTCTTTCAAAGAGGAAGAATAGAACCGATGACCCTCCAATATTTGATAGAACAGCATTCGTGACTGAAGAGATTTATCAACACCACATCAAAGTGGTAGTGCACAAACCCAGCATTCTAGAATGAGGATTTATTGTCACTACTGGGTTACCTCATAGAGACAATATCCTTCATAGGCATTGGGAGATTTTCTATAAGAATCCAAAACTAGGGGTCATTCCCGTGGTACTGGAATTTTACTCCAATGCCACAGTCCATGAATGTCATAAAGCATGAGTTAGAGGAAAGATGGTGAAATTCACTCTACATGCCATCAATTAGTTTTACTCACTGCTTGACATAGAGGATAATGAATATTCGACACTCATTCAGTTATACATTGATTTTGAAGACATTATTTGCACTCTTTGCTACAAGGGGGCTTCCCAAAAATTGGATAATAATAGCCAACTAATATACCTTGCCAAGGCCGACATGAACAAAGTGGCTAAAGCCTAGCACTATTTCGTGTTAGGAAGATTGATGCCTAGCTTGAATATGAGTAAAGTCAGGAGGGACATGGCCATTTTACTTTATGCTATACTAAAGGGCCTTTGCATTGATGTAGGAAAAATTATCCACAGATAGATGCTAGGCTACATTAACTCTCAAGGCAACTCCCTCTTTGCCCTCAGTCTAATCACTGGTCTATGTAAGAATACAAAAGTAAGCTGGGATACTACTAAGGCTCTTATCCAACCAATGAGACCTATATCCTATACAGACATACAAAAATATAAAGGGCATGAAGAAGCAGAAGAGGAGGAATTAGGGGTTCAGCCACTTATTGTAGGGGAACCTAATAGCAGTTTAGCTCCACCACCATCCCAACACACTATTGACAAATTATAGGGGTGAACTGAGTGCTTGAGCCACCAGATGAATGATCTGGCACTCTACCAGTACTCCATAGCATAGCGTAACAATGCTTGTTTCAATCAGCTAGCCCACGCCTTGAACCTTCCAATAGCATTCCTAGCACCTCTTGAACCGTCCTTTAGGCCAACAACTGAGCAGGACAAGATAGATAGTGACAACTAATCAGGGAAGTTCCACTAAACCCCTCCTTATTTTATTACTTGTCTCTTTTATCTTTTTCCTTTTTCTATTTTACATTGGGGACAATGTAAGTTCTTATGTGTGGGGGGGTCACTTTATGATTCAGCTGGATGACTGTATAATAAATCATACACTTATGCACTATTTACTCGACTTCTATGATTTAGGCACTTTTAATTCCATTTATTGAATAGGGTGAGCATGTTAACTTATTTCAATCTTTGAGTTATGTTAGTCAAACTAATAGCCAAAAATAAATGTTTAAATTGCTAATAGCTCTTGAGAAATGTAGGAAAATTATGATTATGTGTAATTTTAGTTTTCTTGCAATTTATTATTATCTATTTTTTTGGATCCTGAAACTATTTTGCACAAAAAATTTGAGTATTTAATTTATCTTTTACTTAGATAAAGTTTATATAACTCGAAATATTTTATAATATCACCAATTTTCTAGAACTTATTTAAATGCTACTTAAGGCAAAATTCTAGGTTGATACTATTAATTAGGAGATGATTTAGACATTATTTGATTAGATTGAAACTTTCAAGTCAAACCCAAGCAATAAAATATCCTTAGCACTTGTATTTTGATCTTAATTAATATATTCTTTTTTTTTCATACACACTATAGAGCCAAGACCAAATTTTATGATTAATTCCTTTATTTTTTTTGCCTGATTCACTCATTCCATGATTAATTCTAAAATGCTTGTTTTGTAGAGCTATATTAATAAAAGGTTGGAAGGGTGGAGCAAGGACAAAAGAAAGAAAAAGTTCAAAAATATGAATGAAAGTCTCAGCAGTGAAAGATAAATAAAGAATCAAGGAAAAGAAAAAAATGATGATGATGAATTCAGTAAAGGAATAAGTGTAGGGGGTAAAATTCCCCAAACTTGAGAAATCTCAAGAGAAGTATAATTAATCATGTGGTTCTTGGTGACCAAGTCTAAATTTATATCTTCTGTCTCACTCTATAACCAATCCACATTACAAGCTGATTAAAGACCTTTGGATCCTATAAAGTAGTTTTAGCCTACATTAGTGGAGAGTAGCATGAAAAATAAGCATATAGAAATCCTAAACAGAGGCCCATACCTAATTTCTTGAGATATATAAACTCATTTGGGTGAAATATGGTTGAACAGCTCAAAGACACACACACACTCAAGGCTCTAGAAAATAAATCATGAATTGCATTTGAGCTAAATATTACACATAATTATTAAATTTTCTGAAACTTCTTTAAGAGCATACAATTTTCACTATGAGGCAATTTATTGGTAAGTATTTCACTCATCTCATATATTGAATATTGTTCATATGAATTAATTTGCTTGAGGACAAGCAAAAGAGTATGTGTGGGGGTATTTGACATGCTATAAATTAAGCATGTCTTTGGCATGTTTTAAGTTGATTTTTATTTCATTTGAGTAGGAAATAAGTAGAATTAAATTGAGTTTTGTGTTTTATATTTTAGGAATAATAAAGAAGAAAAGAAGAGGCAAGTAGAGAGAAAATATGGAAAAATGCTAATTTTTGACCTTCAGCCACTAATTGAAGCATATATTTCATTTGAACTCCGATTGAGGTGATTCCAGTGACTATGGAAAGAAGAAACATAAAGCTACAACTTTTATGTTTAGCACTTTGGCAAAATCAAAAATTTTCTGGCACTGCGTCAAGCCTTTTCTGTAGTGCCACAATGCTCCCCAGCGCACCGTCGCGCTGAAGTACCCAAAGCCAGAAGCGCCACGACACTGGACCCAAGCACTGCCGCAGCCCGACAATCTATTTCTGTAGCACTGCGGCGCCCCAACAGTCTATTTTTGTAGTGATGCAGTGCTCGTCGTCACACCAGAATGCTAATATTGCAATTTTTAGGGTTTTTCAACTCTAATTGAAGCCCGACGGGCTAAATTTTCACCTAGAAACAGTTTTAATTCAATGAGGAAAAGTCAATCTATAAAAATGGAAGAAAGACATCATCAAAGGTCATTCAAGCTCTTAATTATCTTCTTTAATTCTTGTTTATATTTTCTTATGGACCTTGTATAAAGGGGAATTATGAGTACTTAATGGCTATATTTTATCCTCTAATTCATAGTAAATTTTTGGTTATTTCCCTACTTTTGGTTATACTTTGTTTTGGATACTGCTTTGGTTTGTTTTATGTTTATAGGAGAGCAAAAGAGGCCAAGAAGAAAAGGAAAACACTCATGAGAAGTGCCATATGGACTTGGAATAAGATGACGAGGAAGTAAGGAGGCAACAAACCAAAATTTGGCAAAAAAGGAGCATGGCAGGCTCCAACATGGCCAAGTCGTGCTTGGTGGCATTAAGCCCAGCCAGGCCCTGCTCTGAGCAAGAAGTGCAGAGAACCTCCAGAAACCAGCCCGAAGCACGGCTAGGTCGTGTCCTGGAACACGGCCGTGCTTCGGGTCCATACTGCATGTGATTTTTAGGATTTTTGGCTGCTAACTTAATACATATTAGGGAGAAAACGCAGAGGCACATATTGAGACGCATTCAGACCTTCTTTTACTCAGTTTTAGGCTTAGGAAACACCATTAGATTAGTTTTAGAGTAGGATTAGTGCTTACTTTCATGTTCTTAGCTTAGATTTAAGATTGATTCAGCATTGTATTTCATCTTTGCATTCAGCAATCCGGGTTTTATCTTTCCATCTTCGCTTCTACTTCTATTTCTAGTTCTTCCTTTTACATTGTATTGGATATTGATGATTTACTTAATGATTATGCCTTTGATTTATCTTTCTATCATGTTTGAGTCGATTTGATCTAGGGTTTTGGTAAACCCACTAATGATGTGATGATACATTGTGCAAATTGAATCATTAGAACCCTAATTGTATTATCCATAGTTTATTAGGATTGACTATTATGCATTGATTATCTGAGTTGATGAATGTTTGGCCAACGTTTTATCATGTATTAGGATATTAATTGATGAACTGAAAGGTGAAAATTAATACTTGAACCTAATAGTTAATGAGGGATATCTTAATCACGGAAGTAGTTTGAGGTTCTCTAGGAATGAATCAATTAGTAGGCACAAGAAAACCGATTAATTGTATTCCATGGTTAGCATAGAACTTAATGGACCTAGGTTGAACTAAGAACCACGAAAGTAGATAACTGGATTAACCTAGGTACAATTAGTAACGCTTGAAAGAGGTTGCTAGTTAATTAAGGGTAAACCATCCCCAATAACCTAGATAATTGTAATTAAAGGTACATATTGAGTGTTGAATATCATAAGTGTGGTGAACCCTAACCCTAGGCTTTGTTTAATTGATTATCTTTATTTATTTAATTGTGACACTCTCTAATCGAATTACATCAATTTAGATAGCTCATTTCATATGATTCTAGTAATTGACATTGTTCTCTGTGGGATACGACCCGTACTCGCCGGACTAGTTACAGCTACGCTATGCGCTTGCGGTTATTTAGTGAAACATACACACAACAAGGTTTTGGTACCGTTGCCGGGGAATAAAGTCAATATTAGATATTTTTTCAAAATAGCTAGACTAAATCACTTTTTTTTTCTTTTATTGCATAATTTCATCTTGCTGATTTTTGCTTCTTTTCTTCCTTTATAGGTGTGTTTCTCTTTTATGCGAAGTGACCGTGAGTGCATTGCTGAATTTGATTCAGAAATTGAACGCACACTACGAAGTATAAGAAAAAGACAGCAGCAAGAAAATTCTGCACCTATCATGGCGGAAAGAGATAACCGATCTCTGAAAGATTTCATCGCGCCAGATACTCATGCCCTGAATCCTAGTATCGTAAGACCAGTTGTTGAAGCCAACAACTTTGAGCCGAAGCCTTCTCTTTTGTAGATAGTTCAGCAGAATCGATTTGGAGGGTCACCTACTGAAGACCCTAATCTCCATCTTTTAGTGTTTTTGGAGTACTGTGACACACTGAAGCTGAATGGAGTCTCTTCTGATGCCATCAGACTAAAGACTGTTCCCTTTTTCTCTGAAGGACAAGGCCCATGCATGGTTGTATTCTCTTCCATTAGGGTCCATTGCCACATGGCAGCAGCTTTCACAAGCTTTTTTGGCCAAATACTTCCCACCAAGTAAGACGGCTCATCTTAGGAATCAGATAACTACTTTTACTCAAAAAGATAGGGAGTCACTATATGAAGCTTGGGAGCGATTTAAAGAGCTCCTCAGAGTATGCCCACACCATGGGTTGGAGAAGTGGCTAATAGTCCATACATTCTACAATGGACTGATTTACAGTACCCGTATGTCAGTGGATGCTGCAGCTGGAGGAGCTTTGATGAATAAAACTGTAGATGAGGCCTATGAGCTGATTGAAGATATGGCTCAAAATCACTACTCCTGGTCTGGTGAGAGGCAACCCAGAAAACCATCAGGTATGTATAAAGTAGATGCTTTTAATCATCTCACTTCTAAAGTTGATGCATTATTTCAAAAGTTGGATAAATTGAGCATCAATGCTGTTGATTCTTTTTCATCTTCTACATGTGAGATCTGTGGGTGTGTTGGCCATGTGGCTAGTGATTGTCAACTTGGAAATTCTGCACCTCAGGATTGTGAACATGTGAACTTTGTGAACACTAATTAGAAAAACAGTCCCTACAGCAACACTTACAATCCAGGTTGAAGGAACCACCCGAATCTTTCATACAAGCTTAATATGAATCAGCCTCAGAATAATTTTGGGCAACCTCCTAGGTTCCACAATTATAGTCCATTCAATCCTCCTCCACAGCCTAAGTCAAATTTGGAGGCTCTGATGGAAAATTTCATCACCACACAGAGTAAACAAAATGCTGAATTCAGAGCCTAGCACTACTCAATGAATGAGGCTATAAAGGTTTTAGCCTCTAAAGTTGACTCGCTTACTACTCATAGCAAGATGCTGGAAACTCAGATAGCACAACAGGTGAGCCATTCTAGTAGGAACTTTGGCAGACTTCCAGGTCAGACTGAGAATCCTAGGGAGCATTGTAATGCCATTATCCTGAGAAGTGGTAAACAATTGGCTGAATCAGAGAGAAGAGGAGAGGTAAAAGAAGATGATCCTCAGGCTGCATCTGAGAAGAGAAGAGAAAGAGGAAAAGAAGGAAGAAGAGCCTAAATATGTGGCTCCTGCACCTTACAAGCCACCAATCCCTTTTCCTCAAAGATTGGTTAAAGCTAAGTTAGGGAAGCAGTTTGGGAGGTTTCTGGATATTTCAAAGAAGTTGAATATCAATATTCCATTCCTATAATCCATATCCCAAATGACTTCATATGCGAAGTTTCTGAAGGAAATCCTCTCAAATAAGAGGAAAATTGAAGAGCATGATGTTGTGGCATTGACAGAGGGATCAAGTGCATTAATTCAAAATAAGCTTCCACAAAATCTTAAGGATCCTGGAAGCTTCTCAATTCCTTGTTGTATAGGAGACATGAAGATTGACAGAGCCTTATGTGACCTTGGAGCAAGTGTAAGCCTCATGCCTCTTTCAATTTGCAAGAGACTTCAAATGGGTGACTTAAAGCCTACCACTCTATCTCTTCATTTAGATGATCGATCCATCAAGCATCCGGTAGGTATATTAGAGGATGTTCCTCTAAAGGTAGGAAAATTTTATATACTGGTTGCTTTTGTTATTTTAGAGATGGAGGAAGATGACAAAATCCCCATCATTCTTGGAAGGCCTTTCCTAGCTACGGCTGGTGCCAATATAAATGTGAGAGATGAAAAGCTTTCTTTGAATGTAAGGGATGAAAAAGTAGAATTTAATTTGAATGATGCTATGCACCCTCCATCTCTAGGTGAATCTTGCTACATGATTGGCTTAATTGAACCTAAAGTGAATGATAATGCCATGAATTTTTCTCCTTCTGACCCACTTGAGTTATGCTCTGTGGAAATTCTTGTGTTTATGTTAAAAAGGGGGAAGAAAAGCAAGAAATTAAGGGGGAAGTGAAAGATACAAAATTTGAACCCAAACCACCTCCTCAAAGCTTGAATGAAGCAAAGGAAGAAAGGAATGAGCCAAAAAGATTTTTGAAGGCCATTGGACAAAGACTTAAGAACCATACTAAGAGACAATGGATAGCAAGGATAGTTATTCAAACTCTCTTAAAGCCTCCTTGAGTGGAAAGCATGGAAAGGAAGTCGAGCTAATGACTTTAAACAAGTGCTTTGTGGAAGGCAACCCACCTTTTAATTTTTAAGTTTCTTTTTTTTGTTTTGTTTTCTTGCCTTTTATTTTAGTTTTTATCTTTAATTTTAGTTGATTTCCTAGGTTATAGTTTAATGAGTGTTTCCATATGATTTATAGGTCCACTCCCATATGCCCAAAGTTAAAATAAAGAATGAAAATCAAAGAAAATTGAGCAAGGTTGAAAAATGCAAGAATTTTTCAAAGAATTAGAGGAATCCAGCTCCCAGCACGGGCAGGCCGTGTCACAGGACACGGGCAGGCCGTGTCACAGGACACGGCCATGCCCCAAGCCCAACCCAAGCACCCCTTACCCGTGTTGGCTAACACGGGCCAAATCCAAAGTCTTTGGATTTCCAGCGCCAAGCATGGGTAGGCCGTGCTGTGAAGCACAGCCGTGCTCCAGGTAAAAAAAAAGGAGGGAAAAGAGAAAAAAATCCATTTGCTATTGGCATCACCATTATAGTTTCCCTCTAGAATTTGACATTGGCTTTACCTGTTGCTAATGCGAGCCAAATACATTTAGCACCACAGTCAGAACCCTCCACCACCTCTTTCAGAAGACCAGTGAACACGTAAGTTCCTCCTCCTTTTTTCCTGTACTTTAATTTATACTGACATTGAGGACAATGTCAAGTTTAAGCATGGGCGAGTAGCTTTAGGCTTGTGATTTCCTCTGATTAGATATTATTGGCTGAATATCTCATGTTGCAATGCAAAATCACATAGTTTACTATTTCAGAGATAGATTGATGTAATATAGGTTGATTTTAACTCATGAACATGTGATGCACAGTAAGGTATGAAATAGGTAGTTCAAATTTTAGTCTCTCTCTTCTAGCATTAAACCTCTAATTTTTTTGAAAAATATCTCTCTATTGTGTTGTGAGTTGTATGCTATTTTTGATTTTAATACTATGAGAGTTTGAAGGAAGGGAGAGGTGAAAAATGAAGGAATGTGCACCCCAAAAAGTTTTCACTCTGAGTACCCCATCAAGGCACCAAAAAAGCCTTAGTATGAGTACCTATATACCTTTACCTTAGTGAGATGGAGTATAAAATGAACTCACTACATGTTTCTATATAAAAAAAAAGAATGATGAATGAATTAAAAAGGGAAAAGAAAGAAAAAGAAACTAAGAAATAAAAGAGTATGAAAAAAAAAAGAATGATAATAAAAATAAGGGTAAAGCAACATAGGGAGATCTAAAGGATGAGGTGGCCTACTTGAGTGTACAAAAATCAATTTGATGCATACAACCAATAGTAACAATAGAAGTAGATATATAATAGAAGAATTTGGGTTTAGTTTTAGAAGAACAGAGACTATCTAGTAAATGTCTATTCATATATCTATTGTGTTCACATTGATTGAGTGACAAATTACCTGTATTGCACTTTTCTATCTTCTGGAATTTGATTGCATCTTTCCCCTTTCCTGATATGACATGTTATTTGCTTGAGGACAAGCAAAGGTTTAAGCATGGGGGAGTTGATAAAGGGGAATATTGAGTACTTAATGGCTATATTTTATCCTCTAATTCATAGTAAACTTGTGGTTATTTCCCTACTTTTGGTTATACTTTGTTCTGGATACTGCTTTGGTTTGTTTTATGTTTATAGGAGAGCAAAAGAGGCTAAGAAGCAAAGGAAAACACTCATGAGAAGTGCCATATGGATTTGGAACAAGATGAGGAGGAAGTAAGGAGGCAACACACCAAAATTTGGAAAGAAAGGAGAATGGAAGCCCCCAACACGGCCAGGATGTGCTCTGGGCAAGAAGTACAGAGAACCTCCAGAAACCAGCCCGAAGCACGGCTAGCCCGTGTC
This sequence comes from Gleditsia sinensis, assembly GCA_037074535.1. Lineage (NCBI taxonomy): Eukaryota > Viridiplantae > Streptophyta > Magnoliopsida > Fabales > Fabaceae > Gleditsia > Gleditsia sinensis. Next base: position 21,851,143 of record CM073465.1, on the reverse strand, counting down.
CTGGAACACAGCCGTGCTTCGGGTCCGTATTGCACGTGATTTTTAGGGTTTTTGGCTACTAACTTGATACATATTCGGGAGAAAACGCAGAGGCACATATTAAGACGCATTCAGACCTTCTTCTACTTAGTTTTAGGCTTAGGAAACACCATTAGATTAGTTTTAGAGTAGGATTAGTGCTTACTTTCATGTTCTGAGCTTAGATTTGAGATTGATTCAGCATTGTATTTCATCTTTGCATTCAACAATCTAGGTTTTATCTTTCCATCTTCGCTTCTACTTCTATTTCTACTTCTTCCTTTTACATTGTATTGGATATTGATGATTTACTTAATGATTATGCCTTTGATTTATCTTTCTATCATGCTAGAGTAGATTTGATCTAGGGTTTCGGTAAACCCACTTATGATGTGATGATACATTGTGCAAATTGAATCATTGGAACCCTAATTGTATTATCCATGGTTTATTAGGATTGACTATTATGCATTGATTATATGAATTGATGAATGTCTTGCCAACGTTTTATCACGTCTTAGGATATTAATTGATGAACTGAAAGGTGAAAATTAATACCTGAACCTAATAGTTAATTAGTGATATCTTAATCACGAAAGTAGTTTAAGGTTCTCTATAAATGAATCAATTAGTGGGCACGAGAAAACTGATTAATTGTATTCCATGGTTGGCATAGAACTTAATGGACCTAGGTTGAACTAAGAACCACGAAAGTAGGTAATTGGATTAACCTAGGTATGATTAGTAACGCTTGAAAGAGGTTGCTAGTTAATTAAGGCTAACCATCCCCAATAACCTAGATAATTACAATTAGAGGTACATAGAGTGTTGAATATCATAAGTGTGGTGAACCCTAACCCTAGGCTTTGTTTAATTGATTATCTTTATTTATTTAATTGTGACACTCTCTAATTGAATTACATTGATTTAGATAGCTCGTTTTGTATAATTCTAGTAATTGACATTGTTCTCTATAGGATACGACCCGTAGTTGCCGGACTAGTTACAGCTACGCCGTGCGCTTGCGGTTATTTAGTGAAACATACAAACAACAACCTACACGACTGATTTACTTTTAGTTGGTAGAGGAAGATTGAAACGTCATAGGATCGTTATGCATTATCCGATTTGGAATTGATTTTATTAGTTCAATCTTAACCAGGTATTGATTATTCATCTACTTTTATCTTTTCTTAATGATTGTTCATATGATTGCTAGGGAGGCCTACTAATATATTGTATGTCTTATTCTACTGCTGAATTAGGTTTTCAACAAAGTTTTCATTACTTTATTCATGAAGCAAATAGGATAAAGGATTTTGGATTAGAAATCATTAACCCTATGATAAATGATCAACTAAATTAAATATAACCGATGTGTTTATATTTATTTATCTCTATCAGTTTCTCTCGTTCTTCATGCAATTAATAGGTTAGACTTTGCCGATGTGCTAAAGGATATCTTATTAATTAAGGTTTAATTGGTATGGTTGTTATCAGTTCACTAGGCTTAAGGAGGAACAGGGATAAAATCCCAATGATAGATATTTGGTTTAAGATTGATGATTTTGTCAATGATCAATGCAATCCCTTGATGGTGAATATCAACCGAAACCAACGTCTCTATCATTAATTACTTTCATTATTATTTTCTTTATTATTTACAATTATCAAATCCCCTTTTTCACAATCACATAAGGTAATACCAATCTCTATGGGATCGACCCTTACTACCACTACTACAGGTTAGTTGAGAGGTAAGGTAACATGTTGGGTGTACCTGCGATAGTACGCACCAATTAGAATTCAAGATGTTGGGAATTTAAAATTACGACAAATGAAATAGAATTTATAAGAAATATACATATTCTAAGTTAATTATGCTCTTTCTCTTATGCATATTGTATAGTAAGAATGGTAATATTGGAGGGCTTACTAAGGCATTATACCTCTTATACTTCAAGACGTTAAGAGTGAAAATGGTTCTTATATAGTACTCAAATAAGTTAACTTCTACAATGGAAAAAGAGAATTTACCAAATGAATAGTAAAATCATACCACATGAATAGTATTTTTTGTAGTTAGTGGAAATAATTAGAGAAGAAAATGTAAGAAAAAGAGAGTATTAATAGTAAATTATAATGATCATTAGAGTAAAGAAAAAGAGTATAGGGTTTAATTAGATTAAGAAAGAATTTTAAGAGATTATGTTAACATTAAAAAAGAATACTCTTACAACCATTATTCCATAGCATTGATTTTTACCATTCTTTGCATAAGCATGGCGGCATGAATGATGTATGCAATTTGCAATGATATATGCTACATAAATGATTTGAGATATTGAAATGAGTTATTTGAGCTGTCTAATATTAGTGACAAGCAAGATTGGTATCTACTTGATGTGATGATGATTGGGGAAAATTATAAAATGAATATGACTAAATATAAGAAAGAGAATGGAATATAATTATTAGGATGACCTTTGTGGTAGCAAGGTGACCAGGGAATTATCAGGATGACCTTTGTAGTAGCAAGGTGACTAGAAAAGGTTGTATGGTTTTTGTGATGGTAACGAATAAGGGACACCTTATTTGCTTGAGTAAACCAAGGGGGAGTATTATAACGCCTGGTTTTTATATATATATATATGTATATGTATATATATATGTATGTATATATATATATATATATATATATATATATATATATTCATGTGCAAGAGACCAGAGTTATATCAAAAGCTTGGCAACTTGTATATACATACATCTAAAAGTTACATACATCAGAGTTTAGCAGCATATATACATACACATGTAACCCAAGGTACTGAGCATACATCACAAAAGGCAGAGTACCGTGGGGTTACATCAAAACAATGGGGTTAGCCCATTTACATTACTAAAATTAGCTATATACATAATGCTATCCTACTGCCCATCCCTGGCCGTCACCTTTGGGGTACTACTAGTGGAGGAGGTGGGCCAAGAGTGAGGACTTGTGACCATGCTTTTTTCTTTTATTTTATTTTCTTTTCACATTAACAGCCACAAATATGATTTCAATAACAAGTATGTTCATTATACGCACATGCCATAATTTTTCATCAAAATATAATAATTACAAAAAAGCATTGGTAATCATGCCATGAACATAATTGTTTCAAATATCACTATACAAAATATTTTTATGTCAAAATTTTATACTTAAGATGGTAAGGAGTTCATGCAATGGCAATGGCTATGGCATACACTAGTCATTTATTATTTTTATTTATAAGATTCTTCTTCTTTTTCAAATATTATTTTTATCTCTTCATTATCTTTATGCTTGACCTCTAGTCACTTTCCTCCTACTTATATCATTTCCATCACATGTTCTCACAAATTTAATAAGGTATTCTTCTTCAATTTGATTTCAATTATTATCCTATAGTTAATGAGGTTCATTTAGGGTAGAAAAATGTTGAAAATAAGTTTTACCAGTTTCCAACAAGGCCTACATATATCCTGTAACATGGCTTGGCCATTTCCTATAAAATAGCCATGCTTTAGGCTTCAAAATGCCATTTCCAGCCCCGAACACGTCCTGGCCCTGTCTTGGAACATGGCCATGCTCAATGTTGTGTTATTCCCTGATGTAGGTTTTCTTCCTTCTTGACCTTCTCTCACTAATTAGAACATAACTCCCTCATTTTAACTCCGAATTAGGTGATTTTGGGGTCCATTTAAAGCCAAAACAATTATTTAAACCTAGTATGTTGAACATTTTAGAGAAAGCTTAAGGAATCTTGGTGATATTACTCCCTCAATGTAAATGTTATTTCTTCTCGGGTAGGTTTTGTCCTCTACTTACTAATTTAACCATATCTCCCTCATATGAACTCCAAATTGAGTGATTCCATTGGCTAAAATTTCGTGAGACAGAAATCTATTATTTTTTATGTTAACCAGTTATTTTAATTCCCTACAAAATGTTTCCAGAAATTCAAACACAGAAGCTTTCCTAATAGACTCTTGTCTGGTTAACCATTTTCTGAACAATGCTCACTAATCTAACCATATCTTCCTCATATAGACTCCAAATTGAGTGATTCTAGTGGATAAAAGTCCGTGAGACATATATCTACATATTTTATGTTAACCATTTCTTTTAATTCCTAAGTGATTCTTCCCATAATTTGTAAAACAGAGGCTTCCCTAGTTACTCTGAAATCCAGTTTCCAAACCAGACCTTTTCTAAAGTTTTAGTTCATCATTTTATTATGTCCTCTTCCATTTTCTTCCTAATTTACATCTAATCATATTCCATCAACTTTTTACCACATTTAAATATACAAAATAGCAACATAAAAATCATAAAATTTTGCCACCCATAGCCATATCTATGCAGAACTTTTCACACCAACCTAAATATTCAAACATACATCACATGCAAGAACAACATGTAACATGATATAGCAACTTCCATGGCCAATCGTCAAAGTAACAAATATTGTAAATTTCATCAAAGTTCTAGGATCAAAATCCTATAAAAATGTTTCTAATTTCAAAGCTTTTCTTTTAAAATAATATTGTTAAACTTACCTAATGATCTCCCTAGCTCACTTAGTGAATTCTTTTTCTTGTTTCCTCTTGAACAAAGTGGCAAGATTCCTCCCTTCCCTTAGCATATCCACAACTTGAATAAGAGAAGGAGGGTGAATTTTGAACCCAAGGATAAAGATAAAAGATGGATTCAAGTGGAGGTTAAGCTAACTTACCTTGAGTACTTAGTCCTCTAGGCTTCTCTTTCTTCTTCCTTCCTCTCTTTCTCTTCTTTCCTCACTCTACGTTGCTTCTATTTTTCCTCTCCCTTATTTGGACAAAATTCTAATGTTATAAGGGTGATTCTTGCTTAAATAAACTATCAAGTGGTCCTTCTTTCATAATCATGGGTCTACCTTATCACAATTCGGATACACTTGGTTGCTTTTTGAGGAAAGACAACTCATGTTCTTGTCTTCCTCTCCCTTAGTCAAGATATGCATAGCAAAAGAAGATTTGTATTTTGAAAATCATGATAAAATGTTCTTAAGATAAGAGGCAAGGTCCCTTTGATTTAGGGATTCATTTTCTTCTTTTTTTGTCTCACAGAAGTATAATAGGTTTGCCTTTCTAAGTGGCATGTTTCTATCCCTTGAATCTCCCTTGCTTGGCTGAAATTATTTGTGTAGGATTGGAATGTTTTGTCCTAATGCCATGTACTATTATACCACTTGCTAAAATTATGAGTATAGGATATAGATGTTTTGTCCTAATGCCATGTATTATTATACCACTTGTTAAAATTATGAATGTAGGATATAGATATTATCACACCACTTGCTGAATTTTTGTCTTAATGCCATGTAACCTAATCTTTATTATTATTACACTATTATTTCATGACATGATTTATTTTATTTTTTTTCCTCTTTGATTTGGGCTCATTCTTGCCCATTTCCTTTGCTTTGGCTGAAATTCTACATCTCATAGAGGGCTTGATCACATTTTAATGATTTTTGGGCTATAGGTACAACTTCTATAGCCTAGTCCAAATCTATACTCTATATCTCTTGTTTGGGCTATCCAATTGACTTGCTAGAAACTTATGTGAAGTGGAAGAATAAACTCTATAGAGTGTCCATAGGTGAAGGCCCAATGTATGGGTGGAGATGTTAAACTTAATAACTCTAGCTCTTGAATTAGGAAAAATTACCCTAATTCAAGCTTCTTGAATTTGTAAGATCTTTACTTACTTCTAAAATTTTTTTATCTTCCTTACTCAAGAATTTCATCTCTCTTTAGGATGTTATTTCAAATAACTTTTTTTACCTATTTCGTTAATGTTAGAAACATTTTCTATGCATACACATCAACAACAACAACAACTAAGCCTTTTCCCACTAAGTGGGGTCAGCTACATGGATCAAACGGCGCCATAGTGGCCTATCATGGATGAGATCAATAGATAAGTTATTAACTATTAAATCATTTTTAATAGTTTCACTTATTGTTTTCTTTGGCCTCCCTCTACCTCTAATTATTGGACTATTCTCCATCCGATCAACTCTTCTCACTAGGGCTTCTGCAGGTCTTCTCCACACATGGCCAAACCACCTTAAGCGAGTTTCAACCATCTTCTCCACAATAGGTGATATCCTAACTTTCTCTCTAATGCACTCATTTCTAATCATATCTCTTCTGGTGTGTCCACACATCCATCGCAACATTCTCATCTCTGCAACGTTGAGTTTATCTTCATGTTGTCTTTTAACCGCCCAACATTCCGTACCATACAATATAGCAGGTCTTATAGCCGTACGGTAGAATTTTCCTTTAACTTTGAGCGGCACTTTTTTATCACAAATGACACTCGAAGCTTTCCTCCATTTCATCCATCCAGCTTGAATCATGTGGTTTACGTCCTCCTTTACTTCACCGTCATTTTGAATAATGGACCCAAGATATTTAAAACTTGTAACTTGTTTTAATATATAGTCTCCAAGTTTCACTTCGACATTCGTATTTGTTCGTCTCTTACTAGAACTACATTCCATATATTCTATTTTATTTTTACTTATCCGGAAACCGTGTGTTTCTAAAACTATTCTCCATGACTCTAACTTCATATTTATTTCCTCTTTCGATTCACCAACTAAGACTATATCATCTGCAAAAATCATGCATTGAGGCCCCAACTCTTGTATATGTTCAGTAACTGCGTTCAAAATCAAGTTAAAAAGATACGGACTCAGAGAAGACCCTTGATGTAGTCCAATAGTTGTGGGAAAATCTTTTGTATCCTCATTTTGTGTTCTCACGCAAGTCGTTATCCCGTCGTACATGTCTTTGATTGCTCGAATGTACGCAATACGTACTCCTTTCTTTTCTAAAGCCTTCCATAGGATCTCTCTTAACACCCTGTCATATGCCTTTTCCAGATCAATAAAAACCATGTGCAAATCTTTCCATCTTCTTTGATACCTTTCCATCAATCTCCGTAGTAAATAAATTGCTTCCATAGTTGACCTTCCTGGCATAAATCCAAACTGGTTCTCTGTAACTTGAGTCTCTTGTCTTAATCGTTGCTCAATGATTTTCTCCCATAACTTCATAGTGTGACTCATGAGTTTAATCCCCCGATAGTTGGAACAATTCTGTATGTTTCCTTTATTTTTATATATAGGAATTAAAGTACTTCTCCTCCATTCATTCGGCATTTTCTTAGATTTCATTATCACATTAAACAACTTAGTGAGCCAACTTATACCCTTCCTTCCTAAACTTTTCCACACCTCAATAGGTATATTATCAGGTCCTACTGCTTTGCCATTTTCCATTCTCTTCAGAGCTTTCTCTACTTCAAACTCTTGGATTCTACGATAAAAAGTATAATTACGGTCTTCTTCTGCAGTATTAAGTCTGTCAGAGTTGTAGGTCAACTCATGCCCTTCGTTAAAAAGTCCTTGAAAGTAACTCCTCCATCGTGCTTGGATATCATGCTCTCTTACCAAAACATTACCCTCTTCATCTTTAATACATTTCACTTGATCTAGGTCCCTTGTCTTTCTTTCCCTACCCTTCGCAAGCTTGTAAATTTTTCTTTCTCCCTCCTTAGTTCCTAAAGATTGATATAATCCCTCAAAAGCTCTAGTTCTTGCTTCACTCACAGCCTTCTTAGCGTCTTTCTTAGCCGCTTTATATTTATCCCAAATTGCCTTATCTTTACATAAGTGCCACTCCTTATAACACTCTCTTTTAAACTTAATCCTATCTTGCACCTCCGCATCCCACCACCAAGATTCTTTACCCTTAGGTCCAACGCCTCTTGATTCTCCAAGTGTCTCTCTTTGCATACACATAAGGTGAATAATTTCAAAGGCTTATATTTTCTTAGATATAAAAAAGAATTGTTTAATAAGTTTAATTTCCTTAAATATTTATGTACATCTACTAATAAAAGAAACAAAATTAGGGATGTTACACATATGTTATACATGGCTAATAGTTTCTATAGCATATAAGCTTTATGTAATACTGTGATAATTACTTGCTTTATACTATGATTATTGTTGAACCTATTGGGAACTTTTGTTCTCATTATTTTTTGGTATTATGTCTAGATAAAAGTATATGAATTGCCCATTGTTTCATGCCCTTAATCATAGAGATTTAGTGGGTGGGAATACCCTACCTAGGGTAGATTTCTATTATTCTAGACCCAATAGTGGTGAATTTGTTTGAGATTACGGTACATGTTCCTCCTTCTCTACTCCTTACACTTGAGGAGTAGCATGTCGTTGGATAATCTAATATTTGTAGTGATTCTATTTTTTATTATTTTTCAACTATTGTACGAACGAGGCTTTAATGACTAATTTAAAAAGAGGAAATGCTATGAGTACAAATTAATCATATTCCATAATAAGAATTAAAAAAATAGGCTCTAACATCACCATCCCATCAGATTCAAAATGACAAGAACAATAAGTTTGATTGATTTATTTCACACAAAGTAGCTGAAAAACTATCAAAAAATGGAGTAGAATAACCCTAAAAACATGAGTCTTGGAAATTTTTATACTCTATCATATTATGAAAGGCATGATCTAAATTAATATTGAGAGTTTGAACATGTTTTCAAATTGACATTTTGATGTTAGCTATTGAAATTCAAATTTGGATTTGATATATAGAACTAATATTTAATTATTTCCTATCTGAGGTAAGAATTTGATTGAAAATGTTATTGACATGTTATAAGCTCATGATTTTACGAAAATGTATTTTGAAAATTTTAAGTTTATACTCTAAAATGAGAAATGTTATTAAAAATGTGATTTCACTAAAATGAAAAGGTTTTGTGATTATTGGAAAAAGTATTATTTTGTTCAATGCACATGGTGTGGTCTATGTATTGATTATCGATAACCTATTTTACAGAAGTACTTTACGTCTAATTGATGGAGAGACTGAATAATCAAGAAATTCATAATTTGTTTAAATGTAAATGTCATGACCCCAAATATGGAGTATGTAACAAGCACGAGGTAAGCCTTTAATATGATACAAACATAATTTGAATATTTGATGTATCATTATAACACAGCATCCGGCAGAATTCATAAACATAAATGCATTGGAGAGCTCCGTTCTTGATACTATATAAATCCAAATATCATAAAATCAAATATAACCAATGTGCAGACAGAAGTAGGGATCATTCCTGTGATAAGTGAAGCATTTCTAGAGTACAAATTCATAATATAGACAAACACTGAAATGAAGCCCACTAGAACAAGTTCGTTTTACCAAAGGATAGCCCAATAACTCACTCTATTACTGAAGATAATTCGACTCTATATCCGAATCTGAAAAACATGAGTAACAAAGGAATGAGTTTTAACAATTCAATAAGCAGATAATACACACAATAATGGAATGGGACAAGACAAGGGCACGAGTTTTTCATAATAAAATTATAAACTAAGGAAATAAGTAAAGAAATGTAAAGCTAAAAATAACAATCTAACAAAATTTAAATAAATCAAGAATTTGAAAATTTGTAACTAAAATAGTTAAATTGTTAATGTAGAAATTTTAACAAGTTTCCATGAAAATTTTACATGGAAAGAATAAAATAGATTTATTTAAATCAAATGTGGTTAGAATAATTCTACATCAAAACCACAATCTATTTCCGAGCATACAACAAGGAGGGTAACTACTAATCCATAAAGTAAACTGCCTATAATCCATCAAGCAAAAAAGGTGAAATCAATCAGGCAAACAACTTGTAATCCATTGGGAAATTAGCCTATAATTTATATTCAATCATCCATGTGTGTTGGTTAACACATAGGGCTAGCATTACTTATCACTACCTCAAATTAGGATGTGTGACTAGCATGGATATGGGAGTTAAACCCAACCTATAAGCTTCTTGTAACAACTTTTTTATTATTATTATTATTTATACAACATAGAGTTTACATACACATCATTAATAAAAACTTACGTACAACATATCAAACACATAAATATCCACACCTTATTTATTCTGGTTGACCAATTCCAGAGATATAGGTGCGGGTGGTTGCAACTTCACCGGTATCTGAGCCAACTCGACCACGAACATTTTATTTAATTCTGGGATTTGCCCCACATAAAGTAACTCGATGCAACGTGCACTAAAAGCCAGAGCCATAGAAAAATCTGCATAACTAATTTTTTGAACACGACATGGAAATATAGTGAGAATTAAATCCCAGTAAGTTCAACAATAAATCATCATCAATATAGCTCATCACATCATGTTCAATTGTATAAACTACAGTAAATATCTTTGGTCACATGAATGCACTATATCTATGCATATAAGAATCGCACAATAATGACATGTATGATAGGATTAACTATCATATGATGACGATCAATTTATTCTCATATCAAGCTACCCCAGTCAGGGTGAGTATTTTCTACTCTCTGGTACAGACTTTTCTCGCTCTGTCGGACATGGCCCACTTTCTCTTTCTTTTCTCATTAACATGATCATAACCGTTGGTAGGGCGTCCCCTACTAGTGCATCACACAGATCGCCATGTAACCGTGCTTTCTTCTTTTCTTTTCACATTAATAGTCAAAAATATGATTTCAATAACAAGTGTAGTCAACGTAAGAGTAGTGGCTAGCTTCAAATTTTGAAACTCCTCTAGCATCTGCATCTCAAACACCATCATCTGACACATGTGCAGAGATTTTCAACTCAAGGCATCTGCTACAACATTCGCCTTTCCAGGATGATACTTTATCTCAAACATGTAGTCATTGAGGAATTCTACCCATCTTCGTTGCCTCATATTTAACTCCTTCTTATGAAAGAGGTATTTAAGACTCTTATGATCACAATATACTTCAAAGGTTGCCCCGTACAAATAGTGTCGCCAAATCTTTAAGGCAAACACCACTGCTGCCAATTCAAGATCATGGGTTGGATAGTTTCCTTCATGGGGTCTTAGTTGCCTACAGGCGTAAGCAACTACTCTCTTATCTTGCATTAGCACACACCTTAGCCCTTTCTTCGAAGCGTCACTATACACTTTAAAATGTCCTGTAGGGTCTGGAATAATTAAAATAGGAGGAGTGGTCAGCCTTGTCTTAAGCTCCTAAAAACTAGCTTCACATTGATCAGTCTATTTGAAAAGACTTCCCTTCCTGGTCAATTTAGTCAATGGCAAGGCTATACGAGAGAAGTTTTATATAAACCTCTTGTAGTATCCTGCCAAACCCAGAAAACTTTTGACTTCCGTAACCATCTTTGGTCTCTCCCATTGAATCACTACTTCCTTCTTGCTAGGATCTACAGATACACCTCTATTAGAGATGACATGTCCGAGAAACTTTACCTCTGACAGCCAAAATTCACACTTCTCCAATTTTGCATACAACTTTTTCTCTTTCAGCACTTGCAACACGATTCGGAGATGTTGTTCATGTTCTTTCTCACTCTTAGAATATACCAAGATTTCATCAATGAACACTACCACAAATTGATCTAGGTAGGGTCAAAAAATACGATTCATATAATCCATGAAAATTGCAGGTGCATTTTGTAACATCCTTAATTTCGTTTCTTTTATTGATAAAGGTACATAAAAATTTAATTAAGGAAATAAAAATTTATTAGACAATAATTTACATATCTAAGGAAATATAGTCCTTAGAAATTCTTCACCTTATGTATATGCATAGAAAATGTTTCTAACATTAAGAGAACAAATAAAGAAGGAAAACCTAATAGGAAAGAAATTAGAAATAACATACTAAAGAGATGCAAAATTCTTGGATAAGGAAGATAAATTTTTAGAAACAAGTAAAGGTCTTAAAACTTCAAGAACATTGAATTAGAGTAATTTTTCCTAATTCAAGAACTAGAGTTACTAAGTTTAAAATCTTGACCCATACATTGGGCTTTTACCTATGGACACTTCATATAGAGTTTTTCCACTTCACATAAGTTTCTAGCAAGCCATTGGATAACCTAAGCAAGAAATAAAACATAGACTTGGACTAGGATATAGTAATTGGACCAATAGCCCAAAAATTATGAAAATGTGACCAAGCCCTCCAAGAAAGGTAGAATTTTATCCAAAGCAAAGAAAGTGGGTAGGAATAAGCCCATAATGGGTAGAAATAAGCCCAAATCCAAGAGAAAAAATAAAACAAAATAAATTAGATGATGATATAATAATAATAATAAAGATTAGGTTACAAGGCATTAAGACAAAAATTTAGCAAGTGGTGTGATTCTACATTCATCATTTAGGCAAGTGGCATGATAATACAAAGCTTTAGGACAAAAACATCTATATCCTACACTCACAATTTTAGCAAGTGGTATGAAAATACATGGCATTAAGACAAAACTTTCCTATCCCACACAAATAATATCAACCAAATAATGGAGATTCAAGCGCTAGAAATTTTCCACCTAAAAAGGCAAACCTATCATACTTGTTTAAGACAAAAGAAAATGGAAAGGAATCCCTAAATCAAAGGGACCTTGTCCCTTATCTTAAGAACATATCATCATAATTTTCAAAATACAAATCCCCTTTTCCTATGCATATCTTGACTAAGGAAGAGGAAGACAAGAAAATAAGTTGTTTGTTTTCCAAAAATTCAACAAAGTGTATCTTAATTGTGATAAGGTAGACCCATGATCATGAAAGGTGAATTATTTGGTGGTCTATATAAGAAAACCCACGCTTACAACATTATAATTTCGTCCAAGTGAGGTAGAGGAAAAATAGAAGCAAGGTAGAATGAGGAAAGGAGAGGAAGAAAGGAAGAAAGAGGAAGGAGAAGTCTAGGGGACTAAGTGCTCCAGGTAAGTTTAACAATATTTCTTTTTGAAGAAAACTTTTGAAAATTATAATATTTATATGATATTTTGATCTTAGAACTTTGATGATTGGTCATGGATGTTGCTATATCATGTTACATATTGATCTTGCATGTGATGTATGTTTGAATACTTAGGTTGGTCTAGATAGTTCTGCATGGGTATGGCTATGGTTGGCAGAATTTTAAGCTTCAGTATTTTAATTTCTGGGAACAACCTATAAGGAATTAAAATAAATGGTTAACATATGAATTATAGATATATGTCTTATGGATTTTAAGCCACTAGAATCAGTCCATTTTGAGTCCATATGGGGTAGATATGGTCCGATTAGTAGGCAAAGGTCAGAAAATTATTCATCAGAGAACAATATGTTAGGATAACTTCTATATTTTAATTTCTGGGAATTATCTGTATGGAATGAAAATAAATGGTTAACCTAAGAATTATAGGTATGTGTGTCATGGATTTTTAGCCACTGGAATCATTCAATTTGGAGTCCATATGTGGTAGATATGGTTCGATTAGTAAGCAAAGGTCAGAAAATGGTTCATCAGGGAAGAATATGTTAGGATAGCTTCTGTGTTTTAATTTCTGGGAATTATCTATAGGGAATTAAAATAAATGATTAACATAAGAATTAAATATATATGTTGTACGGATTTGTAGCCACTAGAATCATTTAATTTGGAGTCCATATGATGAAGATATGAGCTGATTAGTAGTCAAAGATCAGAAAATGGTTCATCAGGGAAGATTATGTTAGGACAGCTTCTGTATTTTAATTTATGGGAATTATATGTATGGAATTAAAATAAATGGTTAACATAAGAATTATAGTGTGTCATGGACTTTTATCCACTGGAATCACTCAAGTTGGAGTCCATATGAGGAAGATATGAGCTTATTAGTAGTCAAAGGTCAGAAAATGGTTCATCAGGGAAGAATATGTTAGGATAGCTTCTGTATTTTAATTTCTAGGAATTATCTGTATGGAATTAAAATAAATAGTTAACATAATAATTATAGATATGTGTGTCACGGATTTTTACCCACTAGAATCACTCAAGTTGGAAATAACCTATACATTTAGGGAGTAAAATCACCTTGATTTCTTAATATTTAGCTACAATGTTCAACATAATAGTTTTAGATAATTGTTTTATCTTGCAATTTACACCAAGATCACCTACATCAGAGTTCAATTGAGGGAGTTATGCTCTGATTAGTAAGAGAAGGTTAGATAGGATGAAAACCTGCATCAAGAAAATAAAGAAATAAAATTAGTATTTAAAAAAGAAGATGAATCTTAATAAATGACTAGTATAGCCATAACCATTGCCATTGTATGAACTTCTTACCATCTTAAGTGTGAAATTTTGACATGGAAATATTTTATAAAGTGATATTTGAAATGGTTATGTTCATGGCATGATTACCAATGATTTTTGGTAATAATTATATTTTGATGAAGATACTTGTTATTGAAAGCATATTTTTGGCTATCATTGTGAAAAGAAAAGAAAAGAGCACGATCACATGGCAATCCGTGTGGTGCACCAGTAGGGGACGCCCTACCAACGGTTATGATCATGTTAATGAGAAAAGAAAGAGAAAGTGGGCCATGTCGGACGGAGCCTGTACCGGAGAGTAGAGGATACTCACCCTGACCGGGGTAGCTTGAAATGAGAATAAGTTGATGGCCATCATATGATATTTTGAAAATATTTAATCCTGTCATGCATATCATTATAGTATGATTCTTATATGCATAGATATAATGCATTATATGACCAAAGATATTTTCTGTAGTTTATACAGCTGAACATGATGTGATGAGCTATATTGATGATAATTTATTGTTGAACTTACTGAGATTTAATTCTCACTATATTTCCATATCATGTTCAGAAAATTAGTTATGCAGATTTTTCTATAGCTCTGGCTTTTAGTACACGTTGGATCGAGTACTTTATGTTGGGCAGATCCCAGAAGAAAATAAAATGTTTGTGGTCAAGTTGGCTTAGATCCCAGTGAAGGTGCAACCACCCGCACCTGTATCTCCGGAATTGGTAAACCAGAATAAATAAGATGTAGATTTTATGTGTTTGATATGTTGTATGTATGTTTTGATTAATGACATGTATGTGAACTCTGTATTGTATAAATTAAATAAATGTTATATTGAGTTAAGTTGTAACGAGGTAATAACTTCATGGCATTTTTTAAAAAAAAAAAATTGATACTTAAATGGAGTTGTTACACATTTGTCAACCCAAAAGGCATTACGAGAAACTCATAGTGCTCATACCTAGTCTTGAATGCAGTTTTTGGTACATCCTCCTCCTTGATCCTAATTTGATGATATCCCGACCTCAAGTCAATCTTAAAAAAGATTGAGGCTCCCTTCAGTTGATCCAATAAGTTGTCTATCCTAGGGAGAGTATACTTGTTTTTGATAGTCACCTTATTTAGCTGTTTATAGTCTATGTATAGTCTAACGCTTCCATCTTTCTTCAAACAATACAGGAGCTCCTCAAGGTGATACACTTGGTTTAATGAATTGCTTGTCTAACAGTTCCTCTAATTGTTTCTTAAGTTCTTGTAATTCCTTCGAGGCCAGTCTATAAGGTGCAATAGAGATAGGCCCTGTTCCAGGTAAGAGATCAATAGAGAATTCTATCTCTCTCTTGGGAGGTAAGCCTGGAATATTTGATGGAAATACTTCAGGAAACTCATTGGCTATTAGGATTTCATCAAGCTTTGATTCGACTTCTAGGTTTGATAAATACAAGATAATGTATCCAAGTACTCCATTCTTCAACTCCTTATTAACTTGATTGGCATTAAGCATCAATAACTGCAACTCCTCTTTTGGAGTAGGAGGTAGAAATTCAACGGTCTTGTTACAACAATTCAACAAGACCCGATTTCTAGACATCCAGTCTAACCCTAGAATGACCTCAATACCTCTTAAAGGTAAACAGACGAGGTCTACAGAAAAAGTTTTCTCTTGAATGGTGATTTGACAGTCGTTACATACAGAGGAAGTTAATACCCTTTCCCCTGTGGGGGTTACTACAGATAGCTCATAGGGAGTTTCAAAAATAGGAAATTGAAACTTCCTAATACATTCTTCCGATATAAATGAATGACTAGCACCAGAGTCAAACAACATCATAAGAACAAATCCATAGATATAGCATGTACCTTGAATCATTTTAGAAGATCGAGCTGCCTCTTGGTCGTTCAGGGTGAAAACCCTTCTTTTCACCTGAGGCCTTTGTTCTGGCTGGTTCCCCATATTTTGTGGGTAGCTCCTTTCAAAATGGCCCTTCTGTCCAAATATAAAACAAACATCTAGTCCCATGTAGCATGGCCGATTACCATGCATGCGTCCGCAATTAGTGCACTTGGCTGAGGTGAGGTCTTGTTGGAAGGGTCGAGGACTCACAATCATTGGGCTCTTGCTAATACCCTGTCCTTTTCCTCTGACATTTCTGCCAAAATTTTGTGGCCCGTTCTTCCTTTTCCCAAAGTTCCGTCTTTTGTTTCTCATCCTCCACTGCCCTCAAACTCTTTTCCAAGAGTCTGCATTTATTTATCAGAGGAACAAACTCCTTGATCTCCATAGCTATAACAACATTCTTTATCTCTAAGTTCAGTCCTGCTTCGAACATAACAGCCTTCCATACTTCATCTGGGTTAAATCGCAGATAAGAGGAGAACTTAGACAACTCCTCAAATCTCGCGATGTACTGGTCTACAGTCATGCTGCCTTGCTTAAGTTGGAGAAATTCAATCGCCTTCTCTACCCGCACAAAACTTGGAAAGTACTTTTCCAAAAAGGTGTCTTTGAACACCTCCCAAGTTATCTGCCTTCCCTGGTGAGCTAAAAGTTCTCTAGCCCCACGCCACCAGTATTCTTCTTCATCTATATATAGTGAACATTACTTACTGCTCCACAGTACAGCCCATCACTTCAAAGATTTTCTCTAACTCCCTTATCCATCTTTCAACTACAACCGGGTCAAAGCCACCTTGAAAACAAGGTGGCCTAGTCCTCAGGAACTCGAATATGCCGTTATCTGTAACAACTTTTTTTATATTATTATTATACAAAATAGAGTTTACATACATGTCATTAATCAAAACATATGTACAACATATCAAACATATAAAAATTTACATCTTATTTATTTTGGTTCACCAATTCCAGAGATACAGGTGCAGGTGGTTGCACTTCACCGGGATCTAAGCCAACTCGACCACAAACATTTTATTTTCTTTTGGGATCTCCCAACATAAAGTACTCGATCCAACGTGCAATAAAAGCCAGAGCCATAGAAAAATCTGCATAACTAATTTTCTGAACATGATATGGAAATATAGCGAAAATTAAATCCCAGTAAGTTCAACAATAAATCATCATCAATATAGCTCATCACGTCTTATTCAGCTGTATAAACTACAGCAAATATCTTTGGTCACATGAATGCACTATATCTATGTACTTGAGAATCGTACAATAATGACATGTATGACAGGATTAACTATTTTCAGAATATCATATGATGACTATCAATTTATTCTCATATCAAGCTACCCTAGTCAAGGTGAATATTATCTATTCTCTGGTACGGGCTTTTCTCGCTTCGTCCGACATGGCCCACTTTCTCTTTCTTTTCTCATTAACATGATCATAACCGTTGGTAGGGCGTCCCCTATTGGTGCACCACACGGATTGCCATGTGACCGTGCTCATTTCTTTTCTTTTCACAATGATAGCCAAAAATATGCTTTCAATAACAAGTATGTTCAACAAAATATAACTATTACGAAAAATCATTAGTAATCATGCCATGAACATAACCATTTGAAATATCACTTTATAAAATATTTCCATATCAAAATTTCACACTTAAGATGGTAAGAAGTTCATACAATGGCAATAGGTATGTCATATACTAGTCATTTATTATTTTCATTTATAAAATTCTTTTTTTTTTTTAAATATTAATTTTATTTCTTTATTTTCTTGATGCAAGCTTTCATCCTATCTAACCTTCTCTTACTAATCAGAGCATAACTCCCTCACTTTAACTTCGATGTAGGTGATCTTGGTGTCAATTTCAAGATAAAACAATTATCTAAAACTATTATGTTGAACAGTTCAGCGAAATATTAAAAAAAATCAAGGTGATATTACTCCCTCAATGTACAGGTTATTTCTTCTCGGATAGGTT
The DNA here is from genome assembly GCA_037074535.1 of Gleditsia sinensis. Lineage (NCBI taxonomy): Eukaryota > Viridiplantae > Streptophyta > Magnoliopsida > Fabales > Fabaceae > Gleditsia > Gleditsia sinensis. The sequence continues at coordinate 21,832,951 of CM073465.1, read as the reverse complement.
CTGACCTCTGGATACTAATCGGTCCATATCTCCCTCATACAAATTCCAAATTAAGTGATTCCAGTGGCTAAAAATCCATAACACATATATCTATAATGCTTATGTTAACTATGTATTTTAATTCCCTACATAATATTCCCATAAATTAAAACACAGAAGTTATCCTAACATATTCTTCCCTGATTAACCTTTTTCTGACCACTGCTTACTAATCAGACCATATCTACCTCATATGGACTCCACATTGAATAATTCAAGTGGCTAAACTTCCGTACCACATATATCTATAATTCTTATGTTAACCATTTATTTGAATTCCCTACATAATGTTCCCAGAAATTAAAACACATAAGCTATCCTAACATGTGCTTCCCTAATTAACCATTTTCTAAACACTGCTTACTAATCAGACCATATCTACCTCATATGGACTCCAACTTGAGTGATTCCAGTGGTCTAAAATCTGTGAGGCATAGATCTACATTTTTCATGTTAACCATTTCTTTAAATTCCTTACTAATTCTTCCTAAAAATTTAAACATAGAAGCTAAAAATTTTGCCACCCATAGCCATACATATGTAGAACTATCTACACCAGCCTAAGTATTCAAACATACATAATATGTAACATGATATAACAACATCCATGACCAATCATCAAGGTTCTAAGATAAAAATCTCATATAAATATTATAAGTTTCATAAGTTTTCTCCAAAAAGAAATATTGTTAAAATTACCTAGAGCACTTAGTTCTCTAGACTTCTCCTTCCTCTTTCTTCCTTTCTTCCTCTCCTTTCCTCACTCTACCTTGCTTCTATTTTTCCTCTCCCTCATTGGACAAAAATTCTAATGTTGTAAGGTTGGGTTTTGCTTAAATAGACCATCAAATAATTCACCTTTCATGATCATGGGTCTACCTTATCACAATTAGGATACACTTGGTTGAATTTTTGGAAAACAAACAACTTATGTTCTTGTCTTCCTCTTCCTTAGTCAAGATATGCATAGCAAAAGGAGATTTGTATTTTAAAAATTATGATGATATATTTCTAAGATAAGGGACAAGGTCCCTTTGATTTAGGGATTCATTTCCTTTTTCTTTTGTCTTAATCAAGTATGATAAGTTTTCCTTTTTAGGTGGCAAATTTCTAGCCCTTGAATCTTCATTATTTGGTTGAAATTATTTGTGTGGGATAGGAATGTTTTGTCCTCATGCCATGTATTATCATACTACTTGCTAAAATTATGAGTGCAGGATATAGATGTTTTGTCCTAAGGTCTTGTATTATCATACCACTTGCTAAAATTATGAATGTAGGATATCACACCACTTGCTAAATTTTTGTCTTAATGCCATGTCCCTTAATCTTGATTACACCATTATTTCATCACTTTACTTTTATTTTTATTTTTATTTTTCCTCTTGGGTTTGGGCTCATTCTTGCCCATTTTCTTTACTTTTGTTAAAATTCTACCTTTCATAATGGGCTTGGTCACATTTTCATGATTTTTGGGCTACCGGTCCAATTTCTATATCCTAATCCAAGTCTATGTTTTATTTCTTCATTGGGCTATCCTATTGGCTTGCTAAAAATTTATGTGACGTAGAAAAATTCTATATGAAGTGTCCATAGGTGAAAGCCCAATTTATGGGTAGAGATACTAAACTTAGTAACTTTTACTCTTATATTAGGAAAAATTACCCTAATCCAATCTTCTTGAAATTTTAAGACCTTTACTTACTTCACAAAAATTTATCTTCCTTACCTAAGAATTTCACCTTTCTTTAGCATGTGTATTTCTAATATTTCCTCTTAGGTTTTCTTTCTTTACCTATTCCATTAATATTAGAACATTTCTATACATACACATAAGGTGAAGAATTTCTAAGGATTATATTTCCTTAGATATCTAAAAAATTTCGAATAAATTTTATTTCCTTAATTAAATATTTATGTACCTTTATCAATAAAAGAAATGAAATTATGGATTTTACGTTGAATACTTTTGTACTTTTATTAATACATGAAACGAAATTAGGGATATTACATTATCATTTCCAGCCATCCTGTTGTTAGCACCATTCACACCGTTCGAGTTATTAGCATTCTGGAGGTATTGTAGAATTTGGTCAGTGGTCATGACTTGGTCTCGAATTGCCGTAGCCAAGTTGTGCAAGGTTTCCTCCGCATTGTTTGCCGAATTCCTCCTTGGTGGTGCCATTTCCTACTATAGCAAAAACAAAGTTATGTTGCTATTGAGGTGATCAAGCCCAATAGTTAGTTCAAAAATATTTAACAGCAGTCATAACACCACCTCGGCATGTAGATAAGAAACACTAGTAATTTCTTACCAATATGAAATCACTTATCCCCTACACAACACAACCACAACATACTCAAGACACTATAAGATCAATTAAGATAACGATCCACCCACTGGCCATCTAGGATCGACCTCCTCTGATCCTAATTATGTAATAACTTTTTATTTATTTATTTATACAACATAGAGTTTACATACACATCATTAATCAAAACGTACATGCATATCAAACACATAAATATCCACATCTTATTTATTCTGGTTGATCAATTCCGGAGATATAGGTGCGGGTGGTTGCACCGTCACCGATATCTGAGCCAACTAGACCACAAACATTTTATTCGATTCTGGGATCTGCCCAACATAAAGTAACTTGATCCAACATGCACTAAAAGCCAGAGCCATAGAAAAATCTGCATAACTAATTTTCTGAACATGACATAGAAATATAGTGAGAATTAAATCCCAGTAAGTTCAACAATAAATCATCATCAATATAGCTCATCACATCATGTTCAGCTGTATAAACTACAGTAAATATCTCTGGTCACATGAATGCACTATATCTATGCATATAAGAATCGAACAATAATGACATGTATGACAGGATTAACTATCATATGATGACTATCAATTTATTCTCATATCAAGCTACCCCAGTCAGGGTGAGTATTTTTTACTCTCTGGTACGGGGTTTTCTCACTCCGTCCGACATGGCCCACTTTCTCTTTCTTTTCTCATTAACATGATCATAACCGTTGGTAGGGCGTCCCCTACTGGTGCACCACACAGATCGCCATGTGACCGTGCTTATTTCTTTTCTTTTCACATTAATAGTCAAAAATATGATTTCAATAACGAGTATGTTCATTATACTCACATACCATAATGTTTCATCAAAATATTTCGATGTCAAAATTACACACTTAGGATGGTAAGAAGTTTATACAATGGCAATGGCTATGGCATATACTAGTCATTTATTATTTTTATAAGATTCTTTTTTTTAAATATTAATTTTATTTCTTTATTTTCTTGATGCAGGTTTTCATCCTATCTAACCATATCTTACTAATCAAAGCATAACTCCCTCAATTTAACTCCGATATAGGTGATCTTGGTGTCAATTTCAAGATAAAACCATTATCTAAAACTATTATGCTGAAGAATTTAGCGAAATATTAAGAAATTAAGGTGATATTAGTCTCTTAATGTACAAGTTATTTTTCTTGGGTAGTTTTTGACCTCTACCTACTAATCTATCCATATCTCCCTCATAAGAATTCCAAATTAAGTGATTCCAATGGTTACAAATCTGTGACACATATAGCAACAATATTTATGTTAATCATTTATTTTAATTCCCTACAGAATATTCCCATAAATTAAAACATAGAAACTATCCAAAAATATTCTTCCCAGATTAACCAATTTCTGACCATTGCAAATTAATTAGACCATATCTGTCTCATATGCACTCCAAATTAAGTGATTCTAATGGCTAAACATCCGTGACACATATATCTATAATTCTTATGTTAACCATTTATTTTAATTCCCTATAGAATATTCCCAAATATTAAAACACAGAAGCTAACCTAACATATTCTGCCCTGATTAACCATTTTCTGACCACTTCTTACTAATCGGACTATATCTGTAACAACTCCATTTAAGTATCAATTTTTTTTTAGAATACCATGAAGTTATTATCTCGTTGCAACTTAACTCAATATAACATTTATTTAATTTATACAATACAGAGTTCACATACATGTCATTAATCAAAACATACGTACAACATATCAAACACATAAAAATCTACATCTTATTTATTCTGGTTGACCAATTCCGGAGATACAGGTGCGGGTGGTTGCACCTTCACCGGGATCTAAGCCAACTCAACCACAAACATTTTATTTGCTTCTGGGATCTGCCTAACATAAAGTACTCGATCCAATGTGCACTAAAAGCCAGAGCTATAGAAAAATCTGCATAACTAATTTTCTGAACATGATATGGAAATATAGTGAGAATTAAATCCCAGTAAGTTCAACAATAAAACATCATTAATATAGCTCATCACGTCATGTTCAGCTGTATAAACTACAAAAAATATCTTTGGTCACATGAATGCATTATATCTATGCACATAAGAATCATACAGTAATGATATGTATGACAGGATTAACTATTTTTAGAATATAATTTGATGGCCATCAACTTATTCTCATTTCAAGCTAACCCGGTCAGGGTGAGTATCCTCTACTCTCCGGTACGAGCTTTTCTCGCTCCGCCCGACATGGCACACTTTCTCTTTCTTTTCTCATAATCATAATCATAATCGTTGGTATGGCGTCCCCTACTGGTGCAGCACACAGATTGCCATGTGACCGTGCTCATTTCTTTTCTTTTCATAATGATATCTAAAAATATAGTTTAAATAACAAGTATGTTCATCAAAATATAACTATTACCATAATCATTGGTAATCATGCCATGAACATAACCATTTCAAATATCACTTTATAAAATATTTCCATGTCAGAATTTTACACTTAAGATGGTAAGAAGTTCATACAATGGCAATGGCTATGGCATATACTAGTCATTTATAAGATTCGTCTTATTTTTTAAATATTAATTTTATTTCTTTATTTTCTTGATGTAGGTTTTCATCATATCTAACCTTCTCTTACTAATCATTGTATAACGCCCTCATTTGAACTCCGATGTAGGTGATCTTGGTGTCAATCTCAAGATAAAACAATTATCTAAAACTATTGTGTTGAACATTATAGCGAAATATTAAGAAATCAAGGTGATATTACTCCCTCAATGTAAAGGTTATTTCTTCTCTGATAGGTTCTGACCTCTACCTACTAATCGAACCATATCTACCTCATATAGACTCTAACTTAAGTGATTCCAGTGGCTAAAAATCCATGACACACATATCTATAATTCTTATGTTAACCATGTATTTTAATTCCATACAGATAATTCCCAGAAATTAAAATACAGAAGCTATCCTAACATATTCTTCCCTGATGAACCATTTTCTGACCTTTTCTTACTAATCAGATGATATCTACCTCATATGGACTCCAAATTGAATGATTCCAGTGGCTAAAAATCTGTGACACACATAGATATAATTATTATGTTAAACATTTATTTTAATTCCATACAGATAATTCTCAGAAATTAAAATACAGAAGCTATCCTAACATATTCCTCCCTGATGAACCATTTTCTGACCTTTGCTTACTAATTGGACCATATCTACCTCATATGGACTCCAAATTGAATGCTTCCAGTGGCTAAAACTTTGTGACACATATATATTTAATTCTTATGTTAACTATATATTTTAGTTCTCTACAGATAATTCCCAGAAATTAAAATACAGAAGCTATCCTAACATATTCTTCCCTGATGAACCATTTTCTGACCTTTGCATACTATTCGGACCATATCTACCTCATATGGACTCTAAATGGAATTATTCCAGTGGCTAAAAATCCGTGACACATATATCTTTAATTCTTATGTTAACCATTTATTTTAATTCTCTACAGATAATTCCCATAAATTAAAATATAGATGCTATCCTAACATATTCTTCCCTGATGAACCATTTTCTGACCTTTCCTTACTAATCGGACCATATCTACCTCATATGGACTCCAGATTGAATCATTCCAGTGGCTAAAAATTCGTGACACATATATATTTAATTCTTATGTTAACCATTTATTTTAATTCTCTACAGATAATTTCCAGAAATTAAAATACTAAAGCTAAAAATTTTGCCAACCATAGCCATACCTATGCAGAACTTTATATACCAGTCTAAGTATTCAAATATACATCACATGCAAGATCAATATGTAACATGATATAGCAACATCATGACCAATCATCAAAGTTCTAAGATCAAAATCTCATATAAATATTATATGTTTCAAAAGTTTTCTTAAAAAAATATATTGTTAAACTTACTTGGAGCACTTAGTCCCCTAGACTTCTCCTTCCTCTTTCTTCCTTTCTTCCTCTCCTTTCCTCACTCTACCTTGCTTCTATTTTTCCTCTTCCTCACTTGGACAAAATTATAATGTTGTAAGGGTGGGTTTTCTTATATAGACCACCAAATAATTCAACTTTCATGATCATGGGTCTACCTTATCACAATTAGATTACACTTGGTTGAATTTTTAGAAAACAAACAACTTATGTTCTTGTCTTCCTCTTCCTTAGTCAAGATATCCATAGGAAAAGGAGATTTTTATTTTGAAAATTATGATAATATGTTCTTAAGATATGGGACAAGGTCCCTTTGATTTAGGGATTCATTTCCATTTTCTTTTGTCTTAAGCAAGTATGATAGGTTTGCCTTTTTAGGTGGCAAATTTCTAGCCCTTGAATCTCCATTATTTGGTTGATATTATTTGTGTGGGATAGGAATGTTTTGTCCTAATGCCATGTATTATCATACCACTTGCTAAAATTATGAGTGTAGGATATAGATGTTTTTGTTCTAAAGCCTTGTATTATCCTGCCACTTTCCAAAATTATGAATGTAGAATCACACCACTTGCTAAATTTTTGTCTTAATGCCATGTAACCTAATCTTTATTATTATTACATTATTATATCATCACCTAATTTATTTTATTTTATTTTTCCTCTTGGATTTGGGCTTATTCCTACCCATTTTCTTTGCTTTAGATAAAATTCTACCTTTGTTGAAGGGCTTGGTCACATTTTCATAATTTTTGGGCTATTGGTCCAATTACTATATCCTAGTCCAAGTCTATGTTTTATTTCTTGCTTAGGTTATCCAATGGGCTTGCTAGAAACTTATGTGAAGTGGAAAAACTCTATATGAATTGTCCATAGGTAAAAGCTCAATGTATGGGTACAGATTTTAAACTTAGTAACTCTAGTTCTTGAATTAGGAAAAATTACCCTAATCCAATGTTCTTGAAATTTTATGACCTTTACTTGTTTCTAAAAATTTATCTTCCTTATCCAAGAATTTTGCATCTCTTTAGTATGTTATTTCTAATTGTTTTTCCTATGAGGTTTTCCCTCTTTATTTGTTCTCTTAATTTTAGAAACATTTTCTATCCATATACATAAGGTGAAGAATTTCTAAGGATTATATTTCCTTAGATATCTAAAATATTGTCTAATAAATTTTATTTCCTTAATTAAATATTTATGTACTTTTATCAATAAAAGAAACGAAACTAGGGATGTTACATTTCTCTCCCTCTAAAAGAAATTTTGTCCTCAAAATTTCAGAAATTACCTAATAAGAACAATTGCGGATATTTCTTCCTCGTGACTTCTTCCAGCTACCAAGTTGCTTCTTCCGGAGTCAAACCTTCCCATAACACCTTAACAAGGGGAATGGTTTTATTTCTCAGTTGCTTCACGTCAGTGTCCAATATGGATGGAGGTACTAGCTGGTATGTCATGTTCTCCTTTATTTGGATTGGTTCATCCTGTATTACATGTGATGAATCTGGAAGATACTTTCGCAGCTGTGATACGTGGAAAACATTATGCAGGTTGGACAAATTAGGTGGGACAGCAACTTGATATGCTGATGTCCCTACTTTCTTCAAAATTTGGTAGGATCCCAAAAATCGCGGACTTAACTTTCTTGTTTTAAGAGACCTACCAACTCCAGTAGTCGGGGAATGTTTCAAAAATACATGGTCTCCTTCCTCAAACTCTAGAGGTCTATGTCTCTTATCATAGTAACTCTTTTGTTGACTCTGAGCTGTAAGTATTTTGTCTCGTATCATCCTGATTTGTTCAGTGGTTTGTTGAACTAGATCAGGACCCAACAAGTTCTTTTCTCCTACCTCAAACCAACATAGTGGAGATCGACACTTCCTACCATATAAAGCTTCTTAGGGGGCCATCTTAATACTGGAGTGATAACTATTATTATAAGCATACTTTACTAAAGGTAGGTACTTATCCCATCCTTTACCTTGCTCTATCACACAAGCCCTTAACATGTCTTCTAGAGTTTGAATGGTCCGTTCTGTCTACTCATCAGTCTGAGGATGGTAGGCAGTACTGAACCGCAACTGAGTACCAAAAGCTTCCTGCAACGCTTTCAAAAACCTCGACGTGAACCTCGGATCTATATAAGAAACAATAGTTAAGGGAATCTCATGCAGTCTAACTATTTCCTAGATGTACAGTTGGGCCAATTTATCCAGTGAAAAGTTAATTTTTATGGGCAGAAAGTGAGCAGATTTGGTTAATCTGTCAATTATTACCCAGATAGAGTCATGTCCCACTGAAGTCTTAGGTAAACACACAACAAAGTCCATCGAGATACTGTCCCATTTCCATTTAGGGATCTCAAGAGGTTGTAGAAATCTTGCTGGCTTTTGATGCTCCAACTTCACCTTTTGACAAATTAGACATTTCGCCATGAACTCTGCAATATCCTTTTTCATTCTTGGCCACCAATACATCATCTTTAAGTCCTCCTACATTTTAGTGCATCCAGGATGGACAATATATTTACTCTGATGTGCTTCTTGTAGGATTTTAGTCCTCAACTCTCGTTCTTGAGGGACACAAATCCTTCCTTGATACATGATTGCTCCATCTTCCATGATAGAAAAACTTTCTTGATCTTTATGATCCTATAAGTATTGGTTGTGAACTTGAGCCTCTTTGATCTGGGCTCTAAGGTCACATCCTATACTTAAACCATTAATGGTTAACTTCTTTGAAGAAAAAGTAGTGTCCAGCTTCAAATTCCGAAACTTCTCTAGCATTTGCATCTCATACAACATCATCTGGCACATGTGTAGAGATTTTTTACGTAAGGCATCAGCTACAACATTCGCCTTTCCTGGATGATACTTTATCTTAAACTTGTAGTCATTGAGAAATTTCACCCATCTTCGTTGCCTCATATTTAACTCCTTTTGATCAAAGAGATATTTAAGACTCTTGTGATCGCAATATACTTCAAAGGTTGCTCCGTATAAGTAATGTCGCCAAATCTTTAAAGAAAACATCACCGCCGCCAATTCAAGATCATAGGTTGGATAGTTTCCTTCGTGGGGTCTTAGTTGTCTAGAGGCGTAAGCAACTACTCTCTTGTCTTGCATTAGAACACACCCTAGTCCTTTATTTGAAGCATCAGTGTACACTTCAAAATGTCCTGTGGGGTCTGGAATAATTAAAACTGGAGGAGTGGTCAGTCTTGTCTTAAGCTCCTGAAAACTAGTTTCACATTGATCAGTCCATTTGAAAGGACTTCCCTTCCTAGTCAATTTAGTCAATGGCAAGGCTATACGAGAGAAGTTTTGTATAAACCTCCTATAGTATCCTGCCAAACCCAGGAAACTTCTGACTTCCGTAATCGTCTTTGGTCTCTCCCACTGAATCACTGCTTCCGTCTTGCTAGGATCTACGGCTACCCCTCTATTAGAGATGACATGTCCGAGAAACTTCACCTCTGACAGCCAAAATTCACACTTCTCCAATTTGGCATATAACTTTTTCTCTTTCAGCACTTGCAGCACGATTCGGAGATGTTGTTCATGTTCTTTCTCACTCTTAGAGTATATCAAGATGTCATCAATGAACACTATAACAAATTGATCTAGGTAGGGTCGAAAAATGTGATTCATATAATCCATGAAAATTGTAGATGCATTCGTCAACTCGAAGGGCATTACGAGAAACTCATAGTGCCCATACCTAGTCTTGAAGGCAGTTTTTGGTATGTCCTCCTCCTTGATCCTAATTTGATGATATCCTGACCTCAAGTCAATTTTAGAAAAGATGGAGGCTCCCTTTAATTGATCCAATAAGTCATCTATCCTAGGGAGAGGGTACTTATTTTTTATAGTCACCTTATTTAGCTGTCTGTAATCTATGCATAGTCTCAAGCTCCCGTCTTTCTTCTTAACAAACAATACAAGAGCTCCCCAAGGTGATACACTCAGTCTAATGAATTGCTTGTCTAATAGTCCTTCCAATTGCTTATTGAGTTCCTGTAGTTCCTTTGAGGCCATTCGATATGGTGCAATAGAGATAGGCCCTGTCCCAGGTAGGAGATCAATAGAGAACTCTATCTCTCTCTTGGGAGGTAAGCCTAGAATATCTGATGGAAATATTTCAGGAAACTCGTTGGCTATTGGGATTTTATTAAGCTTCGATTCGACTTCTAGGTTTGATAAATACAAGAGAATGTATCCAAGTACTCCATTCTTCAACTCCCTATTAACTTGATTGGCATTTAGCATTAATAACTGGACCTCCTCTTTCGGAGTATGAGGTAGAAATTCAACGGTCTTGTTACAACAATTCAACAAGACTTGATTTCTAGACATCCAGTCTAACCCTATAATGACCTCAATACCTCTTACAGGTAAACAGACGAGGTCTACAGAAAAAGTTTTCTCCTGGATGGTGACTTGACAGTCTTTACATTCAGAGGAAGTTAATACCCTTTCCCCTATAGGGGTTACTACGGATAGCTCATAGGGAGTTTCAGAAATAGGAAACTGAAACTTCCTAATACATTGTTCTTATATAAATGAATGACTAGCACCAGAGTCAAATAACAGCATAAGAGCAAATCCATAGATATAGCATGTACCTTGAATCATTTCAGAAGATTGAGCAGCCTCTTGGCCGCTTAGGGTGAAAACCCTTCCTTTCACCTAAGGTCTCTGTTCTGGATGCTTCCCCATATTCTGTGGGTAGTTTCTTGCAAAATGTCTCTTTTGTCCGCAATTTAAGCAGACATCTTGTCCCATGTAGCATGGCTGGTTACCATGCATGTGTCCGCACTTAGCGCACTTGACTGGGGCAAGGTCTTGTTGAAAAGGTCTAGGACCCGCAGTCAATGGCCTCTGTCCAGCTCCATATCCACTTCTTCTCATGTTCTTTCCAGGGTTGGGAAATTTTTCTTCCTGTTCCATAGGTTTCGCCTTTGCTTCTCGTCCTCTACTGCCCTTAAACTCTTTTCCAGGAGTCTGCATTTATTTATCAGAGGTACAAACTCCCTGATCTCCATAGTTATAACAGCATTCTTTATCTTCGGGTTTAGTCCCACTTCAAACTTAATCGCCTTCCATGCTTCATCTGGGTTATATCGTAGATAAGAGGAGAACTTAGACAGCTCTTCGAACCTTGCGATATACTAGTCCACGGCCATGCTGCCTTGCCTGAGTTGAAGGAATTCGATCTCTTTCTCCGCTCGTACAGTACTTGGCAAGTACTTTTCAAAAAAAATGTCCTTGAACACTTGCCAGGTGATCTGTCTTCCCTGATGAGCTAAAAGTTCTGTAGCTCCACGCCACCAGTATTCTGCTTCATCATTCAACATATATGCAGCATGTAACATCCCTAATTTCATTTCTTTTATTGATAATTAAGGAAATAAAGTTTATTAGCCAATATTTTAGATATCTAAGGAAATATAATCCTTAGAAATTCTTCACCTTATGTATATGCATAGAAAATGTTTCTAACATTAAAAGAACAAATAAAGAGGGAAAACCTCATAGGAAAAAATTAGAAATAACATACTAAAGAGATGCAAAATTCTTGGATAAGGAAGATAAATTTTTAGAAACAAGTAAAGGTCTTAAATTTTCAAGAACATTGGATCAGGGTAATTTTTCCTAATTCAAGAACTAGAGTTACTAAGTTTAAAATCTTTACCCATACATTGGGCTTTTACCTATGGACACTTTATATAGAGTTTTTTCCCCTTCACATAAGTTTCTAGCAAGCCCATTGGATAACATAAGTTTCTACCAAGTGAGGAAGAGAGAGAAATAGAAGCAAGGTAGAGTGAGGAAAGGAGAGAAAGAGAGGAGAAGAAAGGAAGGAAGAAAAAGGAGAAGTTTAGAAGGCTAAGTACTCAAGGTAAGTTACCTTAATCTCCACTTGAGTCCATTTTTCTTCTTCATCCTTGAGGTTCAAAAATTCACCCTCCTTCTCTTACCTAAGCTGCTAGAAAAGCTAAGGGAAGGAAGGAATCTTGCTACTTTTTTGAAGAGGAAACAAGAAAACCAATTCACTAAGTAAGCTAGGGAGATTCTTAGGTAAGTTTAACAATATTTCTTTTTGAAGAAAACCTTTGAAACTTATAATATTTATATGAGATTTTGATCTTAGAACATTGATGATTGGTCATGGATGTTGCTATATCATGTTACATATTGATCTTGCATGTGATGTATGTTTGAATACTTAGGTTGGTGTAGATAGTTCTGCATAGGTATGGCTATGGGTGGCAAAATTTTAAGCTTCTGTATTTTAATTTCTGGAAATTATCTGTATGGAATTAAAATAAATGGTTCACATAAGAATTATAGCTATGTATGTTACGGATTTTTAGCCATTGGAATCATTCAATTTAGAGTTCATATGAGGTAGATATATTCTGATTAGTAAACAAAGGTCAGAAAATAGTTAATCAGGGAAGAATATGTTAGGATAGCTTCAGTATTTTAATTTTTGGGAATTATCTGTATGGAATTAAAATAGATGGTCAACATAAGAATTATATCTATTTATGTCACGGAATTTTAGCCACTGGAATCATTCAATTTAGAGTTCATATGAGGTAAAGATGTTTCGATTGGTAAACAAAGGTCAGAAAATGGTTAACCAGGGAAGAATATGTTAGGATAGCTTCGGTGTTTTAATTTCTGGGAAACTTCTATAAGGAATTAAAATAAATGGTTAACATATGAATTATATATTTATGTGGCACGGATGTTTAGCCACTAGAATCAATTAATTTGGAATTCTTATGTGGGAGATATAGTCAGATTAGTAAGTGAAGGTTAGAACCTACCGAGAAGAAATAATATTGAATTTAAGTGAGTAATAACACCAAGATTTGTTACTATTTTTCTAATATGATTAACATAATAATTTTAGATAATTGTTTTAGCTTTCCATAGACACCAAGATCACCTCAATCTGAGTTAAAAGGAGGGAGTTATGCTCTAATTAGTGAGCAAAGGTCACAGAGCACGGCCAGGCCGTGTTCTGGGTGCTTCAAGCACGGGCTAGCCGTGTTCGGGGCTGTTTTTGAGTACATTTGAAGTATTTTTAAAGCATGGCCATGTCCTGGAACATGACCAGACCATGTTGGAAGCTGGTTAAGCCTATTTTCAACATTTTTCTACCCTAGATGAACCTCTTTAACTATAGGGTAATAGTAGAAATCAAATTGGAGAACAATGCTCTATAAATTTGTAAGAACATGTGTTGGAAATGATATAAATAAGAAGAAAATTACTAAAGGCCAAGCATAAAGAGAAGGTTAGATATGATGAAAACCTGCATCAAGAAAATAAAGAAATAAAATTAATATTTAAAAAAGAAGACGAATCTTATAAATGAAAATAATAAATGACTAGTATATACCATAGCCATTGCCATTGTATGAACTTCTTACCATCTTAAGTGTGAAATTCTGACATGGAAATATTTTATAAAGTGATATTTGAAATGGTTCTGTTGATGGCATGATTACCAATTATTTATGGTAGTAGTTATATTTTGATGAACATAATTTTTATTGAAAGCATATTTTTGGCTATCATTGTGAAAAGAAAAGAAATGAGCACGATCACATGGCAATCCGTGTGGTGCACCAGTAGGGGACGCCCTACCAACGGTTATGATCATGTTAATGAGAAAAGAAAGAGAAAGTGGACCATGTCGGACGGAGCGAGAAAAGCCCGTACTAGAGAGTAGAAGATACTCACCCTGACGGGGGTAGCTTGAAATGACAATAAGTTAATGGCCATTATATGATATTCTAAAAATAATTAATCCTGTCATACATATCATTATTGTATGATTCTTATGTGCGTAGATATAATGCATTCATGTGACCAAAGATAATTTTTTGTAGTTTATGCAGTTAAACATGACATGATGAACTATATTGATGGTAAATTATGATTTATTGTTGAACTTACTTGGATTTAATTCTCACTATATTTCCATATCATGTTCAAAAGAATAAATATGCAGATTTTCTCTATGACACTTATTATTTCTGTACATTGGATCGAGTTGCCCTACCTTGGGCAACTTTCAGTTATTTCAGATGTATCTGTCGTAGATGTGACTGAGATTCCGGTGGACGTGCCACCCGCACCAGTGTGCCCGGAAGTAGTCGACATAGATGATTAGAACTAATATGTATCTTTGTACAAATGTTTGTAAAATAATGGTGTGTAGTTTGTAAAATAATGGTGTGTATGGAAACTCAGTATTGTATCACTGTTAATAACAATTATGCTTGATTATTATTACGAGGTAAGTGGTTAGAATTAAAGTGGTAATAACTTTTTGGAATTTTACAAATATAACAAAAAAATTTTGTTACATTTACATAATTGGTATCAGAGCAGGTCGATCCTAGATGGCCAGTGGGTGGATGGTTATCTGAATCGATCTTATAGTGTCTTGGATATGTTGTGGTTATGTTGTGTAGGGGATCAGTGATTCATATAGGTAAGAAATTACTAGTGTTTCCTATCTATATGCCAAAGTGGTGATATGACTGCTATTAAATATTTTTGAACTAACTATTGGGATTGATCACCTCAATAGCAGCATAACTTTGTTTTTGCCATAGTAGGGAATGGCACCACCAAGGAGGAATCTAGCAACCAATGCAGAGGAAACCCTACACAACCTGGCCACAGCAATTCGAGACCAAGTCATGACCACCAACCAACTTTTACAATATCTCGAAAATGCTAATAACCCAAATGGTAAGAATGGTGCTAACAACCGGATGGCTGGAAAAGATAATGGCATATCTGAGTTCCTGAGGACTAGACCACCTTGTTTCCAAGGTGGCTATGACCTAACGGTAGTCGAAAGGTGGATAAGGGAATTAGAGAAAATCTTTGAAGTGATGGGCTGTACTGAAGAGCAGCAAATTATTTTTGCTGCAAATATGTTAAAGGATGAAGCAGAATACTGGCGGCGTGAAGCTAGAGAACTTTTAGCTCATCAGGGAAGACAGATCACCTGGCAAGTGTTCAAGGACATTTTTTTTTGAAAAGTACTTTCCAAGTACTGTATGGGCAAAGAAAGAGATCGAATTTCTCCAACTCAGAAAAGGCAGCATGACCGTGGACCAGTATATCGCAAGGTTCAAGGAGTTGTCTAAGTTCTCCTCTTATCTGCGATATAACCCAGATGAAGCATGGAAGGCAGTTAAGTTTGAAGTGGGACTAAACCCGGAGATAAAGAATGCTGTTATAGCTATGGAGATCAGGGAGTTTATACCTCTGATAAATAAATGCAGACTCTTGGAAAAGAGTTTAAGGGCAGTAGAGGATGAGAAACAAAGACGAAACCTATGGAGGAGGAAGAAAAATTTTCTTAACCTTGGAAAGAACGTGAGAAGAAGTGGATATGGAGCTAGTAAGAGGCCATTGACTGCAGGTCCTAGACCTTTTCAACAAGACGTCGCCCCAGTCAAGTGCGCTAAGTGTGGACGCATGCATGGTAACCGGCCATGCTACATAGGACAAGATGTCTGCTTCAATTGTGGACAGATGGGACATTTTGGAGAAGCTGCCCACAGAATGTGAGGAACCAGCCAGAACAGAGGCCTCAGATGAAAGGAAGGATTTTCACCCTGAGCGGCCAAGTGGCAGCTCAATCTTCTGAAATGATTCAAGGTACATGCTTATCTATGGATTTGCTCTTATGGTGTTATTTGACTCTGGTGCTAGTCATTCATTTATATCGGAAGAATGTATTAGGAAGTTTCAGTTTCCAATTTCTGAAACTCCCTATGAGCTATCCGTAGTAACCACTACAGGGGAACGGGTATTAACTTCCTCTGTATGTAAAAACTGTCAAGTCACCATCCAGGAGAAAACTTTTTCTGTAGACCTCGTTTGTTTACCTTTAAGAGGTATTGAGGTCATTCTAGGGTTAGACTGGATGATTAGAAATCGAGTCTTGTTGAAATGTTGTAACAAGACCGATGAATTTCTACCTCCTACTCCGAAAGCGGAGGTCTAGTTATTGATGCTAAATGCCAATCAAGTTAATAGGGAGTTAAAGAATGGAGTACTTGGATACATTCTCTTGTATTTATCAAACCTAGAAGTCGAATCGAAGCTTAATAAAATCCCAATAGCCAACGAGTTTCCTAAAATATTTCCATCAGATATTCTAGGCTTACCTCCCAAGAGAGAGATAGAGTTCTCTATTGATCTCCTACCTGGGACAGGGCCTATCTCTATTGCACCATATCGAATGGCCTTGAAGGAACTATAGGAACTCAAGAAATAGTTGGAGGAGCTATTAGACAAGCAATTCATTAGACCGAGTGTATCACCTTGGGGAGCTCCTGTATTATTTGTTAAGAAGAAAGACGGGAGCTTGAGACTATGCATAGATTACAGACAGCTGAATAAGGTGACTATCAAAAACAAGTACTCTCTCCCTAGGATAGATGACTTATTAGATCAATTGAAGGGAGCCTCCATCTTTTCTAAAATTGACTTGAGGTCAGGATATCATCAGATTAGGATCAAGGAGGAGGACGTACCAAAAACTGCCTTCAGGACTAGGTATGGGCATTATGAGTTTCTCGTAATGCCCTTCGTGTTGACGAATGCACCTATAATTTTCATGGATTACATGAATCGTATTTTTCAACCCAACCTAGATCAATTTGTTGTAGTGTTGATTGATAACATCTTGATATATTCTAAGAGTGAGAAAGAACATGAACAACATCTCTGAATTGTGCTGCAAGTGCTGAAAGAGAAAAAGTTATATGCCAAATTGGAGAAGTGTGAATTTGGGCTGTCAGAGGCGAAGTTTCTCAGACATGTCATCTCTAATAGAGGGGTAACCGTAGATCCTAGCAAGATGGAAGCAGTGATTAAGTGGGAGAGACCAAAGACGGTTACAGAAATCAGAAGTTTCCTGGGTTTGGCAAGATACTACAGGAGATTTATACAAAACTTCTCTCGTATAGCCTTGCCATTGACTAAATTGACCAGGAAGGGAAGTCCTTTCAAATGGACTGATCAATGTGAAGCTAGTTTTCAGGAGCTGAAGACAAGACTGACCACTCCTCCTGTTTTATTTATTCCAGACCCCACAGGATATTTTGAAGTGTATAGTGACGCTTCAAAGAAAGGGCTAGGATGTGTGCTGATGCAAGATAAGAGAGTAGTTGCTTACGCCTCTAGGCAACTGAGACCCCACAAAGGAAACTATCCAACCCATGATCTTGAATTCGCGGCAGTAGTGTTTGCCTTAAAGATTTGGTGACACTATTTGTACGGGGCAACCTTTGAAGTATATTGTGATCATAAGAGTCTTAAATACCTCTTTGATCAGAAGGAGTTAAATATGAAGCAACGAAGATGGGTAGAATTCGTCAATGACTACAAGTTTGAGATAAAGTATCATCCCGGAAAGGCGAATGTTGTAGCAGATGCCTTGAGTCAAAAATCTTTGCACATGGGTCAGATGATGATATATGAGATGTAGATGCTAGAGGAGTTTTGAAATTTGAAGCTAGCCATTACTCTTACTCCAAAGAATCTAGTCATTAATGGTTTAAGTATAGGGTGTGACCTTAGAGCCCAGATCAAAGAGGCTCAAGCTCACAACCAATACTTACAGGATCATAAAGACTAAGGTAATTTTTCTGTCATGGAAGATGAAGCAATCATGTATCAGGGAAGGATTTGTGTCCCTTAAGAACGAGAGTTGAGGACTAAGATCCTGCAGGAAGCGCATCAAAGTAAATATACAGTCCATCCTGGATGCACTAAAATGTACCAGGATTTAAAAATGATGTATTGGTGGCCAGGGATGAAAAATGACATTGCTGAGTTTGTGGCGAAATGTCTCATTTGTCAAAAGGTAAAGGTGGAGCATCAAAAGCTAGCGAGATTTCTACAACCTCTTGAGATCCCTAAATGAAAATGGGACAGTATCTCAATGGACTTTGTTGTGGGATTACTTAAGACTTCAGTGGGACATGACTCTATCTGGGTAATAATTGACAGATTAACCAAATCTGCTCACTTTTTGCCCATAAAAATTAACTATTCACTGGATAAATTAGCCCAATTGTACATCCAGGAAATAGTTAGACTGCATGAAATTTCCTTAAATATCGTTTCTGATAGAGATCCAAGGTTCACATCGAGGTTTTGGAAGGCGTTGCAGGAAGCTTTTGGTACTCAGTTGCGGTTCAATATTGCCTACCATCCTCAGACTGATGGGCAGACAGAACGCACCATTCAAACCTTAGAAGATATGTTGAGGGCCTGTGTGATAGAGCAAGGTAAAGGATGGGATAAGTGCCTACCTTTAGTAGAGTTTGCTTATAATAATAGTTATCACTCTAGTATTAAGATGGCCCCCTATGAACCTTTATACGGTAGAAAGTGCCGATCTCCACTATGTTGGTTTGAGGTAGGAGAAAAGAACTTGTTGGGTCCTGATCTAGTTCAACAAACCACTGAACAAATCAGGATGATACAAGACAAAATACTTACAGCTCAGAGTCAGGAAAAGAGTTACTACGATAAGAGACATAGACCTCTAGAGTTTGAGGAAGGAGACCATGTATTTCTGAAACTTTCCCCAACTACTGGAGTTGGTAGGTCTCTCAAAACAAGAAAGCTAAGTCCGCGATTTTTGGGACCCTACCAAATTCTGAAGAAAGTTGGGACATCAGCATATCAAGTTGCTCTCCCACCTAATTTATCCAACCTTCATAATGTTTTCCACGTATCACAGCTGCAGAAGTATCTTCTAGATTCATCACATGTAATACAGGATGAACTAATCCAAATAAAGGAGAACATGACATACCAGCTAGTACCTGCATCCATACTGGACACTGACGTAAAGCAACTGAGAAATAAAACCATTCCCCTTGTAAAGTTGTTATGGGAAGGTTTGACTTCAGAAGAAGCAACTTGGGAACTGGAAGAAGTCATGAGGAAGAAATATACGCAATTGTTCTTATTAGGTAATTTCTAAAATTTTGAGGACAAAATTTCTTTTAGGGGGAGAGAAATGTAACATCCCTAATTTCGTTTCTTTTATTGATAATTAAGGAAATAAAGTTTATTAGACAATATTTTAGATATCTAAGGAAATATAATCCTTAGAAATTCTTCACCTTATGTATATGCATAGAAAATGTTTCTAACATTAAAAGCACAAATAAAGAGGGAAAACTTAATAGGAAAAAATTAGAAAGAACATACTAAAGAGATGCAAAATTCTTGGATAAGGAAGATAAATTTTTAGAAACAAGTAAAGGTCTTAAATTTTCAAGAACATCGGATTAGGGTAATTTTTTTTCCTAATTCAAGAATTAGAGTTACTAAGTTTAAAATCTTTACCCATACATTGTGCTTTTACCTATGGACACTTTATATAGAGTTTTTTCCACTTCACATAAGTTTCTAGCAAGCCCATTGTATAACCTAAGCAAGAAATAAAACATAGACTTGGAATAGAATATAGTAATTGGACCAATAGCCCAAAAATTATGAAAATGTTACCAAGCCCTTCAAGAAAGGTAGAATTTCATCCAAAGCAAAGAAAATGGGTAGGAATAAGCCCAAATCCAAGAGGAAAAATAAAATTAAATAAATTAGGTGATGATATAATAATGTAATAATAATAAAGATTAGGTTACATGGCATTAAGACAAAAATTTTACAAGTGGTGTGATTCTACATTCATAATTTTGGCAAGTGGCATGATAATACAAGGCTTTAGGACAAAAACATCTATATCCTACACTCATAATTTTAGCAAGTGGTATGATAATACATGGCATTAGGACAAAACATTCCTATCCCACACAAATAATATCAACCAAATAATGGAGATTCAACGGCTAGAAATTTGCCACCTAAAAAAGCAAACCTATCATACTTGTTTAAGACAAAAGAAAATGGAAATGAATCCCTAAATCAAAGGGACCTTGTCCCTTATCTTAAGAACATATCATCATAATTTTCAAAATACAAATCTCCTTTTCCTATGCATATCTTGACTAAGGAGAGGAAGACAAGAACATAAGTTGTTTGTTTTCCAAAAATTCAACAAAGTGTATCCTAATTGTGATAAGGTAGACCCATGATCATGAAAGTTGTATTATTTGGTGGTCTATATAAGCAAAACCCATCCCTACAACATTTTAATTTCGTCCAAGTGAGGAAGAGAGAGAAATAGAAGCAAGGTAGAGTGAGGAAAGGAGAGAAAGAGAGGAGAAGAAAGGAAGGAAGAAGAAGGAGAAGTTTAGAAGGCTAAGTACTTAAGGTAAGTTACCATAATCTCCACTTGAGTCCATTTTTCTTCTTCATCCTTGAGGTTCAAAATTCAACCTCCTTCTCTTACCTAAGCTGCTAGAAAAGCTAAGGGAAGGAAGGAATCTTGTTACTTTTTTGAAGAGGAAACAAGAAAACCAATTCACTTAGTAAGCTAGGGAGATTCTTAGGTAAGTTTAACAATATTTCTTTTAGAAGAAAACCTTTGAAACTTATAATATTTATATGAGATTTTGATCTTAGAACTTTGATGATTGGTCATGGATGTTGCTATAACATGTTACATATTGATCTTGCAAATGATGTATGTTTGAATACTTAGGTTAGTGTAGATAGTTCTGCATAGGTATGGCTATGGGTGGCAAAATTTTAAGCTTCTGTATTTTAATTTTTGGGAATTATCTGTATGGAATTAAAATAAATGGTTAACATAAGAATTATAGCTATGTATGTCACAGATTGTTACCCATTGGAATCATTCAATTTACAGTTCATATGAGGTAGATATGTTCCGATTAGTAAACAAAGGTCAGAAAATTGTTAATCGGGGAAGAATATGTTAGGATACCTTATGTATTTTAATTTCTGGGAATTATCTATTTGGAATTAAAATAAATAGTTAACATAAGAATTATAGCTATGTATGTCACGGATTTTAACCCACTGGAATCATTCAATTTAGAGTTCATATGAGGTAAATATGTTCCGATTAGTATACAAAGGTCAGAAAATGGTTAACCAGGGAAGAATATGTTAGGATAGCTTCGGTGTTTTAATTTCTGGGAAAATTATATAAGGAATTAAAATAAATGGTTAACATATGAATTATATAATTATGTGTCATGGATGTTTAGCCACTGGAATCACTTAATTTGGAATTCGCATGTGGGAGATATAGTCAAATTAGTAAGTAAAGGTTAGAACCTACCGAGAATAAATAATATTGACTTTAAGTGAGTAATAACACCACGATTTATTACTATTTTTCTCATATGATTAAAATAATAGTTTTAGATAATTGTCTTAGCTTTCCATAAACACCAAGATCACCTCAATCCGAGTTAAAATGAGGGAGTTATGCTCTGATTAGTGAGCAAAAGTCACAGAGCACGGCCAGGCCGTGTTCTGGGTGCATCAAG
Source organism: Gleditsia sinensis (assembly GCA_037074535.1). NCBI lineage: Eukaryota > Viridiplantae > Streptophyta > Magnoliopsida > Fabales > Fabaceae > Gleditsia > Gleditsia sinensis. The sequence continues at coordinate 21,811,106 of CM073465.1, read as the reverse complement.
CACGGGTTAGCCGTATTAGGGGATGTTTTTGAATACATTTGAAGTATTTTTAAAGTATGGCCGTGTCTTGAAACATGGCCAGACCATGTTGGAAGCTGGTTAAGCCTATTTTCAACATTTTTCTACCCTAGATAAACCTCTTTAACTATAGGGTAATAGTAGAAATCAAATTGGAGAACAATGCTCTATAAATTTGTAAGAACATGTGTTGGAAATGATATAAATAAGAAGAAAATTACTAAAGGCCAAGTATAAAGAGAAGGTTAGATATGATGAAAACATGCATCAAGAAAATAAAGAAATAAAATTAATATTTAAAAAAGAAGATTAATCTTATAAATGACTAGTATATGCCATAGCCATTGCTATTGTATGAACTTCTTACCATCTTAAGTGTAAAATTCTGACATGGAAATATTTTATAAAGTGATATTTGAAATGGTTATCGTCATGGCATGATTACTAATGATTTATGGTAATAGTTATATTTTGATGAAGATACTTGTTATTGGAAGCATATTTTTGGCTATCATTGTGAAAAGAAAAGAAATGAGCATGGTCACATGGCAATCTGTGTGGTGCACCAGAAGGGGACGCCTTACCAACGGTTATGATCATGTTGATGAGAAAAGAAAGAGAAAGTGGGCCATGTCGGACGGAGCGAGAAAAGCCCGTACCGGAGAGTAGAAGATACTCACCCTGACCGTGGTAGCTAGAAATGACAATAAGTTAATGGCCATTATATGATATTCTGAAAATAATTAATTATGTCATACATATCATTATTGTATGATTCTTATGTGCATAGATATAATGCATTCATGTTACCAAAGATATTTTCTGTAGTTTATACAGCTGAACATGACATGATGAACTATATTGATGGTAAATTATGATTTATTGTTGAACTTACTAGGATTTAATTCTCACTATATTTCCATATCATGTTCAGAAGAATAAATATGCAGATTTTCTCTATGACACTTATTATTTTTGTACGTTGGATCGAGGTGCCCTACCTTGGGCAACTTCTAGTTATTTCAGATGTATCTGTCGTAGATGTGACTGAGATTCCGGTGGACGTGCCACCGCACCAGTTTCTCCGGAAGTAGTCGACATAGATGATTAGAACTAATATGTATTTTTGTACAAATGTTTGTAAAATAATGGTGTGTAGTTTGTAAAATAATCGTGTGTATAGAAACTCAGTATTGTATCACTGTTAATAACAATTATGCTTGATTATTATTACGAGTTAAGTGGTTAGAATTAAAGTGGTAATAACTTCATGGAATTTTACAAATATAAAAAAAAAAATTTGTTACATTTACATAAATGGAGTTGTTACACAGTAAAAATAACTTGCTGCTCTTCAGTACAACCTATCACTTCAAAGATTTTCTCTAATTCCCCTATCCACCTTTCGGATACCGTTGGGTCATAGCCACCTTGGAAACAAGGTGGTCTAGTCCTCAAGAACTCAGATATACCATTATCTTTTCCAGCCATCCGGTTGTTAGCACCATTCTCACCATTTGGGTTATTAGCATTCTAGAGATATTGTAAAATTTGGTTGTTGGTCATGACTTAGTCTCGAATTGCCGTGGCCAGGTTGTGGAGAGTTTCCTCAGCATTGGTTGCTGGATTCCTCCTTGGTGGTGCCATTTTCTACTGTGGCAAAACAAAGTTATGCTGCTATTGAGGTCATCATACCCAATAGTTAGTTCAAAAATATTTAATAGCAGTCATAACACCACCTCAGCATATAGATAGGAAACACTAGTAATTTCTTACCTATATGAATCACTGATCCCCTATACAGCACAACCACAACATACTCAAGACACTATAAGATTGATTCAGATAACCATCCACTCACTGGCTATCTAGGAACGACCTGCTCTGATACCAATTATGTAACAACTCCATTTAAGTATAAAATTTTTTTAAAAAAAATACCATGAAGTTATTACCTCGTTACAACTTAACTCAATATAACATTTATTTAATTTATACAATACAGAGTTCACATACATGTCATTAATCAAAACATACGTACAACATATCAAACACATAAAAATCTACATCTTATTTATTCTGGTTGACCAATTCTGGAGATAGAGATGCGGGTGGTTGCACCTTCACCGGGATCTAAGCCAACTCGACCAAAAATATTTTATTTGCTTCTAGGATCTACCCAACATAAAGTACTCGATCCAACGAGCACTAAAAGCCAGAGATATAGAAAAATCTGCATAACTAATTTTCTGAACATGATATGGAAATATAGTGAGAATTAAATCCCAGTAAGTTCAACAATAAATCATCATCAATATAGCTCATCACGTCATGTTCAGCTGTATAAACTACAGAAAATATCTTTGGTCACATGGATGCATTATATCTATGCACATAAGAATCATACAGTAATGATATGTACGACATGATTAACTATTTTTAGAATATCATATGATGGCCATCAACTTATTCTAATTTCAAGCTACCCCGGTCAGGGTGAGTATTTTCTACTCTCCGGTACGGCCTTTTCTCGCTCCATCCGACATGACACACTTTCTCTTTCTTTTCTCATAATCATAATCATAACCGTTGGTAGGGCGTCCCCTACTCGTGCACCACACGGATTGCCATGTGACCGTGCTCATTTCTTTTCTTTTCACAATGATAGCCAAAAATATGGTTTCAATAACAAGTATGTTCATCAAAATATAACTATTACCATAAATCATTGGTAATCATTCCATGAACATAACCATTTCAAGTATCACTTTATAAAATATTTCCATGTCAGAATTTTACACTTAAGATGGTAAGAAGTTCATACAATGGCAATGGCTATGGCATATACTAGTCATTTATAAGATTCGTCTTCTTTTTTAAATATTAATTTTATTTCTTTATTTTCTTGATGCAGGTTTTCATCATATCTAACCTTCTCTTACTAATCAGAGTATAACTGCCTCCTTTGAACTCCGATGTAGGTGATCTTGGTGTCAATTTCAAGATAAAACAATTATCTAAAACTATTATGTTGAACATTATAGCGAAATATTAAGAAATCAAGGTGATATTACTCGTTCAGTGTATAGGTTATTTCTTCTCGAATAGGTTCTAACCTCTACCTACTAATCAGACCATATCTACCTCATATGGACTCCAACTTGAGTGATTCCAGTGGCTAAAAATCCATGACACGCATATCTATCATTCTTATGTTAACTATGTATTTTAATTCCATATAGATAATTCCAAGAAATTAAAATACAGAAGCTATCCTAACATATTCTTCCCTGATGAACCATTTTCTGACCTTTGCTTACTAATCAAGTGATATCTACCTCATATGGACTCCAAATTGAATGATTCCAGTGGCTAAAAATCCGTGACACACATAGCTATAATTCTTATGTTAACCATTGATTTTAATTCTCTACAGATAATTCCCAGAAATTAAAATACAGAAGCTATCCTAACATATTCTTCCCTGATGAACCATTTTCTGACCTTTGCTTACTAATCGGACCATATCTACCTCATATGGACTCCAAATTGAATGATTCCAGTGGCTAAAAATCCGTGACACATATAAATTTAATTCTTATGTTAACCATTTATTTTAATTCTCTACAAATAATTCCCATAAATTAAAAATTAACAATTTTGCCACCCATAGCCATACCTATGCAGAACTTTCTATACTAGTCTAAGTATTCAAACATACATCACATGCAAGATCAATATGTAACATGATATAGCAACATCATGACCAATTATCAAAGTTCTAAGATCAAAATCTCATATAAATATTATAAGTTTCAAAAGTTTTCTTCAAAAAGAAATATTGTTAAACTTACCTGGAGCACTTAGTCCCGTAGACGTCTCCTTCCTCTTTCTTCCTTTCTTCCTCTCCTTTCCTCACTCTACCTTGCTTCTATTTTTCCTCTCCCTCACTTGGACGAAATTATAATGTTGTAAGGGTGGGTTTTCTTATATAGACCACCAAATAATTCAACTTTCATGATCATGAGTCTACCTTATCACAATTAGATTACACTTGGTTGAAATTTTGGAAAACAAACAACTTATGTTCTTGTCTTCCTCTTCCTTAGTCAAGATATGCATAGGAAAATGAGATTTGTATTTTGAAAATTATGATAATATGTTCTTAAGATATGGGACAAGGTCCCTTTGATTAAGTGATTCATTTCCATTTTCTTTTGTCTTAAACAAGTATGATAGGTTTGCCTTTTTAGGTGGAAAATTTCGAGCCCTTGAATCTCCATTATTTGGTTGATATTATTTGTGTGGAATAGGAATGTTTTGTCCTAATGCCATGTATTATCATACCACTTGCTAAAATTATGAGTGTAGGATATAGATGTTTTTGTCCTAAAACCTTGTATTATCATGCCACTTGTCAAAATTATGAATGTAGAATCACACCACTTGCTAAATTTTTGTCTTAATGCCATGTAACCTAATCTTTATTATTATTACATTATTATATCATCACATTATTTATTTTGTTTTGTTTTTCCTCTTGGATTTGAGCTTATTCCTACCCATTATGGGCTTATTCCTACCCATTTTCTTTGCTTTGGATAAAATTTTACCTTTCTTGGAGGGCTTGGTCACATTTTCATAATTTTTGGGCTATTGGTCCAATTACTATATCCTAGTCCAAGTCTATGTTTTATTTCTTGCTTAGGTTATCCAATGGGCTTGCTAGAAACTTATGTGAAGTGGAAAAACTCTATATGAAGTGTCTATAGCTAAAATCCCAATGTATGGGTAAAGATTTTAAACTTAGTAACTCTAGTTCTTGAATTAGGAAAAATTACCCTAATCCAATGTTCTTGAAATTTTATGACCTTTACTTGTTTCTAAAAATTTATCTTCCTTATCCAAGAATTTTGCATCTCTTTAGTATGTTATTTCTAATTGTTTTTCCTATTAGGTTTTCCCTCTTTATTTGTTCTCTTAATTTTAGAAACATTTTCTACACATATACATAATTTGAAGAATTTCTAAGGATTATATTTCCTTAGATATCTAAAATATTGTCTAATAAATTTTATTTCCTTAATTAAATATTTATGTACTTTTATCAATAAAAGAAACGAAATTAGGGATATTACAATATCTACCTCATATGAACTCCAAATTGCATGATTTCAGTGGCCAAAAATCCATGAGACATAGATCTACATTTTTCATGTTAACCATTTATTTTAATTCCTTACCGATTCTTCCTAGAATTTTAAAAATAGAAGCTTAAAATTTTGCCACCCATAGCCATACCTATGCAGAACTATCTACATTAGCCTAAGTATTCAAACATACATAATATGTAACATGATATAGCAACATCTATGACCAATCATCAAAGTTCTAAGATCAAAATCTCATATAAATATTACCTTTCATAATGGGCTTGGTCAGATTTTCATGATTTTTGGGCTACCGGTCCAATTTTTATATCCTAGTCCAAGTCTATGTTTTATTTCTTCATTGGGCTATCCTATTGGCTTGCTAAAAATTCATATGAAGTAGAAAAACTCTATATGAAGTGTCCATAATTGAAAGCCCAATTTATGGGTGGAGATACTAAACTTAGTAACTTTTGCTCTTAAATTAGGAAAAATTACCCTAATCCAATCTTCTTGAAATTTTAAGACCTTTACTTACTTCCCAAAAATTTATCTTCCTTACCTAAGAATTTCACATTTCTTTAGCATGTTTATTTCTAATATTTTCTATTAGGATTTCTTTCTTTACCTATTCCCTTAATTTTAGAACATTTCTATACATACATGTAAGGTGAAGAATTTCTAAGGATTATATTTTCTTAGATATCTAAAAATTGTTGAATAAATTTTATTTCCTTAATTAAATATTATGCACCTTTATCAATAAAAGAAATGAAATTATGGATGTTACTTTGTATACTTTTGTACTTTTATTAATACATGAAACGAAATTAGGGATGTTAAACTTCTAAGTGGAACATATCAAATATACTAAATGCCGAATTGCAAAACATTTAAAATATTCCATGCATAATTATTAAATATCATTTCATAAAATCACTTTTGAAATAGAATCTATTTATGGGCCGCATGATTGTTTCCAATTCATATAAAAAATATAATATCAAATACATAACGTTTACAAAAGCTCATACCCCATATACAGTAAAAGCAGGGATTTGACCTATAACTCTCGGAGCAACTCTAGATTACAAGATATAGATAAAAAGCAAAATAGAGGATGCCTTTAGAACAAATAGGGCTCCCCATTGATGTCCTTACTCTAGCTCTTAAGTAGAAGATAACGAGACAGATTCTTTGCTATTATCGAAAAAACATAAATAAAGAATAGTGAGTTTTGAAAATTTAGTGAGTAGGTATAGCCTACTATAACAGAAACAAAACATGTCATATGCATGAGTTTTTCATAAATAATTAAAATGCAATGTAATTAAAAATATATAAAATAAAGTAAAAGTATGACTAATTATGATGTAGAAAACTAAATATTTCCATTTGATGGAAAAACATATAACATCCATAATTTAAACTTATCAAAATAATAACATTTAAAAGCTAAATAAGCTATTAAGAAAACAACATTTGAAAATGTAACTCAACATTCAATTGAAAGTGAGTAAATTTGAGAATTCTAAAGGCACACATAGGAGGACTCACAATTAGAACCATTCAAAGGATTTCCAAAAGCACAGGAAAGGAAGGGAAATCACCATCTTAAACCTTATAGATCTCATTCATAATATTGGGAGGAGATCCTCTCAACTCCCTTAATCATCATAAGTCTTATCATAAAAATTAGAGGAGATTACCTCAACTCCTTAACCAAATCAGTTGAGGTAGAATTCCCTATACTAATTAGGGTTACATGGTGTGAAAACATTAGCATTTGCTACTATTAGTTGATAGTGTTTTTGACAATGATTCTTCCAAAGATAAGAGATAAGATTTATAAAATAAAATAAAATGAATTTAATGCTTCAAGAAAATGGGATAATTTTCCTTATAAAAACATCCCTCTAACCACTTTCTTATAACTAACTGGGTACCAGTACAAAGCCAATTTCTAGATCAAGCCTCATGATTTCAACATAACTCCTTTTGAATTATACTTATTTCAGTCAAACAAAATAAATCACTTAGCAATATCAACTCAAATTTGACATCAATGAACAAAAATTCTCATACTCTCAAAATACATGATGGAGGGATTTCTCTGAGAAGCTGCTTTGTGTAACTAGGGCTCTAAGAGTGAAGAATTTAATAATAAACATATTTAATTGCAATTTGATAATAAGTTTTTAGAGTAAAAATAAATAAAGTTTTAGAATCAAGGATAAATGAAAAAACTATCATGGTTGAAAATTTATGGGGCATTCAAATTATGCCATATAAAGATAAGATGCATGTAAGATGAGAGAGTTAATCAAAATACGTTATAGTAAACAATATATACTCATAACTTAGGGATTCAAGTTTGGTGATTCCTTCTTAACCAACTTTTGAAGCCAACGCAAACCAACATAGTTTGAATTCATCTTTGAAACACCTTAAAACCTAGAAAGCATCATCAAAACATTAATACCTATGCATACCCGCAAAGTTACAATTCATGCTAGTCAAAATCACTATTCACATCGACCAACATGTTGTCCTATAGTCTTGAAAATCCTAACCCTAGCTATTTGACTACTCCTAAGGCTATCTATAATGCTATTTTTTTATTTGAAATACCTAAGTATGTTTATTTGTAACTCATTTAGGGGTACTCAGAGTGAAAAAAATTTGGCTTTTACATTTGCTCATTTTTCACCTCTCCCGACCTTCACACTTTCATAATGCCAAAATAAAAAAGGGACATACAATTCATAGCATAATAGCTAAGATATTTTTAAAGAATTAGGGGCTCAATGCTAGAAATGTGAGACTAAATGACAAATATGTAACAACTCCATTTTTTTTACATATATACATACATACATACATACATACATATATATATATATATATATATATATATATATATATATATATATATATATATATATATATATATATATATATATATTAAAATCCCATGAAGTCATTCCCTCTTTACTTCTAACAATTTAACTCATAATAACATTCAATTAATTTAACCTAGAAAAATTAAGGTTTACACATCATTAATTAACAACATCCGTACACAAATCAAACACATATATGTCTACATCTTGTTCATCCATATTGACCAATTCTGAGGATACACGTGTGGGTGGTTGCACCTTCACTGAGATCTTAGGCAACTCGACTCAACGTACGCTAAAAGTCAGTCATAGAGAATATATGCAGATCTAGTCCTCTGAACATGATATGGAAATATAGTGAGAATTAAATCCTAGTAAGTTCAACAATAAATCATAATTATCATTAATATAGATCATCATGTCATGTTCATTTGTATAAGCTACAACAAATATCTTAGGTCACATTAATGCACTTTATCTATGCACATGAAAATCATACAGAAATGACATGAATAACTATTTTCAGAATATCATAAGACGACTATCAACTTATTTTCATATTAAGCTACCCCCATTAGGGTGAATATTTTACTCTCTGGTACGAGATTTTCTCGCTCCGTCCGATATTGCACACTTGCTCTTTCTTTTCTCATCAACATAATCATAGCCATGAGTAGGGTGTAATATCCCAAAATTTTTATTTTTAAATAATATTTTATTATAAAAAAGTATGATTTTTTTTAAAAAATGACTATGCATGTTTTGCTGGAAGTAAATATATTTTTGTTTAAAATAATTATTGTTTTGCTTAAAATAATTATATTGGCTTCTAATAAATTTGTGTTGTATTTTTAGAAATATTCTTTCTTTTATTATGTATAAAGATATTTATTTTGTGATTTGTTTTATTAAGATTTTTATAAAGAAAAGTCATGATTTAAGAGTTTAACTAACTTTTTATGAGAATGTAAATTCTTAGAAATTTTTGAGATGTTTTTGGATGAAAAACGGTATTTATATGAATATATATGAAATAAAATGAAAATAAATATAAATATTTAATTATTAAATAATAAATAAATAAATAAATAAATAATGAAAGGGAAAGGAGAACGGATGGGAGACGGAAACCGAGAGGAGTTGAAAAATTATGAATAGTAACCTTCAATTTTCTCTCTAGATCTGGAGCGCCTATTGGCTTTTGATCTGAAAACTGAGGGTACCACTGGATTCAAGACGGAGAATACTACGGTTTTGAACGATCAATTTTTCAAATCAGTCGTTGAATCACTGTAGATTTGAAGTAGAAAATATCAGAAAAAGGTAAACTTTGAAACTCTTACTTAAAGACCTCCAATTGAAAATCTGACACCATAGATGGATTCAAGAGCTAAATAAACCTTAGGATATGGATTTTTTCGGCCATCTGACAACTTTTTGTTCGTCGTGAATGGTGATTTTCGGCGGGTGAACAGTATTTTCTGACCGTGAACAATGATCAGCTCTTGAGTCATTTTCTAGGTTTTTGGACCCTCCAGACACGTTTTTGAAGTTTGTTTAGTCAAATGTGGATTGGAAAAGTGAATTTTTGAGCTATCCAATCTGGAGCCCATACCCTGTGAGTAGATGATTCTTTCTATGACTTGCCCTATACTCTTCTTGATCTTTAAGCATGTATATGATTATGTTTATGAGATGTTTACACTTTTATATGTTTTTGAAATGCATTAAAATTATCTGAATTGTTTACATTTTGAAATATAGTTCAAGAAGAGTATAGTTTTGAAACTCGATTTTCTGAACCCATGGAATATATGATTTCACATGTATTTCTCTTTAAATGATAAAGTGAATATTTATGCACGTGACATTGATTTATAAAGCTATATGATTGCCTCGAGAAAGGGCATGTATATGTGATAAACCCTGAATGGGTAATTTATGATAGATGAATTTGTACTAAGACTGAAAGTCTATATTATATTGAGAAGTTTATACTGGATTATATGGCATATGTGCATATGATATTTTCTATAGAGGAATCCTATTGGAAAAACTGTCTGCTAACAACAGGTGATGTTAGCCTTGGTGCGCACCTTGATTGCCTCAGCTAGCAATGGGGTGGTGCTAGCCTCGTGTGAAGGCCAACACACAGGATATGACATGTGAAGGAGAGCAGAATGACTCCTATATAGGTGAGACGCCAGTTATATGAGATGTGATTTGTCTTCCCTTGTTGTGTGCTTGGGAAATACCTATATAGAGTCCCTTCGCGTGTCCTCTTGAATGGTAGTAGGACAAACCTTAGCGGGATGCTGAGTTTAGACAAATCTTATACCACCAAAGTACAGAAGGGGTTAAACTTTGATATGGGATCCTCTAAATTTTTTCATGTAAAATGTTTTAATGCATATCAAGTTTGATTTAAGATCATATAGTATCATATGTGGTTACAGATATTCGAATGTGATTTGAACTGAGAATATTTAAAAATGCTAGTCCCATATGGATGTACTTCTGAATTGTAATTTTTAATGTAATAAATTTTAATATATGAGTACATCCCTATGTTGATATGAGAGGTCATAGGAGAAATTATCTTTTCATTGAGTTGTAAAACTTAGTACACGTTGTGGATATGTTTTTTAGATAAAGACCCAGAGTTTGGTTCTGTAGATACGTGATCAACTAAGTGTCATATTCTCTGGTGAGCCTATTTTGTTTCCAAGGCTCATAGATTTTGATTTATATTGTTCTTGTACTCTAGAGTATTCTCTATATGCCACAGGAAGGATCCCCGCTTCCGCTGTACTTTGATATTTATAAATTTGGTATATATATGGAAATACATATCTGTAAAAGAGTGTATTATACATGTTATGAAAATTATATGATTGTAAAGTATATGTTTCACGTGCTCTAAAATTAGGGGCGTGACATAGGGCATCCCCTACTGGTGCACCACATGGATCGCCATGCGACCATGCTCGTCTCTTTTCCTTTCTTTTCACGTTAATAACCAAAAATATGATTTCAATAACAAGTATGTTCATTATACTCACATGTCATAATTTATTATCAAAGCATAATCATTAGCAAAAATATTAGTAAAATACGTTCTTGCCATTAATATAATCATTTTCAAATATCACTTTATAAAATATTTTCATGTCAAAATTACACACTTATGATGGTAAGGAGTTCATGCAATGGCAATGAATATGGCATACACTAGTCATTTATTATTTTCATTTATAAGATTCTTCTTCTTTTTTAAATATTATTTTCCTCTCTCACTAAACAAAGCATAACACCCTCATTTAAAATCTGATTGTGGTGATCTTAGTGTCAATTGAAAGATAAGACAATCCTCTAGAACCCTTACATTAAACATTTTAGTCAAATCAGTAGTAATCATGGTGTTAGTACTCCCTCAAATTCAATATTATTTCTTCTAGAGTAGGTTTAGACCTTTACTTACTAATCTAACCATATCTCCCTCATACGAACTCCAATTGAGGTAATGCCAAATCCTATAAAAAGATAAGAAACTTATATACAACTTTCATGTTTATTATTTTTTTAGATTCCTTACTAATTATTCCCAGAAAATCAAAAACAAAAATGCTTACATTTACCACCCTAGATTCTAGATTGTTCTGACCTCTACTCATTAATTAGACATATATACCTCATATGAACTGTAAATTAAGTGATTTTAGAGCCTATACATCTGTGATACATATATAGATATTTATTATGTTAACTATTTTGTTTAATTAACTACAGATTTTGCCCAGAAATTTGATATGATCTTAATTAAGCATGATATTAATACCTTTAAACTTACTTTTTGTTTGATTTAAGTAAAATATAATTAGGAATTAGTTTAGTTTTGTGTTTTGTGTTGTAGGAACAAAGGAAGAAGAAAAGAGAAGAAAAAGATAAGAAATTCATGGAAAAATGTTACATTGCAGCGATTCCAGACCTTTCAGCATTGTTTTGAGCATATCTCTCTCTTATGAACTCCAATCAAAGTGATTCAAGTGGATGTGAAACCATAACACAATCCTCTACAACTTTTTGGTTGAACACTTGGTCAAATTCGGGATATTGCATAGCGTTACAGAGCTTTCAAATCAAAATCATAGTGCAGCATGGTGAATTCTGACCTTTGGTCACTACTTTTATCATATCTCCTTCAATTTAGATTGGATTAAGGTGATTCCAACAGCTTCGAAAAGAAACGACATAAAGCTACAACTTTTATGTTCCGCATTTTGGCAAATTCTAGAGTTTACCAGGTGTCGCGGCGCTGCGTCATAGCAGGTTTGGAGGGTCGCAACGCTCCCTAGCGCGCCGCGGCCTTTGTTGCCCAGAAGCACCGGGCGCCGCGGCACCCAAGCGTTAGAATTCAGAGTTCACCAGAGCTAGCCTAGGCACCGCGATACCCCGTCAGAAGATTTCCGGAGCGCCACGGTGCCCGCCATCGCATCAGGTCGCTGAGTTCGCGATTTTTAGGTTTTTTTAACTCTAATTGAAGCTCGATAATCCGAAATTTGACCTAGAAACACTCCTACATCAATTAGGAGGAGTGAATCTATAAGAAGAGAGGACAACAAGCAGAGAGGGGAATCCAATTCTTCATCCAAGTTCTTCAATTCTTCTTTAGATTTTCTTATGGCCCTGCGTGGCTAGTTCTTTTTAGTTGGTTGAGGTAGGTTGAAACCTCAAGGGATTTTTATACATTATGAGATGTTGATTTGATTTTATTATTTCAATTTGATTTGAGTATTGATTATTCATCTGTTCTTCTTCTTAATGATTATTGATATGATTGCTAGGAGGCTTACTAGTATATTGTCTGTCTTAATCTACCGCTTAATTGTGTTTTGAACAAAGTCTTCAATTCTGTGATTCATGAGGCAAATAGGTTTGAGGATTTTGGATTATAAATCATTGAACCTATGCTGAATGATTAACTAAATTAGATATAGCCGATGTGTTTATATTTATTTAGCTCTGTCAGTTTCTCTAGTTCTTCATGCGGTTAACAAGTTTTGTTTCACCGATGTGATAAAGGATTGCTTGTTAATTAGGGTTTAATTAGTGCGATTGTCATTAATTTACTAGACTTAAGGAGAAACAGGGTTAGAACCCCAATGATAGATATTCAATTTCTGATTGATTATGTTGTCAATGATCAATGTAATCCCTTGATGGTGGATATCAACCGAAACCAACGTCTTTATCATTAATCATTCTCTCTTATTTATTTTCATTATTGTTTACTTTACTTAAATTGCGATTATCAATCCCCCCTTTCTTAATCACATAAGGTAATACCAGTCTCTGTGGGATCGACCCTTACTCCCACTACTACAGGTTAGTTTTGAGGTAAGGTATTAATTTGGGTGTACCTGCGACAGTACACACCAAAATTCAAACACAAAAGCATACTTCACAGATTCTTCCCTGGTTAGTTAGTTTTTAAACTCTGCTTACTAATCTGACCATATCTCCCTCATATTGATTTCAATTTGAATGATTCTAGTGGCTAAAAATTCGTGAGACATATATTTATATTTACGATGTTAAGCATTTCTTTTAAATTCCTACAGATTTATCCTAGAAATTCAAACACAGAAGCATACATAACAGATTCTTCCATGGTTAACCATTTTCTGACTACTCCTTACAAATCATACAATATCTCCCTCATCTGAACTCCATCTTAAGTGATTCCAGCTAAAAATTCGAGAGGCATAGATCTACATTTTTCATTTTAACCATTTCTTTTAATTCCTAACCAATTCTTCCCAGAATTTTAAAAACAAAAGCTTCCCTGGTTACTCCGAAATCCAATTTCCGAACCAAACCTTTTCTATGGTTTTAGTTCATCATTATATTATGTCATCTTCCATTTTCTTCCTAATTTACATCTAATAATATTTCCTAAAATTTTCACCACATTCAAGTATACAAAATAGCAGCATAAAAACCCTAAAATTTTGCCACCTATAGCCATACCTATGCAAAACTTTCCACACCAACCGAAATGTTCAAAAAATTCATCAAATGCAAGATAACATGCAACATGATATAGAAACATCCATGACCAATCATCAAAGTAGCAAATATTATAAATTTCATCAAAGTTCTAAGATCAAAATTCCATATATATGTTACAAATTTCAAAGCTTTTATTCAAAAAGAGATATTGTTAAACCTACCTAAAAATCTCCCTAGCTCACTTAGTGAATTCTTTTTCTTGTTTCCTCTTAAAGGAAGTAGCAAGATTCATCCCTTCCTTTAGCTTTTCTAGCAACTTAAATAAGAGAAGGAGGGTGAGTTTTGAACCCTAAGGATAAAGAGAAAAGATGGATTCAAGTGGAGATTAAGCTAACTTACCTTGAGTATTTAGTCCTCTAGACTTCTCCTTCCTCTTCCTTCATCTATTCTCCTCTTTTTCTCTCCTTTCCTCACTCTACCTTGCTTATATTTTTCCTCTCCCTCACTTTGACAAAATTATAATGTTATAAGGGTGGGTTTTACTTAATTAAACTATCAAGTGGTTCACCTTTCATAATCATAGGTATACCTTATCACAATTAGGATACACTTGGTTGTTTTTTGGTGAAAGACAACTCATGTTCTTGTCTTCCCCTCCCTTAGTCAAGATATGCATAAAAAAAGGAGATTTGTATTTCGAAAATTATGATAAAATGTTCTTAAGACAAGGGAGAAAGTCCCTTTGATTTAGGGATTCATTTCCTTTTTTTTGTCTCACTCGAGTATGATAAGTTTTTCTTTCTAGGTGTCAAATTTCTAGCCCTTGAATCTCCCTTATTTGGATGAAATTATTTGTGTAGGATAAGGATGTTTTGTCATAATGCCATGTATTATTACCTACTTGTTGAAATTTTGAATCTAGGATATAGATGTTCTGTCCTAATGCCATGTATTATTACCTACTTGTTGAAATTATGAATGTAGGATATAGATGTTTTGTGCTAATACCATGTGACCTAATCTTGATTATTATTATACTACTATTTCCTCACATGATTCTTATTTTTCCCTCTTTGATTTGGGCTCATTCTTATCCATTTTCTTTACTTTGGCTGAAATTCTACCTTTCATGGAGGGCTTGGTCACATTTTCATGGTTTGTGGGCTATCGATCCAATTTCTATATCCTAGTCCAAGTCTATGTTTTATTTCTTGCTTGGGCTATCCTGTTGGCTTGCTAGAAACTCATGTGAAGTGGAAAAACTGTATATGAAGTGTCCATTGGTGAAAACCCAATGTTTGGATGGAGATGTTAAACTTAGAAACTCTAGCTCTTGAATTAGGAAAAAAATACCCTAAACCAATCTTCTTAAAATTTTAAGACCTTTACTTACTCCCCAAACATTTATCTTCCTTACCCAAAAATTTTGCCTCTCTTTAGTATGTTATTTCAAAAAAAATTTCCCTATTAGGTTTTTCTTTCTTTACTTATTCCCTTAATGTTATAAACATTTTCTATGCATACACATAAGGTGAAGAATTTCTAAGGATTATATTTCCTTAGATATCTAAAAATTGTCTAGTAAATTTTATTTCCTAAACTAAATATTTATGTACCTTTATTAATAAAAAAATAGAATTAGGGATGTTACATTTCTCTCCCCCTAAAAGAAATTATATGCTCAAAATTTTAGAAATTACCTAATAAGAGAAATTGCAGATATTTCTTCCTCATGACTTTTTCCAGCTCCCAGTATGATTCTTCCATAGTCAAACCCTCCCATAACACCTTAACCAGGGGAATGGTCTTATTCCTCAATTGCTTTGCATCGGTGTCCAGTATGGATGCCGAGACTAGCTGGTATATCATGTTCTCCTTTATTTGGATTGGTTCATCTCATATTACATGTGATGAATCTGAAACATACTTTTGGAATTGTGATACATGAAAAAAATTCTGTAGGTTAGACAAATTAGGTGGGAGGGGAACTTGATAAGCTGACGTCCCCACTTTTTTCAAATTTTGGTAGGGTTCCAAAATCGTGGACTTAGCTTTCTTGTGTTAAGAGACCTACCAACTCCAGTAGTCAAACCAACATAGTGGAGATCGGCACTTCCTACCATATAAAGCTTCGTAGGGGGCCATCTTAATACTAGAGTGATAGTTATTATTATAAGTAAACTCCACTAAAGGTAGGTACTTATCCCATCATTTATCTTGCTCTATCACACAGGCCTTCAACATATCTTCTAGGGTTTGAATGGTCTATTCTGTGTGCTTGTCAGTCTGAGGATGGTAGGTAGTACTGAACCATAACTGGGTTCCAAAAGCTTCTTGCAACACCTTTCAAAACCTCGACGTGAACCTTAGTTCTTTATCAGAAACTATATTTAAGGGAATTCCATGTAGTATAACTATTTCCTGGATGAATAACTGGGCCAATTTGTCCAATGAATAGTTAATTTTTATGGGTAGAAAGTGAGCAAATTTGGTTAATCTGTCAACTATTATCCAAATAGAGTTATGTCCAACTAAAGTCTTAGGTAAGCCCACCACAAAGTCCATCAAAATATTATCCCATTTCCATTTTTCAAGTCCTTGAATCTCCCATACTTGGCTAAAATTATTTGTGTAGGATAAGGATGTTTTGTCATAATGCCTTGTATTATTAACTACTTGGTGAAATTATGAATGTAGCATATAGATATTTTGTCCTAATGCCATGTATTATTACCTACTTATTGAAATTATGAATGTAGGATATAAATGTTTTGTCCTAATGCCATGTGACCTAATCTTCATTATTATTACACTACTATTTTCTCACATGATTCTTATTTTGTTCTTCTTGGATTTGAGCTCATTCTTATCCATTTTCTTTACTTTGGCTAAAATTCTACCTTTCAGGGAAGGCTTGGTCACATTTTCATAATTTGTAGGCTATCGGTCCAATTTCTATATCCTAGTCGAAGTATATGTTCTATTTCTTGCTTGAGCTATCCTATTGGCTTGTTAGAAACTCATGTGAAGTGAAAAACTCTATGAAGTATCCGTAGGTGAAAGCCAAATGTTTGGGTGGAGATATTAAACTTATGAACTCTAGCTCTTGAATTAAGAAAAATTACCCTAATACAATCTTCTTGAAATTTTATGACCTTTACTTACTTCCCAAAAATTTATCTTCCTTACCCAAGAATTTTGCCTCTCTTTTGTATGTTATTTCAACAACAACAAAATTCGTATTAGGTTTTTCACTCTTTACTTATTCCCTTAATGTTAGAAACATGTTCTATGCATACACATAAGGTGAAGAATTTCTAAGTATTATATTTCCTTATATATCTAAAAATTGTCTAATAAATTTTATTTCCTTAAATAAATATTTATGTACCTTTATTAATAAAAAAATAAAATTAGGGATGTTACAAAATACCTATTTCATATTCTAATACACATCACATTTTCATGAGTTAACATGATATATAATACATAAGCCTATTCACAAAATTAGTAACATTGTGACTAAACAATATAACCAGAAAGACTCACAAATGAAATATATATGCAAGCAAGGAAAAATCAACAGTCCAAATCCAACAAGCAAGAGAAAACCAACAACTCAAAAGTAACTACCCCCCATGCTTAGATTTGACATTATCCTCAATGTCATAAACAATGATAAAACAATGCATGAGAAGGGAGAACTTACCGAATCATCGATCTTCTAGCAACGGTGGAGGGGGATGTTGGGATAGGTGTCAATTCTACAATATCTGCACCATGTGATTCATGGACCTCATCATGCCTTACATTGAGTACATGTGGGCTTCCATCTGGCTGAGGTGTGAGGAGTAGTACTCATGGTCAGCCAGTGACATATGCGAAGGCATCATCAAAATAATGGGAAGGGGTAGGGGTGGTAAGGTTGTAAAGGTTCATGAAGGGGTCATCCCCTTCAGATTCAAAAGAATCACCATCCCTACTATGTTCTAGAGGGTAAACCCAGTTTTCTTCATTAGTGACTGTCATTTTATTAGGGTGAAGGAGGTAGAAATTTGCAAGTCCTCAAAGGTGTAGCTAATAGTCTGTATTTCTCTTTACAATCAATTTCATATACAGACAGGATTCAAAGTCAATCCCTTTGCTACTAACTATTGGTGGCAAATCCTATAAATTTTCCTATACTCCTAGCCATCTAGCAATTGAAGTCATTGATCCCCCAGTCATAACTTTGTCACTCATAGCATTACCTACCATTGCCATCGTGTAAGCCATGAAGGCTGTTGTATCTACTTGGAATAAATTTACCATAGCCCATAGAAACTAAAGCTCACACATATTTGCAACCCCATCAGTTTTAGCCTTACCAAAAATGGTATGGGCCATAAGACGTTGAAAATATCTGAAACATGGGTAGCAAATCAATTAGGATTTGGAAACTGATGCATTGTACTACTCTCCTACAAAAATTGAATTCCAAAATTCTTATGCATTAAAACTTTAGAGGACTACTTTAGGACCCTTGGGAGGCAATCGAAATAGTGCATTAAATTGGGCTAAAGGATAAACTATATGTAGTATCAAATAGTCAAAATTTAGAACAGCCCAAATCTATGTTAGGACCCCGAAACATGACGATGTTAACCAAACTAAAAAATTCCAAGGTGGTCCAGGAATAGTTTAGGTAATGGAGCCTAATAAATGTAGTCCACCTAATCTAATCAACTAGATAGTGGACGTCTTTCAGAAGGCCTAACTATTCCAAACACTCCTTATCTATGTAGTGGGTACTTAACATTCCCTATTTTACCAATATATCGTATTATGTCCATTAATTATAATCAAAAAACACAATACCATACTCATTCAGCTAATGAGGGAGTTATGTCGATCGTTGGGCTCGTCTACCACGAGGTTGGTTGGACTAAGAGGATGCTTGGCCAATTTTGGCTCTTTTTGGCACCATTCAGAATAATAACAAGTAAAATTCAAAAAGAATTTAATGAAAAATCAATAAGTGGATAGACACAAGCCAACAACAAACAAGTAATAGGATATTACCAAAATAATTAACCAACCACAGTTGTAGCAATGTAAATCAGGTAACTATCAATTTCAGTTTTAGGCTCAGACAAATAACAGGTTATAACTAAAATAAATAGCAAATCTCAATTAAGCAAGGACTAAAATCAAAAAACAACTAGAGTGATATGTAATTAATTAAGCATGTTTTTAGTATGTTTGAAGTTGCTTTTTTATTATTTAATTAAAGTATAAATAGGAATTAATTGAGTTTTGTGTTTTGTGTTTTAGGAAGAACAAAGAAGAAAAGAAGAGGAAAATAGAGAAAAATCATGGAAAAATACTGATTTTTGACCCTTCATTGCTAATTAAGACATATATCTCTCATATTAATTTTGATTAAGTTGATTCCAGTGGCTATAAAAAGAAGAGACAAAGAACTACAACTTTCATGTTAAGAAAATTAGCAAATTCTAGAAATTTTCAGGCCCCACGGCCCTCACAAGAGAGCAACGCGGCACCCCGTACCAAATTTGTCGAAGTGCCACGACGCCTATTGCCGAACCAGAATTTACTATTTACAAAAATTAGGTTCTTTTGACTCTAATTAAAGCCTGATGGGCTGAGAATTGAACTAGAAACAATCCTACTTCGTTTAGGAGTAGTCAATCTATAAATATGGAAAGCAAGCATCAAAGGCATCAAATTTCTCAATCATCTTCTTATCTTCTTCTTTAGATTCTCTTATGGCCTTACACGGCTAATTTCCTTTTTATTGGTTGAGATAGATTAAAATGTCAAGGATCTTTTATGCATTATAAGATTTGGATTTAAGTTTATTAGATCAATTTTAATTAAGTATTGATTATTCATCTGTTCTTATTCTCCATAATTATTCATATGATTACTAGGAAGGCCAACTAGTATATCGTTTATTTTAATCTATTGCAGAATCATATATTGAACAAAGTTTTAATCATTGTGATTTAAGAGGCAAATAGGATTAATAATTTTGGATTATGAATTATTAAACCAATGGTGAATGATTGACAAAATGAAATATAGCCAATGTGTTTATGTTGTTTTAGCTATATCAGTTTCTTTAATTTTTTATATGGTTAATAAGTTTACTTTATTGAAATGCTAAAGGATTACTTGTCGATTAGGGTTAATTGAGGCAATCATCATTAATTGCTAAACTTAAGGAGGAACAGGGATTGAATCCCAATGATAGATACTTAATTTAAGATTGATTATATTATCAATGATTAATGAGATTCCTTGATGTTGGATATCAATCGAAACCAATGCTTTCATCATTAATTGCTCTTTTATTATTTACGATCATCTCTTTTTACTTTGTTAACTTACTTTCATAATTTAAACCCCTATTTTCTATTTCACAAAAGGTAATACCAATCTCTGTGGGATAGACTCTTACTCCCACTACTATAGGCTAGTTTTAAGGTAAGGTATTTACTATATTGGGTGTACTCGTGACAGTATATACCACAGAGCAATATAGAGACTAACTAAATAGAACCAGTAAATTCCTGACAAAGCTCAGTGCAAATCAGAAAATGTCCAAGTAGATTGTGAATGATAAAGTATACCAGCTAGGGCTAATGTATTAATCAAAGAATTTAACATCCAGACAAACTATCCAAATCAAATTCAGATGAAGCAAGCACAAAATAATTACAAAATTCAACCAAAAATTCCTAAGAAAAACTAAGCAAACTCAATATAATAGATAATAATCAACATGAATTAGGAAACTAGTGACAAATCCTAGTCCAGATCAGAATACTCCAGAGTAGTAGGATTGGCAAAGACTAGCATAAGTAGAAATTCAAAACCAAGAGAGTGTACTTGGAGAAGGAGCCACAAGTTAAGGTAGCAGGGGAACAAACTGGTAATAGGCCACGGTGATGATCGAGGGTACTGGGTGTAGGGGAATGGGTGTGAGGGAGTGGTTATATGCTTAGGTGACAGTGACAATGGTGATGAAGAGAGGAGGGGAAGGTTATGAGTTTGAGAGAGTGAGAATATGGGAATACGGGGATCTCGAATCTAAGAGAGGCAATGGGAGAGGGGGCACAGGAACTAAGCTTGGCATAGTTGGTTGGATGTATTATTGGGATGGGCATGGGAATATGGGTGAGAGCAGAGGGACAATGTCGGGGTACAAGGGAGTCAGAGAAAATTAGGCTAGGTGGAGCTTTAGTAGAAATTTGGGGGATGGTGACGATAGAGAAGAGGACTCGTGAGGGGGGAAGGTTATGGATTCTTGAGAGTGAATGTGGTGGAGTACAGAGGGTGAAGGAGCGGGCTACCGTGGTGAGGGAATGGGATATGAGCACAAAATGTTGGGAGAAGGAAGTTGAGAGGGGAAAGATGCTGGTTAAGTCCCAAAAGAGGGAGTAGGGAAGAAGAAGGGCACGAGACTTGAGATGGAGAGGCTGAATACTAGAGGAAGAGACAGAGATGAGGTTGAGGGGAAGAAGAGAGCACAGGTAAAGGGAATTCAAAATGAGGAGAAAGAATGTGAGCAACGGAAGAAAAATATACTTGAGTACGGAGCACGGGCATGCTTGGCAGTATGGGTAAGCTGTGCTAAGTGTTGGTTTTTATCTAGGCATAGGGTAAGGCCGTGTCTTAAGACACGGCTTGCCCGTGTTACGTGCAGGTGTGTATATTTCTTGCAGGGACCCGAGCACGACCGTGTCATAGGACATGATTAGCCCGTGTTGCATGTTGGACTCCACAAAATTTCTTTAATTTGCCCTTACTTGAAGAACGAGTGTGTTTTATGACACGGAGTACCCATATTAGGTACTGAAATGTGCCTTTTCTTCATATTTGTCCATTCTTTTTTATCCCTTTAAAGTTGGTCCTTTTTCTGTAACATCCCTAATTTCATTTCTTTTATTAATAAAGGTACATAAATATTTAATTAAGGAAATAAAACTTATTGAACAATTTTTTGATATCTAAAAAAACAAATATAACCCTTAGAAATTCTTCACCTTATGTGTACGTATAGAAAATATTTCTAACATTAAGGGAATAGGAAAAGAGAGAAAACCTAATAGGAAAAATTAGAAATAATATCCAAAAGAAAGGCAAAATTCTTAGGTAAGGAAGATAAATTTTTGGAAGTAAGTAAATGTTTTAAAATTTCAAGAGGGTTGGATTAGGGTAATTTTTCCTAATTTAACAGCTAGAGTTCCTAAGTTTAACATCTCCACCCATACATTGGGACTTCACCTATGAACACTTCATAGAGTTTATTTTTCCACTTAGCATGAGTTTCTAGCAAGCCAATTGGATAGCCCAAACAAGTGATATAACATAGAATTGGACTACGATATAGAAGTTGGACCGATAGCGCAAAAATCATTAAAATGTGACCAACCCCTCCATAAGATGTAGAATTTCAGCCAAAGCAAAGGAAATGGGCATGAATGAACCCAAATCCAATAGGAAAAAATAAGAACTATGTGATGAAATAGTAGTGTAATAATAATCAAGATTATGTCACTTGGCATTAGGACAAAACATCTATATCTTACACTAATAACTTCTATAAGCCATGTGATGATATAGTAGGTAATAATACATGGTATTAGGAAAAAACATATATATCCTAGACTAATAATTTTAGCAAGCCATGTGATATATAATAATACATGGCATTATGACAAAACATCTTTATCCTACACAAATAATTTCAGTCAAGCAAGGGAGACTCAAGGGTTGAAAATTTTCCACCTAGAAAGGGCAACCTATCATACTTGAGTGAGACAAAAGAAAAAGGAAATGAATTCCTAAATCAAATGGACCTTGTCCCTTGTTTAGAGAACATTTCATCATGATTTACAAATACAAATCTCCTTTTGCTATGTGTAACATCCCTGATTTTTACTTATGTTACTAATTGAAATTTTTTTTTAAAGAGGAGAAATAATTTTGGATCTCAAGGTAGGATTAAATTATTTTACAATTTTAATCAAGTCAAAAAAGATCTTAGGATGGTTAAAATGGCATTTATATAATTTCATTGAGATGACAGTTTTGTAAATACTCTAAGATGGCATTTTTGTAAATAATAGAGGATGGCAAAATTGTAAATATCGGGTGGTAGGTAGGGAAAAATATTGATAATTATGAGGGAGAGGAGGGAGTGTTAGTAAGGAAGAGAAAGAGAAAGAGAAGAAAAAAAGAGGAGGAAAAGAAAGAAGAGGAAAAGGAAGAGAAAGAAGAAGAAGAGAAAAAGGAAGAGGAAAGGAAAATCAAGTTAAGTTATTAGTCATCTCTCTAATTTCATCATCTTTACTTTAGGAATATCCTAATTCACGGTATGGATGTAGGATTTTTGTGTGGTAGGAATCAAGCACGTAAGTTTAAGGATTTGTTTGACATAGGCTTAACATCTACCCATAAATTTTGTACAAAATTATTTATATACTTTTAGATTTGTTTAGATGTGATTTTGGATAACATGTGGTTTGGATATTTATATGGAATTCTGTAATGGTTGTTTGGACATGTATATGGGTACATGAGATTACATAAAAGAAAAACAAAGGAGAAGTTAGACTAAGCTGAATTTCGGAGTAATTTGGGAAGCTTTTAGTTTTGAAATTTTGTAAATTTTTATTAAGGATTTTAAAGAAATGGTTACCAAAATAATTGTAGATATATGTCTCATGGATCTATAGGCTCTACAATCACTTAATTTGGAGTGAATATGAGGGAGATATGGCTAAGTAATTGAGTAGAGGTCAGAATCCAAGATAATAAAAATAAGCATTTTTGTGTTTAACTTCATGCGAATAATCCGTACAAAATATGAAGAAATGATAAACATGAAAGTTGTAGATAATTTTCTTTGATTTTCATAGGCTTTGACATCACCTCAATTGAAGTCCATACGAGGGAGATATGGCTGATTAATTGAGCAGAGGTCAGAATCAGTCTAAAATCCAGAATGGTAAAATAAGCATTTTGGTCTTTTAATTTTTTTGGGAATAATCAATAAAGAATCTAAAGAAATGATAAATATGAAAGTTTAGATAATTTTCTTATCTTTTTATAGGATTTTAAATCACCTCAATTTGAGTTCTTATGAGGGATATATGGTTGAATAAGTGAGGAAAGATCACAGAACACGGCCAGGCTATGTTTTGGGTTGCTTCAACATAGGTAGGCCATGTTCGGGGCTATTGTTGAGCATGTTTGAAGTATTTTTCAAGCATGGCCGTTTCTTGAACAGGGCCAGGCCGTTTTGGGTGCTAGATTATCATACTTTTCATTGTTTTCTACCTAAAAATAATCTTGTTTGTTGAATTATTTTTAGAAAAAAATATCCAAAAAAGATACTTTTAAAATGATGATTTTGGTATCACAAATTACTTTTCTTGTTTATTTGATTTAAAATGAATCATATTGGATATTGATATGTGATGAATGATTACTAATCATTGGGTATAAAAATGATGCATCATATAATGAATGTGATTGAATGGCAAGAGTAAAACTTATAGCGAGTTACTTGATAATTATATATTGCATTTGATGAATAGACATGTATGTGTGTGTATATATATATATATATATATATATATATATATATATATATTTATTTATTTATTTATATACATTTATGTATATTCATGAATATCGACGAGTTGTATGGCTTAATACGGTACCGAGTAGGGGACGCTCTATTAGCCTGAGTAAGCCAAGGGAGGGCTATTTCAACTGGGTGACAGAGGTGATGTGAGGAAGCAGATGAGTGATGAACTCACATTCCCTGATCACTTATTGTGACTGTAGTCAATCAGTCACTATGTGTATAGAAAATGAGTGGATTTTTAGTGCATATATCGTATGTTAATTATGCGTCAACTGAAATGATGATTTTATCTCCAAATCTTAATATTTTATGTAGCTTATATAGCTGAACATAACTCATGTTTTCTCATTATATTTTATTTACGTTAAGTCTACTGGGAACCATTGTTCTCACTATTATTATGGTGTTATATTCAGATAAAAAAAATGAGATGCAACAGGAAAAATGACGTTACTGATGGAGATCTTGATGTCAGCACCACCTCCTCACCCTTTGTGTTTCAAGGGTGGAGTGTTGTATCGTGACTCTTATTTGTATACTAAAATATTATGTTGTATAATTATTACATGTGTGAGGTTTGTAATATATATATGTGGAAACGTTGTGTAAGGTAACAGATAAATTCAATAGGAAAATACTAGTGTTTTCTATTTATAGTCTTATGTAGTGTGATAACTACTTTAAAATTTTGAACTGCTGTTGAACTTGATTACCTCAATAGTGACTAATATTTTGCTTTACTAATACAATGAGTTATGGCACCACCAAGAAGGAATTTGCCAGGCAGCGCATATGTTACCTTAAATAACATAGTTGCAGCAATTCAAGCTCAGACAGCTACTATGAATAAGATTCTGCAGCATCTTCAGAATATTAATAATAATGACGGGGCTTGGGGAAATGAAGGAAATCAAAATGGAAACAGAACTGAAAATGGTAATGGATGGTCTGGATTTATGGGAACACATCCTCCGCCTTTTATGGGTGCATATGACCCCATAGTTGTTGAAAGATGGCTGACGGAACTCAAGAAGATTTTTGGAGTTCTAAATTGTTTTAATTAGTATAAGGTTAATTTTGGCACATATATGTTCAAGGAAGAAGCTGAATACCGGTGGAGAGGAGCTAGAGAGTTACTGGTACATCAAGATAGGAAAATTACATGGCAATTGTTTTGAAATACTTTTCTAAACAAATATTTTTCTAGCAATATGAGAACTGAGAAAGAGATTAAGTTTCTTCGGCTTAGACAAGGAAATGGGACCATTGAGCATTATATTACTAAGTTTAAAGAACTATTTAAGTTCTCAAGCACTCTAAAGAATAATCTAGATGAAGCTTGGAAGGTAGTGAAGTTTGAATAAGGACTGAACTCAAGGCTTAAGAATGCTTTGGTGGCATTAGAGATTCGGGAACATGCCCCGTTGGTAAATAAATGTCGGATGCTAGCAACAAGTCTAAAAGCAGTATAGGATGAAAGGGAGAGGTGGACTTAATGGAAGCAAAAGAGAGAGTTCCCAATTATGGATAGAAATACTAGAGGGAAGAATATCATGAGAGGTAAATAACCAGCACTTATGGAACCCATACCTTTTCTGAAAAAGCTAGCAATGGGTTAGTGTGGAAAATACGAGAAATTTTATGGGGATAAACCATGTTATTTTGGTCCAGTTACTTGCTTTTGATATAGCCAGAATGGGCATGGGGCACAGCATTGTCCACTAGAAAATGAGAAAAGTACTGCTCGAACTCAACAAACAACAGGAAGAGTTTTCACTGAGTTGTTCTGAAGCAAAATCAGCTCCTGATTTGATGCAAGGTACGTGCTATATCAACAATCTGCCTCTGATTGTATTGTTTGATTCTAGTGTGAGCCATTCTTTCATAGCAATAAAATGTATAGGGAAGTTACAACACCTTATTACAGAGTTACCATACAAGTTAATAGTGGTGACACTTACAGGAAGAAAAATAATTACCTCATCAGCGTGTTTAAATTGTCTCATTGTATAAGTGACAAATCCTTTGTAGTGGATCTTATCTGTCTAACTCTTAATATTATAGACGTCATCTTGGGTATGGATTGGTTAAGTCAGAACTGAGTCATTCTGGATTGTTATAATAAGACTTTTGAGTTCTTCTCGGACCCACCGAAAGATCAAAAGTATAGCATTATTAGTGCTCACCGACTCTATAAGGAGATAAGGAATATGGATATGAGATTTGTTTTCCTGTATACTATTAACCCAAGTATGAAACAGGAACTGCTTGAGATTTCGATAGTTTGTGAATTCCCAGCGGTTTTTCCATCTGAGATTTCTAAACCTCCACCAAAGAGAGAAGTAGAATTTTCCATCGATTTAGCACTAGAGGCGATTCCTTTTTTTATCAATCCTTATAGAATGTCTCCTGTGGAACTATAGAAGCTTAAGAAGCAGATCGAAGAGTTGTTAAAAAAGAACTTTATCAGACCTAGTGTATCACCTTGGGAAGTGCCTATATTGTTTGTAAAGAAGAAAGATGGCAGTTTGAGGCTATGCATTGATTACAGGTAACTAAATAAGGCAACCATTAAGAATAAGTATCCATTGTTTAGAATAGATGATCTATTAGATCAATTAAAGGGAGCTACTATTTTCTCTAAGATAGACTTAAGGTTAGGATATCATCAGATCGGAGTTAAAGAAGAAGATATTTCGAAAATAGCTTTTAGAACTCAATATGGGCACTACGAAATTTTGGTAATGCCTTTTGGGGTCACGAATGCACTTGTAGTTTTATGGACTATATGAATCGCATTTTTAGACCCTACTTGGATCAATTCATAGTAGTGTTCATAGATGATATTTTAATATACTCTAAGAGTGAGGAAGAACACAACCAGTATCTCTGATTAGTACTTTAGGTCTTGAAGAAAAAGAAACTTTTTCTAAGTTGAAAAAATGTGAATTCTGGCTAGAAGATGTGAAGTTCTTAGGTCACGTAATTTTTTAAGATAGTGTGTCGGTGGATCCTAGTAAAACTGAAGCAGTTCTGAAGTGGGAGAGGTCAAAAACTGTGACCAAAATTAGAAGATCCCTGGGTTTAGTAGGATATTATAGAAGGTTTATATAGGGATTTTCTCAAATAACTTTTCCTTTGACTCGATTGACCAGAAAGGGAAGTCCCTTTAATTGGACTGAAGAATGCGAGAATAGTTTCCAAGAGCTTAAATTCAAATTAACTTCTCCACCTATTTTAGTTGTTCTTAATCCTTCTGGATGCTTTATAGTCTATACAGATGCTTCCAAGAAAGGTTTAGGTTGTGTTTTGATGCAAGAAAGCAAAGTAGTTGCTTATGTGTCTCGACAATTGAGACCGCATGAGGAAAACTATCCTACTCATGATTTAGAGTTGGCTGCGATAATTTTTGCCCTGAAGATGTGGAGACATTACTTGTATGGAGCTATATTTGAAATATATAGTGACCACAAGAGGTTAAAGTATCTCTTTGACAAAAAAGAATTGAATATGAGGCAAAGAAGTTGGATATAATTCCTTAATGATTACAAATTTAAATTAAAGTATCACCCAGGGAAGGAAAATGTAGTAGCTGATGCGTTGAGCTGAAAGTCGTTGCATGTAAGTTAAATACTGATAAAAGAAATGGAGCTGATTAAGGAATTTAGAAATTGAAAATTATCAATTATTACTATTCCTAGAAGTCTGATTGTTAGTGAATTAAGAATTGAAAGTGACTTGAAGACTCAGATTAAGGAAGCACAAACACATGATTAATTTTTACAAGATCGAAGAGATCAGCCTTACTTTACAATGTCAGAGGATAGAATTATTATGTACCGGGGCAGAACATGTATACCACAAGGAGAGAATTTGAAGCTTAAGATTCTGGAAGAAACTCATCAAAGTAAGTATATAATCCATCCAGGATCTATAAAAATGTATCAAGATTTGAAAAGATTATACTGGTGGCCAGGAATGAAGAGAGACATTGTTAAATACATGTCTAAGTGTCTGGTTTATCAAAAGGTGAAGATAGAATATCAAAAACCTTCTGGGATGTTGCAACCTTTAGAAATCCCTGAGTGGAAGTGGAATAGTATATCTATGGATTTTATTGTCGAACTACCTAAGACTCAGACAGGCCATTATGCGATATGGGTAATAGTAGATAGAATAATGAAATCTAAGCACTTTTTACCCATTAAGAAAAACTACTCGTTGAATAAGTTGGCCCAGTTGTATATGAAAGAAATTATATGGTTACATGGAATTCCTAATAGTATCATTTCGGATCGAGATTCCCGATTTATGTCCAGATTTTTGAGAGTGCTACAAGAAGCTTTTGGCATTCTTTTGTGTTTTAGTACTGCATATCATCCTCAAACAGATGGTCAAACGGAGAGAACTATACAGACTTTAGAGGATATGCTAAAGGCATGCGGTCTAGAGCAAGGAAAAGGATAGGATGGATATCTGTCAGTAGCAGAGTTTGTGTATAATAACAGTTATCATTCTAGTATTAGAATGGCACCCTATGAAGCTTTGTATGGTAAGAGATGTAAATCACCTTTATGTGAAATGAAGTGGAGGAGAAAAAGTTATTAGGGCCCGAGTTAATGCAACATACTTCTGAGCAAATACAGATAATTTGGAATGAAATGCGAACAGCTCAGAGTCGACAAAAGTGCTATTTTGATAGGAGAAGGAGACCGATACAATTCCAAGAAGGGGAGCATGTGTTCTTGAAAATTTCTCCTACTACTGGAATTGGGTGAGCAATGAAAATTAAGAAATTGAGTTCGAGATATTTAGGACTTTATCAAATTTTGAAAAGGATAGGGTTATTGGCATAGTAGATTACACTTCCTCTGCATTTTGTGGAATCTGCATGATGTGTTCCATGTTTCTCAACTTCAAAAGTATCTACCAGATCCGTTGCACATAATTCAAGAAGAAATAATAGTTGTAGACGATAATCTAACCTATCAACCGAGGCCGATAGTAATTCTGGATAAAGACGTGAAACAGTTAAGAAATAAAACCGTTCCATTGGTGAAGGTAGGTTGGGAGAGTTTAACAATGGAAGAAGCCACATGGGAAAGGGAAAATGACTTGAGACAGAAATATCCACAATTGTTTGAAGACAAAAATACCTTGAATTTTGAGGACAAAATTCTTTTTAGGGGGGAGAACTATAACATCCCTATTTTTCCTTATGTTATTAATTGAAATTTTCTTTTAGAGAAGAGAAAGTATTTTGGATCTCAAAGGAGGGTTAAATTATTTTACAATTTTACTCAGGTCAAACAAGATCTTAGGATGGTTAAAATGGCATTTATGTAATTTCATTGAGATGGCAGTTTTGTAAATACTCTAGGATGACATTTTTATAAATAATAGAGGATGGAAAATTGTAAATATAGGGTGGTAGGTAGGAAAAAATATTGATAATTATGAGGGAGAAGAGGGAGTTTCGGTAAGGAAGAGAAAGAAAAGAAAAAATGAGGAAAAAAAAGAGGAGGAAAAGGAAGAGGAAGAAAAAAAAAGAAGAGAATGAGGAAGAAGAAGGAGAAGGAAGAAGAAGGAGAAGGAAGAGGAAAGAAAAATCAAGGTAAGTTCTTGGTCATCTCTCTAATTTCATCATCTTTACTTTAGGAATATCCTAATTCATGGTATGGATGTAGGATTTTTGTATGGTAGGAATCAAGCACGCAAGTTTAGGGATTTGTTTATGGTAGGCTTAACATCTACTCATGAATTTTGTACAAAATTATTTATACACTTTTAGATTTATTTAGATTTGATTTTGGAAAACTTGTGGTCCAGATATTTATATGGAATTCTATTTTGGTTGATTGGACATGCATATAGGTGCATGGGTGCATGGGATTACATAAAAGAAAAACAAATGAGAAGTTGGACTAAGCTGAATTTCAGAGTAATTTGGAAGGCTTCTATTTGGGAAATTATAGGAAACTTCAACAAGGCTATTAAAGAAATATTCAACATATGAATTGTAGATATATGTCTCATGGATCTATAAGCTCTGCAATCACTTAATTTGGATTCCATATGAGGGAGATATGGCTAATTAATCGAGAAGATGTCAGAATCCAAGATAGTAAAAATAAGTGTTTTGGTTTTTAACTTTCTGAGAATAATCCGTAATGCATATGAAGAAAAGATAAACATGAAAGTTTTATATAATTTTCTTATATGTTTACAAGATTTAACATCACTTCAATTGGAGTTCATATGAGAGAGATATGACTGATTAATTGAACAAAAGTTAGAATCAATCTAGAATCCATAATGGTAAAATAAGTGTTTTGGTTTTTAACTTTCTAGGAATAATCTGTAAGGAATTTGAAGAAATGATAAACATAAAAGTTTTATATAATTATCTTATCTTTTTACAGGATTTGAAATCACCTCAATTTGAGTTCGTTTGTTGGGGATATGGTTGAATAAGTGAGTAAAGGTTAGAGAACACGGTCAGGCCGTGTTTTGGGGTTTTTCAGCATGGGTAGGCCATGTTCAGGGCATTTTTTGAGCATGTTTGAAGTATTTTTCAAGCATGGTCGTGTCTTGGACATGGCTAGGCTTTTTTGGGTGCTGGATTATCATATTTTTCACTATTTTCTACCAAAAAATATCTTGTTTGTTGAAATTATTTTAGGAAACATATATCCAAGAAAAATACTTTTAAAATGATGATTTTGGTATCAAAAATTACTCTTTTTCTTTATTTGATTTAAAATGAATCATATTGGATATTGGTATGTGATGAATGATTACTAATTAGTGGGTATAAAAATTATGCATCATATTATAAATGTGATTCAATGGCAAGCGTAAAGCTCATGGCGAGTTGCTTGATAATTATATATATTGCATTTGATGAATATGCATTAATATATATGTGTGTGTATATATATATATACATTTATATGTTTTGATGAATATTGATAGGTTGTATGGCTTGATACGGTACAGAGTAGGGGACGCCCTATTAGCCTAAGTGTGCCAAGGGAGGGCAACTCCAACCGAGTGACAAAGGTAATGTGAGGAGGCAGATATTTGATGAACTTGCATTGCCTGATCACTTATTATGACTGTAGTCTATCGGTCACTATGAGTATAGCAAATGAGTGGATTTTCAGTTCATATATAGTATGTTAATTATGCATCAACTGAAAATGATGATTTTATCACGAAATCTTAATATTTTCTGTAGCTTATACAGCTGAATATAACTCATATTTTCTCATTCTATTTTATTTATGTTAAGTTCACTGGGAACATTTCTTCTCACTATTATTGTGGTGTTATGTTCAGATAAAAAGAATGATATGCAATAGGGAATGACATTACTGATGGTGATCTCGATGTTAGCACCACCTCCTCACCCTTTGTGTTTCAAGGGTGAAGTGCTATATAGAGACTCTTATTTGTGTACTAAAATATTGTGTTGTATAATTATTACATGTGTGAAGTTTGTAATATATATATATATATATATATATATATATATATATATATATATATATATACACACACACATATATATTGTGTTTAAACATACGGCATATTTAACATGCGAAATGTGAAAATAAATAAATAATAATAATAACAATGAGATGAATAATAAATAAATAGAAAAATTGGACATTACACTATGCATATCTTGATTAAGGGAGAGGAAGACGAACATGAGTTGTCTTCCCCCAAAAAAACCAAGTGCATCCTAATTGTGATAAGGTAGACCCATGATTATAAGAGGTGAACCACTTGATAGTTTTTTTAAGCAAAACCCACCCTTATAACATTATAATTTCGTCCAAGTAAGGGAGAGGAAAAAATAAAAGCATGGTAGAGTGAGGAAAGGAGAGAAAGATATGAGAATAGAGGAAGTAAGAAGAAGGAGAAGTGTAGAGGACTAAGTACTCAAGGTAAGTTCGCTTAATCTCCACCTGAATCAATCTTTTCTCTTCATCCTTGGGGTTCAAAACTCAACCTCTTTCTCTTATTTAAACTCTTGGTAAAGCAAAGGGAAGGGAGAAATCTTGCTACTTCCTTCAAGAGGAAACAAGAAAAAGAGGAGTTCTTTAAGTAGGTTTAACAATATCTCTTTTTGCAGAAAACTTTAAAATTTGTAACATTTATATGGGATTTTGATCTTAGAACTTTGATGACATTGATAATATTTGCTAATATCATGTTACATGTTGATCTTGCATGTGATGGATGTTTTTAATACTTCGATTGGCATGGAAAGTGCTGTATAGATATGGCTATGGGTGGCAAAAAGTTAGGGCTTTTATGCTACTGTTATGTATATTTGAATATGGTAAAAATGGATGGAAGATGGTTAGGTTGGTAAATTAAGTATGGCCTTAAACATCTAGGGGAAGACCATGAGAAATTTAGGTTGAGAAACACCCTTAGTGATGCATGATTCGATTATGTTTTTCTTTTGAAGTTGATGATGGAATATGTTAAATTAACTAAAAAATATAATTAAATGTTGAGATGAGTAATTCTATGGTTAGGTGGAAATTTAGAATAAAAATGGAAGATTAATTAATAAAAGGATGAACTAGAACTTTAGGAAAGGCTAGGCTAAGAAAACTAGATTTTGGAGTAACGGGGGATGCTTCTGTTTTTGAAATTCTAAGAAGAATCGGTTAGGAATTGAAAGAAATGGTTCACACGAAAAATGTAGCTACAAGTCTCATAGATTTTTAGACACTAGAATCACCCAATTTGATGTTCAAATAAGGGAGATATGTTCTGTTTAGTAAGAAATGGTCAGAAAATGGTTAACTAGGGAAAAATCTGTTAGGTAAGCTTCTATGTTTGAATTTTTGGGAAGAATCTATAGGGAACTTAAATAAATAGTTAACATGAAACATATATATATATATATATATATATATATATATATATATATATATATATCTGTGTGTGTGTGTGTGTGTGTGTGTCTTAAGAGTTTTTAGCCACTGAAATCATTCAATTTGGAATCTATATTAGGAAGATATGGTCAGAAACTAGCTAACCAGGGCAGAATCTATTATGTATACTTCTTTGTTTGAATTTTTGGGCAAAATATGTAGAAAATTAAAGGAAATTGAAATTGTTAACATTATAAACATAGCTATATGTCTCATAGATTTATAGGCTCTAAAATCACTTAATTTGGAGTCCATATGAGAGAGATATGGCTGATTAATTAATAGAGCTCAGAATCAATCTAGAATCTAGGGAGGTAAATGTAACCCTTTTTGTTTTGAATTTTCTATGAATAATTCGTAAGGAATTGGAAGAAATGATAAATGTAAAAGTTGTATATAATTGTCTTAGCGGTTTCTATTCTTTGGAATGACCTCAATTGGAGTTTATATAAGTGATATATGGTTGAATAAGTGAGGAAAGGTCACAAAATGTGGTCAGGCCGTGTTCTTGGTTGCTTCAGCACTGGTAGGTTGTGTTCAGGGCGATTTCTGAGTATGTTTGAAGTATTTTTCAAGTATGGCCATGTCTTGGAACATGGCCAGGCCATGTTGGGAGTTGGTAAAGCTTATTTTTAACAATTTTCTACCATAAATGAACCTCATTAACTATAGGGAAATAATAGAAACCAAATTGGAGGAGAATACCCTATAAAATTTGTGACAACATGCATTGGAAATTATATAAGTTGGAGGAAAGTAACTAGAGGCTAAGAATAAAGAAGATGAAAAGATGAAAGTAATATTTAAAAAGAAGAAGCATCTTATAAAATGGGAATAATAAATAACTAGTGTATGCCCTAGCCATTGCGATTACATGAACTCTTTACCATCTTAAGTGGGTAATTTTGACATGGATATATTCTATAAAGTAATATTCAAAAATGGTTATGATCATGAGATGATTGCATTTTACCAATGATTTTTTGTAGTGATTATGCTTTGATGATAAATTATGGCATGTGAGTATAATGAACATACTTGTTATTGAAATCATATTTTTGGCTATTAACATGAAAAGAAAAGAAAAGAAAAAGACATGAGCACGATCACATGGCAGTCCATGTGGTACACTAGTAGTGGACGCCCTACTCACAACTATAACTATGAAATTGAGAAAAGAAAGAGAAAGTGTGCCATGTCAGAAGGAGCAAGAAAAGCCTATACCAGAGAGTAAAAAGTACTCACCCTAACTGGGGTAGCTTGATATGAAAATAAGTTGATAGCCATCATATAATATTCTGAAAATTGTTATTCATGCCATACATGTCATTAAGCTACAATTTTTATGTGTCTAGATAAAGTGCATTCATATGACCAAAGATATTTGTTGTAGTTTATACAAAAGAACATGACATGATGAGCTATATTGATGATAATTATGATTTATTGTTGAACCTACTAGGAATTAATTCTCACTATATTTCCATATCATGTTCAGAAGACTAAATATGAAGATATTCTTTATGATCAGCTTTTAGCGTACGTTGGGTCGAGTTGGCTAAGATATCGGTGAAGGTGCAACCACTGGCAATCGTATCCCCAAAACTAGTCAATATGGATGAATAAGATGTAGACATATATGTGTTTGATTTTTGTACTGATGTTTTTAATTAATGTTGTGTATGTAAACTCAAAATTGTATTAGTGTTAATGGTATACCATAAACCTTAGTTATGATTGGTTAATTTAATTGAATGTTATTATGAGTTAAATTGTTAGAAGTAAAGAGGTAATGACTTCATGGGATTTTAAAAATATATATATGTATATATGTAAAAAAATGGAGTTATTACATTTTCCATTCTTAGACACAGAAAAATGTAACCTAAAAAACACTAGAAAACATAGCTAAACACTCAAACTTAAAAAACCAAATCAAAAACAAACTCAAACACAAAATTGAATGTATTAAAACTAAACAAAACAAAAAGGAAATCAAAACTAAAATGTGGGTTACCTTCTACAAAGTGTTTGTGTAAAGTCATTGACTTGACTCTTTTGGTATGCTTTCAGCTCAAGGGGGCTTGAAGAGAATTTGGATAACTCTCTTCTTGATTGTTTGTCTTGTATCATAGTTCCTAAAGTATGGTCCATTTGGTTGACATGTATCATAGTAATGCTTGAGGCTTTGTCCAGTAGCCTTGAAGGATCCTCTTGACTCTTTCCATCTTTCTTTTGCTCCATTTGGGTTGGGAAAAATTGGTCTAGGTTCTATCATTGGAGATTTGACTTCCTCCTCAATTGCTTGAATTTCTACCCTTGTACAGGTAGCAACTCCAACCTGTTTAGCAGAAGGAAAAGAAATTTCCATAGAGCATAATTCAAGTGGGTCAGTAAAGTAAATGTTCATAACATTATCATTCATATTTTGATTTGGAAAGTTAATCACACAACATAAGCCATTTAAAAATGGGCAATTCATTGTATTTTCTAAATTAAACTCAATTTTCTAATCCCCTACATTCAAGAAAAGCGTTCCTTCTTTTACATTAATTTTAGCACCAATTGTTACTAAGAAAGACCTTCCAAGAATAATGGGGATTCTATTATCCTCCTTTATCTCTAAAATGTCAAAATCAATAGGTATGAAGAATTTACCTACCTTTAAAGGGACATCCTCTAATATACCCACCGGATACTTTATAGATTGATCTGCCCACTGAATAGAAAGGGGGGTCGGCTTTAGGTCACCCATCTAAAGCATCTTGTAGATAGACAAAGGTATAAGGCTTACACTCGCTCCAAGGTTATATAAAGCTCTATCAATCTACACCTCTCTAATGGAATAAAGGATAAAAGAAGCTTCTAAGGTCTTTGAGCTTATGAGGCAGCTTATTCTTAATCAGTGTATTGTATGACTATATTACTGCCACTGTAGCATGCTCCTTAATCTTCCTCTTATTTGAGAGGATTTCTTTCAAAAACTTTTCATAGAAGTGAATTTGAGAGACAGCTCCCAGGAATTGGATGTTGATGTGCATTTGTTTGAACACATCTAATAATTTTTCCACATTGCTTTTCTAGCTTAGCTTTAACCAATCTCTATAGAAAAGGGCATTGGTGGTTTGTAGGGTTTAAGATCCACATACTTAGGCTCTTTTTCTTTCTTTTCCTCCCATTTTGATTCTTCCTCCTTTGCTTTTTAATATTCGACTTAGGGATCTTCTTTATTTTCCTCCCCTTTACCTTTTGGCCTATTCAATTGCTTGTCATTCCTCAAGGTAATAGCATTACACTACTCTCTATGTTTCTCAGGTTGGCTAGGGAACTTGCCAAAGCTCCTATTTGATGAGCTAGCTTGTTATGCTATTTTTGTCTCTAACATCTTATTATGAGTAGTAAGCTAATCAACCTTAGAGGATAAGTATTTTAGAGCCTCATTCATTGAATGGTGTTGAGCTCTAAATTCATTATTCTACCTTGATTGAGTAACTATAAAGTTCTTCATCAGAACTTCCAAATTGGACTTTGGCTTAGGTAGAGGATTATAGAGCCTCTGATTCTAAATTCTAGGTGGCTGATTGAAATTGTTCTGAGGGGGCTGATTTGCATTGGACTTGTAAGAGAGATTGGGATGGTTTCTCCAACCTAGATTGTATATGTTGCTATAAGGATTGTTTCTCTTATTGTTTCCCATTAAATCCATCTGCTCATAATCTTGTTGTATAGAGTTTTCAAGCTGGCATACATTTGCTACATAACCAACACACCCAAAAATCTCACATGGAGAGGAGGCAGAAGAAGAACTAATAGCATTGATGCTCAACTTATCAAACTTCTAAAACAATGCATCAACCTTATAGGATAATTTATCAAAAGCATCTACCTTATACATACCTGTTGGCTTCCTTGAGGAATTCCACAGATATATAGGTAGTGATTTTATGCCATGTCTTCTACTAGTTCATAAGCCTTATCAACCGTCTTATTCATCAATGCTCTTCTAACTGTAGCATCCACAGATATATAGGTACTATATATGAGTCCATTATAAAAAGTGTAGACTATGAGTCATTTCTCTAACCCATGGTGTGGGCATAATTGGAGGAGTTTCTTGAATCTCTCATAAGTTTCATACAATGATTCCCTATCTTTCTGTATAAAGGTAGTGATCTGATTACGTTGATGGGCTGTAAAGGCCGACTTATATATATATATATATATATATACAATTACCACATTTTAACATCAAATAATGCACATGTATAAAAGTAGCTCATATTGTATTATTGTCATACTAAAAGGGCCACATCAGTGGTTATGGTTTATACAAGGGTCACATAATTACATTAACTTAATATTAGACCCTATATCACGCATTAACCCTGGGCATAAAGGGTGCAAGAGGAGTTGTTGGCATCAGGATCTTCACAACATTAACTGCATAATGACCGACAAGAGTATTTTCACCATCTGGAGCTCCCAAGCAATGATAGGAAGGCTGTCGGTGTCTCAATTACTTTTATATAAACATAAATCCAAATATTAATGAAGTAATAATATTTTCAAATGCATGATTAACATAGTATAATCACATGCTCAACAACTACAAATATTATATGTAGTGCTTTTATGCATGGTGACTGATTGTCTGCAGCCACAAGTTCAATACACAGTGACTAATTATCTGTAGCCACAGTTCAACACACATTTACTAATCGTCTTAGCCATATTTCCACACACAGTGACTAATCGTCTGTAGCCACATTTCAACAAATAGTGACTACTTGTCTTTAGCCACATTTCAACACACAATTACTAATCGTCTATAGTCACTTTTTAACAAACAGTGACTAATCGTTTGTAGCCACATTTCCACCATATATATTAACATCATATAGCCATGTATGCATTGAACAACTCACCAATAGTATCATGCTTGCCATCCTCAATCAAGTTCGTCACTTCATATAACAAATATGTATTAATACCTCTATCGTCATATAATTATGTAACAATGCATACATTATATCATTTAATCATCATGCATTAATACAATAGCATAGGTACCACATCATCATCTTCATCATTTAACAAATATGTATTAATCCGTGATATATGTCATGGTTGTTAGTACAAGAAATAGTGAAAACTAGTATAATATCTCAAAGATTATAGGGCTTTCTTCTTCAATTTGGTTTCTATAATTACCATCTAGTTAATGAGGTTCATTTAGAGTAAAAATTAGTTCAAAATAAGCTAGACCAGCTCCCAACATAACCTAGCTGTGTCCTATAACACGGCCATGCTCTAGACTTCAAAATCCATTACACACCTTGAACACGGCTTGACTATGTCCTAGAATACGACCATGCTCTAGGTTGTCCCCTACTCCAGGTTTTCATACAACTTAATCTTTTCACACGAATTAGACCATAACTCCCTCATTTTAACTCCAATTGAGGTTATTTTTGTGTCCATACAAATCTAAGACAATAAGCTACAACTTTTATGTTTACTACTTTGTCAAATTAGGATTAAAAAAGGTTTAAAATGGTCTCAAATACAGCATCATGATTCTTCGCGTTAGATCTGGCCTCTCTTCCCTAACTAAGGCATAACTCTTTAATTTTAAATCTGATTGAAGTGATTTTGGTATCTATGGAAATCTAAGACAAAGGGCTACAACTTTTGTTCGAAACACATTTTCAAATTTGACTTAAATTTTGACTTCTAGAACCATCCATTCAGAGCATCAATTTTCACCCTTTTCAAACTAAATTTAGCACAAAACATGTATTACATATGCATCCAAACTTTCACTCTACATGGCTAATCAAAAATATGCATCATGCATCATCAAAATAGGATATTTGAAACACTTTTAGATCTTTCAAAATACATGAAATCTCAATGAAAGATTAATGTTAAACCTACATAGTTTCTCTCATTTAAATTTCTTCTCTCTTACTTGCTTGAGCTCTTCCTTCTTTCCTTAAATTTTTGCATGTTTCACCATCAAAACAAGGTTTGAGAAGCTTAATCATGAGGATGTGAGAAGATTGAAGGCTTAGATTCATAAAAATCACCTTAAATCTCTTATCTTGGCCTTTCTCTCTCCTCCTTCCTTTTTTTCTTCTTCTTTTGCCTTTCCTCCTCTTGGTCGTGGCTTCTTCTTTTCTTCCTCGTAGGTGTCGACTTCCCCTCCCAAAGTAAAGTAAAAACATTAAAATAATTAAGCTTCCTCAAGAAGCTTCTCCCTCTTATCCCTTGCCATTCCTTTCCCTAATTGTTACAAGATTGCCACTCTATTAAGGTGTGACTATCTCTTTGACCAAGGCTATGTTTGGCTTCCCAAAATTCCCGAAATGCTTTAGTTCCCATCTTAAGAACATGCCAAAGAGTTTTGGGGTTATACCAAAAACATATCCCTAACTTATTTTCCTATGTTCGATTCTAGTCCCAAAGAATTAGAAATTACAATTTCTTCCTTTCTAGTTTTCCTTTTTGCCATTTAGTTACTTTACAATTTTCTAGGGTTTCTTTAATGCTCTATTTCATTCTTTTTCATTTCCTTCACTATAAAATTTATTTTCTATTTAATAAAAATTGAGGGATTTTACATGGGCCGTCTTGCTTGAGGGAAAATACTTGGCAAAAAACTTGTGAAAACTATTGCTAATTAGTGATAGACCCTGATGGAAGAGAATGCAACCATGCTCAAACCTTGTCCCTAAAGGAGGAAGGGAACAATCTCATACAGATATCATTAGAAGAGACTCCATTCAATTTCAGTGTGTCACAGTACTCTAGGAACACTAATAGCTGGAGGTTAGGATCCTTAGTTGGAGAACCTCTAAATTGGTTTTACTAAACCATCTCTAGCAAAGACGACTTCAACTTAAAATTATTGGCCTCTACAACAGGTCTAACAATGTTAGGATTCAAACCATGGGTATCTGGGGTGGTGAAATCTTTCAATGAATGACTGTCACAGTTCCCCATAGTAGGTGGTGTAGGATCTTGCTGCTTTATTCTCCTACGTATGTCCTTTCAATTTTGGGGTCAAAGTTAGAAAGATATTTGTTATCTCTTTGTATAAAAGAGCGGCATAACTACAAAAGAAAACAAGGGATAAAATCAGCAAGTAGAATATACAAAAAGTAAAATGATAAAAAGGATTTAGTCTAGCTATTTTGTAAAATATACTGATATTGACACAGTTGGTTCCCAATAACAGGGCCAAAAACTTGTTCGTCTGTTTCACTAATAACTGCAAGTACACAGCGTAGCTATAGCTAGTTCAGTGAGTACGAGTTGAATCTTACAGAGACTAATGTATCAATTGCTAGGTATTTATAAAACACACTATCTAAATTAATGTAATTCGAGAGATATTAAATAGCAAGTGATAAAAGTAAACAGATAATGGAAATTCAATTATTAAAGACCTAGTATTAGGGTTTACTACAATTACGATATTCAACATCAAGTAATAATATCCACAAGTGCAATTATCTAAGTAATCGAGGATGGTTTAGCCTCAATTCATTAATAACCTCTTTCAAGGGATAATAATTGTACCTAGGTTAATCTAATTACCTACTTTCATGGTTCTTAGTATAACTTAAGCCAATAAAATTATGAGCCAACCAGGTGAATAATTACTAGAGGAGGTTCAATTCCTAAAGGAGATTCAATTCTTAGAGGATCTTAAATTACTTTCGTGATTAAAATACCCCTAATTAACTATCAAGTTCTGGCATTAACTTTCA
The DNA here is from genome assembly GCA_037074535.1 of Gleditsia sinensis. Taxonomy (NCBI): domain Eukaryota; kingdom Viridiplantae; phylum Streptophyta; class Magnoliopsida; order Fabales; family Fabaceae; genus Gleditsia; species Gleditsia sinensis. The sequence goes on along the minus strand of CM073465.1, from coordinate 21,769,625 downwards.
CTTTTTAGTCTATTAGTTAATAACCTAAGATGTGATAAACATTGACTAGACATTCATCAACACATTTGGCACATAATAGTCAATCTTGATTAACCATAAATAATCACAATTAGGGTTTTAGCAATTCAATTGAATTCAGTATCATTACACCATAAGTGGGTTTCCCTAAACCCTAGATTAGAATCTACTCATGAATAATTGAAATAGAAATCATAATCAAATTTATTAAGCAATTCATGACTGTTCAATACAAAGTATGTAAAAGACCAGTAAAGATAGAAATAGAAAGATGAAATCTGAAACAAAGTACTAGAGATGAATATAATCTTCAATCCACTGTCCAATATAATCTAAAGTGGAAATGAAACTATAATTCTACTTAAAACCTAACTCTATAGTGTTTTTTATGCCTAGAATACGTCTGAATCCTTTCCAAGTCGAGTCCTGATAACTCTAATTCATTAGAGATATTGCATGCTTTTCTCAGGTTTATTACTCTACATTCTGGCTTATTAGTACTAATTCTCCGTGATTTAATATTGTGTTTGCACCTCCTGAATATGAAAACACCTATAATGCCTGATTGTAAAATTTGATGTGCATTGCAGGACAAAGGTTGCTACAGAAATCCTATGTGTATCTCAAGACAGAGGGACAACAAACCAAATTATGCTGGGTGTTTCTTCAGATGGATGATATCAGGTGCAAGCTTGGGAGATAATGTTGCAAAGTATAAGCAGGTTGAGCACTCTGCTGCTGTAACAACCTCTCTTTTTTATTATTATTTATTATACAATATAGAGTTCACATACACGTCATTAATCAAAACGTTGTATAAAAAAATCAAACACATAAATAACTACATCTTATTTATTCTGGTTGACCAATTCCAGAGATATAGGTGCGGTAGGTTGCACCTTCACCTGGATCTGAACCAACTCGACCACAAACATATTATTTGATTCTAGGATCTGCCAAACATAAAGTAACTCGGTCCAACGTACACTAAAAGTCGGAGCCATAGAAAAATCTGCATAACTAATTTTCTGAACATGACATGGAAATATAATGAGAATTAAATCCCAGTAAGTTCAACAATAAATCATCATCAATTTAGCTCATCACGTCATGTTCAGATGTATAAACTACAGTAAATATCTTTGGCCACAAGAATGCACTATATCTATGCACATGAGAATCGTACAGTAATGACATGTATGACAGGATTAATTATTTTCAGAATATCATTTGATGACTATCAATAATTTATTCTCATATCAAGCAATCCCGGTCAGGGTGAGTATTTTCTACTCTCTGGAACGGGTTTTTCTCGCTCCGTCCGACATGGCACACGTTCTTTTTCTTTTCTCATTAACATATTTAGAACCGTTGGTAGGGCGTCCCCTACTGGTGCACCACACAGATTTACCATGTGACCGAGCTCATTTCTTTTCTTTTCACAATAATAACCAAAAATCATTGGTAATCATGCCATTAACATAACCATTTCAAATATCATTTTATTAAATATTTTCATGTCAAAATTTCACACTTAAGATGGTAAGAAGTTCATGCAATGGCAATGGCTATGGCATATACTAGTCATTTATTATTTTCATTTCTAAGATTCTTCTTCTTTTTTAAATATTATTTTTATTTCATTATTTTCTTGATGGAGGTTTTCATCCTATCTTACCTTCTCTTACTAATCACAGAATAACTCCCTAAACTTAACTCCGACTTAGATGATCTTGGTGTCAATTTAAAGATAAAACAATTATCTAAAACTATTATGTTGAATAGTTGAACGAAATATTAAGAAATCATGGTGATATTACTCCCTCAAAATATAGGTTATTTCTTCTCGGGTAGGTTTTGACCTCTTCCTACAAATCTATCCATATCTCCCCCATACGAATTCCAAATTAAGTGATTCCAGTGGCTACAAATCCGTGAGAGATTTAGAAATAATTTTGATGTTATTAATTTATTTTAATTCTACACAGAATGTTATGAAAAATTAAAATACAGAAGCTATCCTAAAATATTCTTCCTTAATTAACCAATTTCTGACCACTGCATACTAATCAGACCATATCTACCTCATATGGACTCCAAATTGAGTGATTCCAGTGGCTAAACATTCGTGAAACATATATCTATAATTCTTATGCTAACATTTTATTTTAAAACCCTACAGAATGTTCCCAAAAATTAAAACACAGAAGCTATCCTAACATATTTTTCCTGATTAACCATTTTCTGACCACCACTTACTAATCAGACCATATCTACCTCATATGGACTCCAAATTGAGTGGTTCTAGTGGCTAAAATTCCGTTAGACATAGATCTACATTTGTCATGTTAACCATTTGTTTTAGTTCCGTACCGATTCTTCCCTAAATTTTAAAAATAGAAGCTTAAACGTTTTCCACCGATAGCCATACCTATGCAGAACTATCTACACCAGTCTAAGTATTCAAACATACATAATATGTAACATGATATAGCAACATTCATGACCAATCATAAAAGTTCTAAGATCAAAATCTCATATAAATATTATAAGTTTCAAAGGATTACTTCTAGGTCGGTTCTCAGGTTTTTGGTCTTCAATTTGTGTAAAACAAATGCTTAAAATCACACTTTAATTATCACGGCCCCAAATGATGGAACACATGACCGGCACGGCATAAGGGTTTCCCCCTAGCCGCAAGCCTAACACATTGCATGCACAAACATCCAGCACACAATCCAGAGTACATAATAAATATAACTGGCCACATACGCCACATCCAATATAAGAAAATACTGTATATATATATATATATATTTCATGAATCCAACATCCTTGATTCAACTTGGCCCATGGCCTCATAGTACAAACATTATTGTAAAACTTAAAACCATTTTTCAAACAACACAAGAAGCGAGGATCCTGCCTGTAAGTTCATGGAGATACACTAGACATAAACTTAAACTATACAACCAATACAACAGAATTTTGCCCAAACTGGGGCTCACCAATGCTATATTTAGCCTCCTATGGAGCTGTAGCTGGATCAGTATTTCTTTGATTATCTGTGGGGAGAAAACAGAAGAGGGGTGAGATTACCACATCTTAGTGAATGGATAAATCATACTATAACAGAAACAGGGCAAACTAAGCATGAGTGTTTCGCAATGAATTAAATAATTGAAATCAAGGTATAGAAAACATTAAACATTTAACCGTAATTTATTGAAAGAATGCTAAACAGTTCAAATGATAAAACAGGATTAAATCAATAACTGTAAGCAAATCAATTATGCATGGTAAGTAATAAATGAAGATACTTATACAATAACAATGATGAATGAGGTATTTTAAAAATATTTAATCTTTAAGAAAAATGCACTAGTTTATTGGAGGTCTTTTCTAACAGATCTATCATCTTCCCTAAGCACATAGCAATGGGTATGGCAATCACTGTAGGCGTAGACATAAGTCCACCCTAAATTTTCCCCAAGCACATAGCAATGGGTATGGCAATCACTGTAGGCATAGACATAATCTACCCTAAATTTCCCAAGCACATAGCAATGGGTATGGTAATCACTGTAGGCATAGACATAAGTCTACCCTAAATCCCTGTGTCTTAGGCAGTCATATGCCCGTCACAGTATCCTAGGCCGAAGCCTTAACATGATCATGGTGCACCAGGGCTAGCACTACCTGCGGCTAGCTAACAGTGATCTAAAAGGGTCCCTCCAATAGAAAACATTTGAAATATGCTATTCAAAGAGTTTAAAGTAAAACATTTCAATAACTTTACAATAATGCTATAATTCTCCATCTAGCTCTTTTCATGCATAAAATTCCGTTCTAAAATATATCTCATCCATGAATTCCCATGGAGACCTTTATAATCATAAATTTTCCCTTTTAAACATAGATCGTCCGTAGACGTCACATAGATGCTCATCATGCATCAAATCATTTCATGGCTAACTTAGTTCATTTCTATGACTAAGTTCGCATTTCTATAAATCTAGCTCAAATGGAGAATTATTAGCGTAGATGCTTGCCTTGCATACCTAGAGTTCAACTAGGATTTAAATTTATAATTTCTAACTTGGTTGGAACATATTGGTTTTCAAAGCAGTAAAACAATTTAGCATACATTCCAACTAGTTAAAATCATACGAGAGAGAGAGTTATAAACTAAATTCATAAAATATGCGCTATAGTATGAAAAACCCACTCACCTTACTAGGAGTCCAACAACGAGAAATTCACCTCGTGATGGCTCAACAACCTAGAAAACATAGACATAACATGAAAATTAGAAAACTCTAAAAGTCACTATTCACGCCGGAAAACACTATTCACTCGCAGAAAATACTATTCACGCCGAAACCTAAAAACCCTGTATTCTAGTATAGAAACTAATTCTAAGACTATCTATGGAAAGAAATTCGGTAAAACGAAGCCTAAAACGCGATTAAACGGAGTTTTACCTTTGGAGGTACTATTCACGCGATTTTTCGGTGACCTTCCGGCGACTTTTCGGCGAAATTGATCGGTGGGATTTGTAGCTCTTCTTCCCACGAGTCAAACGGTACCTTACTTGCTCAAATCGGACGTCCAGATGATGAGATATCTTAGAGAGAAGTTTGAGAAAAATTTTAAAGAGAGAGAGTTAGGGTTCAGATGAAAGAGAAATGAAGAAAAAGGGGGGGGTCCGCAAAAAAAAACTATCAGACGAATCTCGCTGCCAGCGAACTCATTCTCGCCGCGGCGAGCCGCGATTTTCGCCGCGGCTAGATTCGAAACCAGAAAACTCATGCTCTCGGGAAAATGCCGCATCATTCTCGCCGCAGCGAACATATTCTCGACGCGGCGAATTTATTCTCGCCGTGGCGAACTCCATTTCACCGAATTGACAAAATGTCCAACATGAAAGTTGTAGCCCTCTCTCTTAGCTTTCTGTAGCCACTTGAATCACCTAATTTGGAGTTCATATGAAGGAGTTATGCATAAAATAGTGAGCAAAGGTCTAGACCACACTACGCTTCCGTTTTTGGCTCTTATCACTATAATATTCACGGAATTTGCAACATTTCCCAACAACAAAGTTGTAGATATATTTCTTATCTTTCATCAGAAATTGGAATCAGTTAATTTAGATGTCATATGAGAGAGTTATTCTTATATGAGTGACGAAAGGTCAGAAGAAAAGGTCGAAAACGCTCTAAAATTTTACATTGTTCTCAACTTTCTTTGTTTCAAATGATTTATACTTAACCTTCAAAGGTTTTATTAGTTGAGGGTTATTACATTAATTTTCTACAGCGGACGAAGAGCACCATTGCTAAAAATTTGTAAGGGCCACTATGCTCACTTAGGCGCTGTGGTGCTACTTGCTAAGCATGCCAGTACCGTGGCGCTAATTTTCAGGCGTCACAACACTACAATGCCTTTCTAATATGACTAGTGTAGAAAGGTCTAGAATCACTACAATTCAACATTTTTTCATGAAATTCTTTTCTTTTTCTCTTATTTTCTTCTTCCTTTGCTCCAACAACACAAAACACAAAACAAAGCTAATTCCTAATCATAGTTTATTTAAATCAAACAAAAATTAAGTTTAAAGGGTATTAAAATATTGCTTAATTATGAATACATCATAAGGTGACTAAATAGCAAGAAAGGAAAGTTGTGGCTAATGTAATTCAGATAAATTGGGCCAAAATAAATTAGTTTTCAATTTCCTAAGTAGTTATCCCTAATAAATAAAGGGAAGAATTTTTTATTTTAAAGAAAACCTAGAAGGGAAAAATCATAATTTCCCAACCTCTTAGAGTAATATGCCAGGCATTAAGAGGCAAACCAGAGATATGAGGTGAGTGTGATTTTAAATTCAATTAGCAACTTTCTTAAGAGAAGATTAAAGCACTTGGAAAACTTGTAATTTTGATTTGGTTGAGAGATATAGTTGGAAGGGGGAAGGAAGCTTCTACAATAAGTGAATTTTTTATATTAATTTCTTGGTGACTTCAAGAGGAAGTCCACCAAGGGGGAGAAGGAGAAGGGACAACCAAGAAGAAGAAAGATAGGAGAGAAAAAGAAGAGAGATGAAGGGTTAGATAAGAAGCCAAGGTGATTTCCTTTGCTTCTAGTCTCCTAAATCTTCTCTCTTCTTCATCTTAAGTCTCTTGAACTCTTTCTTATGATGAATAATGTAGAAACATGTGAGAAAAAAGAAATGGAATTTGATTAAGGGAAGAAGCTCCAAGAGGGTTTTGGATAAGGGAAAAGAGAAGTAGATATTTTGGTAGGTTTAACATCAATTTTTGCTTCAAATTTATGCATGTTCTAGTGAAATATGTAACAACCTTTTTTTATTATTATACAATATAGAGTTCAAATACATCTCATTAATCAAAACGTACATACAACAAAATCAAACACATATATAACTACATCTAATTTATTCTTGTTGACCAATTCTGGAGATATGGGTTAAGGTGGATGCAACTTCACTGGGATCTGAACCAACTCGACCACAAACATATTATTTGATTCTGGGATCTGCCCAACATAAAGTAACTCGATCCAATGTACACTAAAATCCAGAGCCATAGAAAAATATGCATAACTAATTTTCTGAACATGAAATGGAAATATAGTGAGAGTTAAATACCAGTAAGTTCAACAATAAATTATCATCAATATAGCTCATCACATCATGTTCAGTTGTATAAACTACAGTAAATATCTTTGGTCACATGAATGCACTATATCTATGCACATGAGAATCGTACAGTAATGACATGTATGACAGGATTAATTATTTTCAGAATATCATATGATGACTATCAATAATTTATTCTCATATCAAGCAATCCCGGTCAGGGTGAGTATTTTCTACTCTCCGGCACGGGCTTTTCTCTCTCCGTCCGACATGGCACACGTTCTTTTTCTTTTCTCATTAACATATTTAGAACCGTTGGTAGGGCGTCCCCTACTGGTGCACCACACAGATTTACCATGTGACCGAGCTCATTTCTTTTCTTTTCACAATAATAGCCAAAAATCATTGGTAATCTTGCCATGAACATAACCATTTCAAATATCATTTTATTAAATATTTTCATGTCAAACTTTCACACTTAAGATGGTAAGAAGTTCGTGCAATGGCAATGGCTATGGCATATACTAGTCATTTATTATTTTCATTTATAAGATTCTTCTTCTTTTTTAAATATTATTTTTATTTCATTATTTTCTTGATGGAGGTTTTCATCCTATCTGACCTTCTCTTACTAATCACATCATAACTCCCTAAACTTAACTCCGACTTAGATGATCTTGGTGTCAATTTAAAGATGAAAAAATTATCTAAAACTATTATGTTGAATAGTTGAATGACATATTAAGAAATCATGTTGATATTACTCCCTCAAAATATAGGTTATTTCTTCTCGGGTAGGTTCTGACCTCTTCCTACTAATCTATCCATATCTCCCCCATACGAATTCCAAATTAAGTGATTCCAGTGGCTACAAATCTGTGAGAGATTTAGCAATAATTTTGATGTTAATAATTTATTTTAATTCTACACATAAGGTTACGAAAAATTAAAATACAGAAGCTATCTTAAAATATTCTTCCCTAATTAACCAATTTCTGACCACTGCATACTAATCAGACCATATCTACCTCATATGGACTCCAAATTGAGTGATTCCAATGGCTAAACATTCGTGAAACATATATCTATAATTAGTATGTTAACATTTTATTTTAAATCCTTACAGAATGTTCCCAAAAATTAAAACACAGAAGCTATCCTAACATATTCTTTCCTGATTAACCATTTTCTGACCACCACTTACTAATCAGACCATATCTACCTCATATGGACTTCAAATTGAGTGGTTTTAGTGGCTAAAATTCTGTTAGACATAGATCTACATTTGTCATGTTAACCATTTGTTTTAGTTCCGTACTGATTCTTCCCTGAATTTTAAAAATAGAAGCTTAAATGTTTTCTACCGATAGCCATACTTATGCAGAACTATCTACACCAGCCTAAGTATTCAAACATACATAATATGTAACAAGATATAGCAATATCCATGACCAATCATAAAATTTCTAAGATCAAAATCTCATTTAAATATTATAAGTTTCAAAGGATTACTTCTAGGTTGGTTCTCGGGTTTTTGGTCTTCAATTTGTGTAAAACAAATGCTTAAAATCACACTTTAATTTTCTACAGTGGACGAAGAGCACCATTGCTAAAAATTTGTAAGGGCCACTATGCTCGCTTGGGCGCTGTGGTGCTACTTGCTAAGCATGCCAGTACCGTGGCGCTAATTTTCAGGCGTCACAACACTACAATGCCTTTCTAATATGACTAGTGTAGAAAGGTCTAGAATAACTACAATTCAACATTTTTTCATGAAATTCTTTTCTTTTTCTCTACTTTTCTTCTTCCTTTGCTCCTACAACACAAAACACAAAACAAAGCTAATTCCTAATCATAGTTTATTTAAATCAAACAAAAAGTAAGTTTAAAGGGTATTAAAATATTGCTTAATTATGAATACATCATAAGGTAACTAAATAGCAAGAAAGGAAAGTTGTGGCTAATGTAATTCAGATAAATTGGGCCAAAATAAATTAGTTTTCAATTTCCTAAGTAGTTATCCCTAATAAATAAAGGGAAGAATTTTTTATTTTAAAGAAAACCTAGAAGGCAAAAATCATAATTCCCCAACCTCTTAAAGTAATATGCCAGGCATTAAGAGGAAAACCAGAGATATGAGGTAAGTGTGATTTTAAATTCAATTAGCAACTTTCTTAAGAGAAGATTAAAGCACTTGGAAAACTTGTGATTTTGATTTGGTTGAGAGATATAGTTGGAAGGGGGAAGTAAGCTTTTACAATATGTGAATTTTTTATATTAATTTCTTGGTGACTTCAAGAGGAAGTCCACCAAGGGGGAGAAGGAGAAGGGACAACCAAGAAGAAGGAAGGGAGAAGAAGAAAGATAGGAGAGAAAAAGAAGAGAGATGAAGGGTTAGATAAGAAGCCAAGGTGATTTCCTTTGCTTCTATTCTCCTAAATCTTCTCTCTTCTTCATCTTAAGTCTCTTGAACTCTTTCTTATAATGAATAATGTAGAAACATGTGAGAAAAAAGAAATGGAATTTGATTAAGGGAAGCAGCTCCAAGAGGGTTTTGGATAAGGGAAAAGAGAAGTAGATATTTTGGTAGGTTTAACATTAATTTTTGCTTCAAGTTTATGCATGTTCTAGTGAAATATGTAACAACCTTTTTTATTATTATCATTTATTATACAATATAGAGTTCACATACACCTCATTAATCAAAACGTACATACAACAAAATCAAACACATAATTAACTACATCTTATTTATTCTGGTTGACCAATTCTGGAGATATGGGTTCAGGTGGATGCAACTTCACTGGGATTTGAACCAACTCGACCACAAACATATTATTTGATTCTGGGATCTGCCCAACATAAAGTAACTCGATCCAATGTACACTAAAATCCAGAGCCATAGAAAAATATGCATAACTAATTTTCTGAACATGAAATGGAAATATAGTGAGAGTTAAATACTAGTAAGTTCAACAATAAATTATCATCAATATAGCTCATCACATCATGTTCAGTTGTATAAACTACAGTAAATATCTTTGGTCACATGAATGCACTATATCTATGCACATGAGAATCGTACAGTAATGACATGTATGACAGGATTAATTATTTTCAGAATATCATATGATGACTATCAATTTATTCTCATATCAAGCTACCCTAGTCAAGGTGAGTATTTTCTACTCTCCGGCATGGGCTTTTCTCGCTCTGTCCGACATGGCTTACTTTCTCTTTCTTTTCTTATTAACATGATCATAACCGTTGGTAGGGCGTCCTCTACTGGTGTACCACACGGATCGCCATGTGACCGTGCTTATTTCTTTTCTTTTTACATTAATTGCCAAAAATATGATTTGCAATAACAAGTATGTTCATCAAAATATAACTGTTATAAAAAATCATTGGTAATCATGACATGAACATAACCATTTCAAATATCACTTTATAAAATTTTTCCATGTCAAAATTTCATACTTAAGATGGTAAGAAGTTCAGACAATGGCAATGGCTATGGCATATACTAGTCATTTATTATTTTCATTTATAAGATTCTTCTTCTTTTTTAAATATTAATTTTATTTCTTTATGTTCTTGATGCAGGTTTTCATCCTATCCAACCTTCTCTTACTAATTAGAGCATAACTCCATCAATTTAACTCCGATGTTGGTGATCTTAATGTCACTTTCAAGATAAAACAATTTTCTAAAACTATTATGTTGAACAGTTTAGTGAAATATTATGAAATCAAGGTGATATTACTCCCTCAAAGTACAAGTTATTTCTTCTCGGATAGGTTTTGACCTCTACCTACTAATATGTCCATATCTCCTTCATAAGAATTCTAAATTAAGTTATTCTAGTGGCTGACAATCCGTGACACATATAGCAATAATGTTTATGCTAATAATTTATTTTAATTCCCTACAGAATGTTTTCAGAAATTAAAACACAGAAGCTATCCTAAAATATTCTTCCCTGATTAACCAATTTCTGACCACTGCATACGAATCGGACCATATCTACCACATATCGACTCCAAATTGAGTGATTCTAGTGGATAAAACTCCGTGACACATATATCTATAATTTTTATGTTAACCATTTATTTTAATTCCCTTCAGAAAATTTCCAGAAATTAAAAAATAGAAGCTATCCTAACATATTCTTCCCTGATTAATCATTTTCTGACCACTGCTTACTAATCAGACCATATCTACCACATATGGACTCCAAAGTGAGTGATTCCAGTGGTTAAAACTCCGTGACACATATGTCTATAATTCTTATGTTAACCATTTATTTTAATTCCCTATAGATAATTCCCACAAATTAAAACACAGATGCTATCCTAACATATTCTTTCCTGATTAACTATTTTCTGACCTCTGACTACTAATCAAACCATATCTACCTCATATGGACTCCAAATTGAGTGATTTCAATGGGTAACAATCTGTGAGACATAAGTATACATTTTTTACGTTATCCATTTCTTTAAATTCCTTACCTATTCATCTCCGAATTTCAAAAATAGAAGCTTAAAATTCTACCACCCATAGCCATATCCATGCAGAACTATCTACACCAACCTAAGTATTCAACATATATAATATGTAACATGATATAGCAACATCCATGACCAATCATTAAAGTTCTAAAATCAAAATCCCATATCAATATTACAAGTTTCAAAACTTTTCTTCAAAAAGAAATATTGTGAAACTTACCTTGAGCACTTAGTGCTTTAGATTTTTCCTTCTTCTTTCTTCCTTTCTTCCTCTCCTTTCCTCACTCTACCTTGCTTCTATTTTTTCTCTCCCTCACTTGGACGAAATTCTAATGTTATAAGGGTGGGTTTTGCTTATATAGACTATCAAATAATTTACCTTTGATAATCATGGGTCTACCTTATCACAATTAGGATGCACTTGGTTGAATTTTTGGAAAACAAACAACTTATGTTCTTGTCTTCCTCTTCCTTAGTCAAGATATGCATAGGAAAAGGAGATTTGTATTTTGAAAATTATGATGATATGTTCTTAAGATAAGGGACAAGGTGCCTTTGATTTAGGGATTCATTTCCTTTTTCTTTTGTCTTAATCAAGTATGATAGGTTTTCATTTTTAGGTTGCAAATTTCCAACCCTTGAATCTTCCTTGCTTAGCTAAAATTATTTGTGTAGGATAAAGATGTTTTGTCATAATGCTATGTATTATTACTCACTTGCTAAAATTATGAGTGTAAGATATAGATGTTTTGTCCTAATGCCATGTATTATCATACCACTTGCTAAAATTATGAATGTAGGATATCACACCACTTGCTAAATTTTTGTCTTAATGCCATGTCACCTAATCTTGATTACACTATTATTTCATCACTTTAATTTTTTTTCTCTTGGGTTTGGCCTCATTCTTTCCCATTTTCTTTACTTTGGTTAAAATTCAACCTTTCATAATGGGCTTGTCACATTTTTATGATTTTTGGGCTATCGGTCCAATTTCTATATCCTAGTCCAAGTCTATGTTTTATTTCTTCCTTGGGCTATCCTATTGGCTTGCTAAAAATTCATGTGAAGTAGAAAAACTATATATGAAGTGTCCATAGGTAAAAGCCCAATTTATGAGTGGAGATACTAAACTTAATAACTTTAACTCTTAAATTAGGAAAAATTACCCGAATCCAATCTTCTTGAAATTTTAATACCTTTACTGACTTCACAAAAATTTATCTTTCTTACCCAAGAATTTCACCTTTCTTTATTTCTTATGGGATGTTACAAAATATGTATATGTATGGAGCTTAATGAAAATTTTGGCTTGTTCTTAGTGTAATTTGTGGTTTGGGTGTGTATTGGGTATGATTTTATGAGTAATGGTTTCTCATGAAAAAGGAAGGTAAAAGAGGCAATCTAAGGAGTATTAAGCCTAATTCACCCATCATACATGTGATATGCTTAATAAAAAGCTTATGTATTCATATATGGCAATACTTTTGGCTAGTTTAGCATATACATGAAGAAGTGGAATGGAATAAGACAACAAGGTAAATTTCAGACACAGAACACAGCCGTGGTCTGTACAAGTAGGAAAGACGTGCAGCACCCAGCATGGTCGTGTACCAAGACACGACCAGGCGGTGCTAAGGGCTAGTTTTGCCCTATTTATCTTTCAAATTGCATCAAATGTATCTCATCAATTAGATGGTGATTAGAAAAATCTAATTAAAGAAGAATGCCCTATAATTAATGTATGGTAAGGTTAAATTCTTCATTCTTTATTATGTGAAACTATAATATGCATTATGTATTAATACATACTTGTAAAACAAATAATGAATGTGGTTGATGCATAACCCCATTGTGATGATGATGGTCAACATGATACTAATGATGAGTTACTTGATGCATACTTGATATGTTTGTGAAATGAAAAGAATGATGTGATGTATGTGGTTGAATATTATATATATATATATATATATATATATATGGATTACCCTTGCAATAGCAAGGTGATTAAACGGGGTTGTATGGTTTAAGACAGTACCGAATAGAGGACTCCCTATTAGCCTTGACTGAGCAGGGGGAAGTATGGCCACTCTAACTGAGTGAGAGTGGTATGTCAGTAGCATATAGGTGAAGGATCATATTATTTTGTTACAGAGATGGAGACGGATGACATATAATTAACCACTATGCATGGTGTTCTTCTTGTTGCAATCATAATTGTGAAGTATCTGTGTATTGTAATATCCTTAATTTCATTTCTTTTATTAATAAAGGTACATAAATATTTAATGTAACATCTATAATTTTGTTTCTTTAAAGATACATAAATATTTAATTAAAAATTTATTAGACAATTTTTAGATATCTAAGAAAATATAATCCTTAGAAATTCTTCACCTTACGTGTATGCATAGAAATGTTCTAACATTAATGGAATAGGTAAAGAGAGAAAAAATTAAGAGGAATTATTAGAAATAAACATGCTAAAGAAAGTTGAAATTCTTGGGTAAGGAAGATAAATTTTTGTGAAGTAAGTAAAGGTCTTAAATTTTCAAGAAGATTGGATTAGGGTAATTTTTCTTAATTTGATAGTTAAAGTTACTAAGTTTAGTATCTCCACCGATAAATTGAGCTTTCACCTATGGACACTTCATATAGAGTTTTTCTACTTCACATAAGTTTCTAGCAAGCCCATTGGATAACCTAAGCAAGAAATAAAACATAGACTTGGACTAGGATATAGAAATTGGATCGGTAGCCCAAAAATCATGAAAATGTGACCAAACCCATTATGAAATGTAGAATTCTAACCAAAGTAAAGAAAGTGGGCAAGAATGAGCCCAAACCCAAGAGGAAAAATAAAAGTGATGAAATAATGGTGTAATCAAGATTAGGTGACATGGCATTAAGACAAAAGTTTAGCAAGTGGTGTGATATCCTACATTCATAATTTTAGCAAGTGGTATGATAGTACAAGGCTTTAGGACAAAACATCTATATCCTACACTCATAATTTTAGCAAGTGGTATGATAATACATGGCATTAGGACAAAACATTTCTATCCTACACAAATAATTTCAACCAAATAATGGAGATTCAAGGGTTAGAAATTTGCCACCTAAAAAGGCAAACCTATCATACTTGATTAAGACAAAAGAAAAAGGAAATGAATCCCTAAATCAAAAGGACCTTGTCCCTTATCTTAAGAACATATTATCATAATTTTCAAAATACAAATCTCTTTTTTCCTATGCATATCTTGACTAAGGAAGAGGAAGACAAGAACATGAGTTGCTTGTTTTTCAAAAATTCAACCAAGTGTATCCTAATTGTGATAAGGTAGACCCATGATCGTGAAAGGTGAATTATTTGATGGTCGATTTAAGCAAAACCCACCCCTATAACATTGGAATGTCTTCCAAGTGAGGGAGAGGAAAAATAGAAGCAAGATAGAGTGAGAAAAAGAGAGGAAGAAAGGAAGAAAGAGGAAGGAGAAGTATAAAGGACTAAGTGCTTAAGGTAAGTTTAACAATATTTCTTTATGAAGAAAATATTTGAAACTTGTAATATTTATATGAGATTTAGATCTTAGAACTTTGATGTTTGGTCATGGATGTTTCTATATCATGTTACATATTATGTATGTTTGAATACTTAGGCTGGTGTAGATAGTTCTGTATAGGTATGGCTATGGGTGAAAAAATTTTAAGCTTCTGTTTTTAAAATTCTAGGAAGAATCAGTAAGGAATTAAAATAAATGGTTAACATGAAAAATGTAGATCTATGTCTCACGGATATTTAGACACTGAAATCACTCATTTTGGACTCCATATGAGGTAGATATAGTCCGATTAGTATACAGTGGTTAGAAAATGGTTAATCAGGGAAAAATATGTTAGGTTAGCTTATGTGTTTTAATTTCTGGGAACATTCTGCAGGGAATTAAAATAAATGGTTAACATAAGAATTATAGATATGTGTGTCATGGATTTTTAGCCACTGGAATCACTCAATGTGGACTTTGTATGAGGCAGATATGGTATGATTAGTATGTAGTGGTCAAAAATTGGTTAATCAAGGAAGAATATTTTAGACTAGCTTCTGTGTTTTAATTTTTGGGAATATTCTGTAGGGAATTAAAATATATGACTAACATTAAACTTATTTCTATATGTGTCACGGAGTTTTAGCCATTGGAATCACGTAATTTGGAATTCGTATGAGGGAGATATGGACAGATTAGTAGTAGAGGTCAAAACCTACCCGAGAAGAAATAACCTGCACATTGAGGGACTAATATCACCTTGATTTCTTAATATTTCGCTAAATTTTTTAACATAATAGTTTTAGATAATTGTTTTATCTTTAACGTGACACCAAGATCACCTATATCGGAGTTAAATAGATGGAGTTATGCTCTGATTAGTAAGAGAAGTTCAGATAGGATGAAAACCTGCATCCAGAAAATAAAGAAATAAAATTAATATTTAAAAAAGAAGAAGAATCTTATCAATGAAAATAATAAATGACTAGTATATGCCATAGCCATTGCCATTGTATGAACTTCTTACCATCTTAAGTGTAAAATTTTGACATGGAAATATTTTATAAAGTGATATTTGAAATGCTTATGTTCATGGCATGATTACCAATGATTTTTGGTAATAGTTATATTTTGATGAACATACTTGTTATTAAAAGCATATTTTTGGCTATCATTGAGAAAAGAAAAGAAATGAGCACGGTCACATGGCAATCCGTGTGGTGCACCAGTAGGGGACACCCTACCAACGGTTATGATCATGTTAATGAGAAAAGAAAGAAAAAGTGAGCTATGTCGGATGGAGTGAGAAAAGCCCATACCGGAGACTGGAAATTACACACCCTAACCGAGGTAGCTTGATATGAGAATAAATTGATAGTCATCATATGATATTCTGAAAATAGTTAATCCTGTCATACATGTCATTATTGTACGATTCTCATGTGCATAGATATAATGCATTCATGTGACCAAAGATATTTGCTATAGTTTACACAGCTGAACATGATATGAAGAGCTATATTAATGATGATTTATTGTTGAACTTACTAGGATTTAATTCTCACTATATTTCCATGTCATGTTCAGAAGAATAATTATGCAGATTTTCTCTATGGCACTGGCTTTTAGCGTATGTTGGATCAAGTTACTCTATTTTGAGTTGATTACAGTAATATATATGGTGTCTATGGTCGAGTTGACTAAGATCCCGGTGAAGGTGCAACCACCCGCACCTGTATCTCCGGAACTAGTCAACAGGGATGAATAAAATTTAATTATATATGTGTTAGACTTTTGTATGAATGTTATTGATTAATGATATGTATGTAAACTTTGTATTGTATAAATTAAATAAATGTTATTTTGAGTTAAGTTGTTACGAGATAATGACTTCATGGTATTTTTTTTAAAAAAAAAATTGTTACTTAAATGGAGTTGTTACATGTATAATATAGTTATACATGCTATCTGTGATTGTTATGCTTTTGCCATAAAATATTGATATTTTCTGTAACTTATATAGTTGAACATAATACTGTGATGTTTAATTATTATATGATGTATTTAATGTTGAACCTGTTAAGATTTTGTTCTCATTAATGTTTAGTGTTATGTTTAGACAAAAGCAGTTAAGTGTTGGTAGTCTTCATGGCATTGGTTTTAGAGTTTTAGATGGTGGAGATACCCTATTTGGATCAATTCACCATTTTACAAGACATCATAGTAGTGAACATCATCGAGATTCTGACACCTCCTCCCCCACCCTTTGCATCTCAAGGGTGATGTGCTGATTAGGATCTAACAGTAGTAAAATGAAAATTATGTAACTATATGACTTAGTGTGCCTTTTGAAGGATTAATCCATGGTACTTCCCTATTTTGATGACATGAGTAGTACCCAAGATTACTCATGTACGAACACTAATCACTGATGTAACCTTTTGCTAAGACGATAATGAAATATACATTTTTTCCACATGTGCATTATTTAATGTCTAGTTATAATATTTATATATATAGATTCCATGTAAAAAAATCTGATTCTTACATGTCCTATGAACAAAAGAAACTCGAAATATCTCCTCTTGGTTTCTTGATTGTGCTGAAACATATAAAAAGAGAGGACATTTTTTAGACCTGATGTCGTGCTTCATGCTATTTTTGTGGCCTTGGAACATCTGGGACATAGAACATGGCTAGGCTATGTCACAAAACATAGTTATGTCGTGCTTGAGGCTGTTTATCCTTTCTTAGATCTTTTAAAGTCTATTATTTGCATAGTTCTTCTTTGGCCTGCTCCAAGTCCAGAAAACTCTTCAAATATTCATTTTTGCCTTAGTTCCTAGGCGCTCTTGCTCACCTACAAAAAGAGAATACAACCAAGCAGTATCCAAACAACGAAATAAAATAGAACGAAAAAGGGAAATAATCACAAGTCAACAACAAGTTAAGGGACAAAAGATAGCACATTAAGGCATAATTTTCTCATTTATCATAAGCATTATCTACTCACTGAATATTCATGTCAAAGTTTCCTAGCTCCTTAGGGCACTTTTCTAAGTAGAGTCAACTAAAAAGGACTCCAAAAATACGTTCTGGAGGCCTAAAAACCTAGAGAATGACTCCAAAACTATGAATATTAAGCTCTAAGAGATTGATTAACGTTGGTCAATGAAACTGGGTATTATTGAAAGGTGGCGCAAGGGGGCACATATGGCCTCTATAGAGGTGTTCTAGCCAAGAAATATTGGCTCCAAAGGTTTTTCCACCTCCTACATCTTGCTGTAGGGTTAGTTTTTCATTTTGAGTACTCTAAATAGGAGTTTCTAACAGTTTTTTTGCTAGTTTAGGTGGAATTAATTGACTAGACTTGTAGTTCTTGATGCGTATTTTCGCAAGTGTATGAATCGTTCAAGTAATAAAGTGTACAAAAGTACGGACATCGAACCGACAAGGAATGGCGTTACTAAGTACCGAAATTGACTAATCCTAATTTTATCTGAAAACCAAATTGTTGATTTTTTAAAAGGCAAATTAACTTACAAATAAATGCAAAGAACACAATTGAATGTTGTTCACAAATGATTAAAAATGCTAAGGCATTTGATTTCGCTGAATCAATTCAATTCGATTTCAAGGCATGTTATATGAGAATCAAAGCTACAAGTGATGGTTGAAAAACCCAAACTTATCTAATACTCTCTCTCGAGTTATATTAGAATTACTTATCTATGATAATCAACTATATTTCTATGAAGATTTAATCACAAACAAGCACATTATGATCTATGGAATTTCGGGAATAACCACATACATCATGCATTAGTTCTCACACTCGCATTCAACATATGGTATTGGTCACAAGAAGCATTCATTACACATCTCCTCTCGGTCTCAATAGAATGCAACTAATCATCTAAATCTTGGCCAGAAATTTAGAAGCATTAAGCATGGAAATAAATACTCATCTTGAAAACAATGAACTCATATAATCATATCCAACAAAATCAGAGTTTCATGATTCAACTACATCATAGCCTTAGCGAAAATGAATTAGCTCATAATGGAAACAAGAATAGCTAATATCTCAACTGAATACATCAATACAAATTCAAAATAAACTGCAGAAAAACAAAGCTAAGGAGAAGAGATGAAGAACTCTTGGAGAAGAACACTTGGCAGCAACAATGGTGATGATCCTTCAAGGCTCTCCAAGCTTTCTCTCCAAAATGGCTTCCTCTCCTCCAAAAACGCCTCTCCTAAGTCTATTTCGCCGTCCCCTCTCTCTGTACCTTATGGTATTTATAGATCCATGGTTTTGGGGACAATTTTGGAACAAAAATCATAGAAAACGCATTTGGCCGCTGAACCTCGCCACTGGCGAACGGATTCTCGCCGCGGCGAGATTCTGGAGTCTCGAGTTTCACCGGCGGCAAGACACACTTCGCCGCCGGCGAACTCATTGGGCCGACGGAAAAAATGATCTCGCCGGTGGCCAGATTTGATTCCAAAATTCGCGCTCTCGGGAAAGTTTGCTGCAGCATTTTCGCCACGGCAAAAATATTCTCGCCGCAGCCAGATTTTCAAACCTTGAAACTTGATTTTCTTGATTCTCACTCAACCCCGGTCATTGGAATTTGTCCCAAACTTCTCCAAACTTATGATTTTACCTGAAATTGCACTTTAAACACGAAATACCCGTGAAATGACATTTGTGGATTAAATAATCAAATAACCACAATTTTCACACAAATATCAATATTTAAATCATAACAAAAGTGAAATAATATGACTCTTATCAGTTCTCATCGTTTTGAATCTGATGGTGCTAGTGGTGTCATAAATAGAGGTTTGAAAGTCCTTGAACCAATATTTTCCTAAAAATGTAGAGAGAGAAATTGAAGGTTTAGATAGAGAAAAGAAGGTTTGGGTCATTCTAGGGTTGCTTGCACCCTTTTGCAGAAAGCAAAATCCCCATTGTCCATGTCAAGCACATAAAAATCTGCAGGGAACACCAAATCATCTACCTGCACCAAGACATCCTCAATTATTCCCTTAGGATATGCAGTGGACCTATTTGCTAGTTGAATTATCAAATTTACATATTTCAATGGTCCCAAATTCAAATATATATATACAGAATATGGCATAACATTGATGGAAGCTCCTAAATCTAACATAGCCTTTTCAATGCTAGTTCCCCCAATTTTGCATGGAATAGTAAACATACCTGGATTCTTGCATTTAGTGGGAAGTTTTGTTTGTATTATGGAAGATACATTTTGACTCATCTGAACCTTTTCAAATCCCATCAATTTTTGCCTTCTCTTTTGAGTACACAATTCTTTTAAGAACTTTTCATATCTTGGCACCTATTTAATGGCATCTAGAAGGGGGAGATTAACTTCACATTTTCCAAAGATGTCATACAATTCAGAAGTTTTCTCATTTAACCTATTTTCTTTAAGAGCTTATGGAAAAGGAGGTGCTACTTCATAATGTAAAGTAGATGGAGACTTACCTGTAGGTGATTCATTCTCCTTAATTAATTTTTCATGTTTCTTAGGAGAAGAGGGTGCTAGTGGACTTTCAATTTTCTTAACATTCCTTAAAATAATTGCACTGAAATTTTCTCTACGATTCACCACAATTTAAGAAGGTAACTTACCTGAGTTTTGAGTATCCAATCGACTCTTTGTGGTTGCTAATTCCCCTACTTAAGTTGTTAGGTTCTGAATGCTAGCTCTTATCTCTTGCTGAAATTGATGAGAATTATGTACAAGAGTTTTCACAATCTCTTCCAATGGATTACTTACCTGGTGATCCTGGGATGCATTCTGTCTAGGGTAATAGGCCTGTTGATTTTACTAAAAAAAATTTCCTCTAGGCCTATTTTGTGCATTCCCATATCTAAAATTGGGATGATCCTTCCATCCAAGATTATATGTATTAGCATAAGGATCATACCTTTTTGGTTGGACAGGAAAACCTCTTACAACATTCGCTTGTTCTGTGGACTCCTCTTGAAGTGTAGGACACATGTCAATTGGGTGCCCTGTGGCTGAACATATTCCACATACTTTAACTTGCTGCGGTGTACCTGTAGCCATTTGGCGCACAAGAGAGGTAACTTCATATATCTGTTGCTGAAGAGAAATGGTACTTACCTTATGGGCATGTCTTGGAGGATCATGCCTAATGCCAAATTGTTGGGAGTTGGTAGCCATATTTGATATCAGGACTCTAGCTACTTCAGGAGTCTTGTCTACTAGTGCTCCTTCACTAGCTGCATCTACCATGCTCATGTCTCCTTGTGAAAGACCTTCATAGAAATATTGGATTAGTAGCTGCTCACTAATTTGATGATGTGGGCAGATTGCACAAAGCTTTTAAAATCTTTCCCAATATTCATAAAGTGTTTTTCCATGCAATTTTCTAATGCCACATATTTCTTTCCTAATATTAGCAGTCCTAGATGCAGGAAAATATCATTCTAGAAATATTCTTTTCATCTCATTCCATGTGGTGATAGTGCCAGAAGGTAAATAATATAGCTAATCTTTAGCTGAATCTCTTAATGAAAAAGGAAAAGCCATAAGTTTTATTTGTTCCTCAGTTACTCCAAGGGGCTTCATTCTAGTACATACCACATGGAATTTGTAACATCCTTAATTTCATTTCTTTTATTAATAAAGGTACATAAATATTCCCTAATTTTGTTTCTTTAAAGATACATAAATATTTAATTAAGAAAATATAATCCTTAGAAATTCTTCACCTTATGTGTATGCATGGAAAATGTTTCTAACATTAAGGGAACAAGTAAAGAGAGAAAACTTAATAGGAAAAATTAAAAATAACATACTAAAGATAGGCGAAATTCTTTGGTAAGGAAGATAAATTTTTGTGAAGTAACTAAAGGTCTTAAAATTTTAAATAGATTGGATTAGGGTAATTTTTCCTAATTCAAGAGCAAGAAATTTTTAAGTTTAACATCTCCACCCATAAATTGGGCTTTCACCTATGGACATTTCATATAGAGTTTTTCCACTTCACATAAGTTTCTAGCAAGCCCATTGGATAACCTAAGCAAGAAATAAAACATAGACTTGGACTAAGATATAGAAGTTGGACAAGTAGCCCAAAAATTATGAAAATGTGACCAAACTCTCCAAGAAAGGTAGAATTTTATCCAAAGCAAAGGAAATGGGTAGGAATAAGCCCAAATCCAAGAGGAAAAATAAAATCAAATAAATCATGTCATGAAATAATAGTGTAATAATAATAAAGATTAGATTATATGGCATTAAGACAAAAATTCAGTAAGTGGTGTGACATCATACATTTATAATTTTAGCAAGTGGTATGATGATACATGGCATTAGGACAAACATCTATCTCCTGCACTCATAATTTTAGCAAGTGGGTAATAATACATAGCATTATGAAAAAACATCCTTATCCTACACAAATAATTTTAGCTAAACAAGGAATATTCAAGGGTTGCAAATTTTCCACCTAAAAAGGAAAACCTATCATACTTGATTAAGACAAAAGAAAAAGAAAATGAATCCCTAAATCAAAGGGACCTTGTCCCTTATCTTAAGAACATATTATCATAATTTTCAAAATACAAATCTTATTTTCCTATGCATATCTTAACTAAGGAAGAGGAAGACAAGAACATGAGTTGTTTGTTTTCCCAAAATCAACCAAGTGCATCCTAATTGTGATAAGGTAGACCCATGATCATGAAAGTTGAATTATTTGATAGTATATTTAAGTAAAACCCACCCTTATAACATTATAATTTCGTCCAAGTGAGGGAGAGGAAAAATATAAGCAAGGTAGAGTGAGGAAAGGAGAGGAAGGAGAAGTCTAGAAGTCTAAGTGCTCAAGGTAGGTTTAGCAATATTTCTTTTTGAAAAGTCTTGAAATTTGTAACATTTATATCGGATTTTGATCTTAGAACTTTGATGATTGGTCATGGATGTTGCTATATCATGTTACATATTAATCTTGCATGTGATGTATGTTTGAATACTTAGGCAGGTGTAGATAATTCTGCAGAGGTATGGCTATGGGTGGCAAAATTTTACGCTTCTGTTTTTAAAATTCTAGGAAGAATCGGTAATCAATTAAAACAAATGGTTAACATAAAAAGTGTAGATCTATGTCTCACAAATTTTTAGCCACTGGAATCACTTAATTTAGAGTCATATGAGGTAGATATGGTCCGATTAATAAGCAGTGGTAAAAAAGTAGTTAATCAGGGAAGAATCTGTTAGGAAAGCTTATGTGTTTGAATTTCTAGGAACATTCTATAGGGAATTAAAATAACTGGTTAACATAAAAATTATATATGTGTGTGTGTGTGTGTGTTACATAATTTTAGCCACTGGAATCACTCAATTTAAAATTCTTATGAGGGAGATATGGACAGATTAGTAAGTAGAGGTCAGAACCTACCCAAGAAGAAATAACTTACAACTTGAGCAAGTAATATCACCACGATTCCTTAATATTTAGCTAAACTATTCAACATAATAGTTTTAGATAATTGTTTTATCTTTAAATTGACACCAATATCACTTATATCAGAGTTAAAATAAGGGAGTTATTCTCCAATTAGTAAGAGAAGGTTAAACAGGATGAAAACCTGCATCAGGGAATAACTCAACATAAAGCATGGCCGTGTTTCAAGGCATGGCCAGGCCGTGTTCTATACTGGAAATGGTATTTTGAAGCGTAAAGCATGGCTGTTTTATAGTAAATGGCCAAGCCGTGTTATAAGATACGTTTCGGCCGGTTTGGAAGTTGGTAAAACTTATTTTCAACATTTTGTCTACTCTAAATGAACCTAATTAACTATTGGATATTAGTAGAAACCAAATTGATGAAGAATGCTATATTAAATTTGTGAGAAAATGTGTTGGAAATGATATAAGTAGGAGAAAAGTGACTAGATGCCATGCATAAAGAAAATGAAGAGATAAAAATCATATTTAAAAAAGAAGAAGAATCTTATAAATGACTAGTATATGCCATAGCCATTGCCATTGTATGAACTATTTACCATCTTAAGTGTGTAATTTTGACATGAAAACATTTGTGTTGAAACATTATGGCATGTGAGTATAATGAACATACTTGTTATTGAAATCATATTTTTGGCTATTAATGTGAAAAGAAAAGAAATAAGCACAGTCATATAACAATTCCTGTGGTGCACCGGCAGGGGATGTCCTACCAATGGTTATGATTATGTTAATGAGAAAAGAAAGAGAAAGTGTGCCATGTTGGATGGAGCGAGAAAAGCTCGTACTGGAGAGTAAAAAATACTCACCCTGACTGGGGTAGATTGATATGAGAATAAACTGATAGACAACATATGATATTCTGAAAATAGTTAATCCTGCCATACATGTCATTATTGTACGGTTTTCATGTGCATAGATAAAGTACATTCATGTGACCTAAGGTATTTGCTGTAGCTTATACAGATGAACATGACGTGATGAATTATATTGATTATGATTTATTGTTGAACCTACTGGGATTTGATTCTCACTATTTTTTCATATCATGTTCAGAAGATTAAGTATGCAGCTATTTTCCATGACTCTTATTATTGTTGTATGTTGGATCAAGTTGCCTTACCTTGGGTAAATACCGATTATATCGGATGTATCAGTAGTAAACGTGACTGAGATTCTGGTGGACCATGACTTTTATTATTGTTGTATGTTGGATCAAGTTGCCTTACCTTGGGTAAATACCGATTATATCGGATGTATCAGTAGTAAACGTGACTGAGATTCTGGTGGAGGTGCTGCCACCCACACCAGCACCCCCGAAAGTAGTCTACGTGGATGATTAGGCCTCATATGTATATGTATATGTTAAACTTTTGTACGGGTGTTTGTAAGTTAATGATGTGTATATAAACTCAGTATTGTATAAATTAAATAAATGTTATTTTGAGTTAAGTTGTAACGAGGTAATAACTTCATGGAATTTTACAAATATAGAAAAACTTTTGTTACATAAATAGAGTTGTTACAGAATTCCTTCAAGTGTTTATACAGGTCTTCACCAGCAAGACCATGAAAATTAGGTAAGAGATGAAGTAATCCAGATTTCAACTCAAAATTAACATTGTCATCAAGATTAGGAAAAGTAATGCATAAGGGTTGTTGATGCAAATCTAGAGCTACAAGCTCCTTCAGAGTGGGGTGTCTCGCCATGATTACTTCTTCTTTTTCTTGATCGATGTTCTCTTCTATGCCTGTATATAGATTTTCCAATATCTGGATTGAACTTTAAATCTTGAGAATTAGAAGAACGAGTCACAAGCATAAATCAAAATAAAAACCACAAAAAGTAATAGACACAATCCCCGGCAACGATGCCAAAATTTAGTGCGTACTGTCGTAGGTACACCAAAATTAGTACCTAACCTCTCAACTAACTAGTAGTAGTGGGAGTAAAGGTTGATCCCATAGAGACTGGTCTTACCTTATGTGATTGAGAAATAGGGGGATTGATAATCACAATTAAAGTGAAGTAAACAATAATGAAAATAATTAAGAGAGATTATTAAGAGAGACGTTGGTTTTGGTTGATATCCACCATCAAGGGATTGTATTGATCACTGACAAAATCATCAATCTTAAACCAAAAATCTATCATTGGGATCCTATCCCTGTTCCTCCTTAAGCCTAGTAAATGGATAACAATCACACCAATTAAATCGTAATTAATAAGATATCCTTTAACAAAACAGTAAAGTCTAACTTATTAATCGCATGAAGAACTAGAGAAATTGATATAGCTAAATAAATATAAATGCATCGGTTATATCTAATTGAGTTAATTATTCATCATAGGGTTAATGATTTATAATCCAAAATCCTTAAACCTATTTCCTTCATGATTATAGTAATGAAAACTTTGTTCAAAACCTAATTTAGTAGTAGATAAAGACATACAATATACTAGTAGGCCCCCTTAGTAATCATATGAATAACCATTAAGAAAAGAAAAGCATATGAATAATCAATACCCGGTTAAGATTAAATTAATGAAATCAATTCCAAATCTTACAATGCATATCAATCTCTTGAGATTTCAATCTTTCTCTACCAACTAAAATTAATTCAGCTACGCAGGGCCATAAGAAAATCTAAAAAAGAATTAAAGAAAAGAATTAAGAAATTTGATGCCCTTTGATGCTTCCTCTCTTCTCTTTTTATAGATTGGCTTCTCCTCATTGATGTAAAACTGTTCTTAGGTCAAATCCCGGTCTGTTGGGCTTCAACTGGAGTAAAAAAGACCTAAAAATAGTGAATTCAGCAATCTAGTGCTGTGGTGAGTGTTGTGGTGTGCTTCACGGGCGTCACGTTGCCCTGTGCCTAGCACCGTGGCGCTCGGTGCTTTTGGGAACTCCTTGCCAAGGTGCTCCAAGGTTGCGACGATGCAGCACTGCGGTGCTTGGAGATCCATGGAATTTGCAAATTGCTGAACATGAAAGTTATAGCTCTATGTCTCTTCTTTCCATAGCCGCTTGAATCACCTCAATCGGAGTCCAAATGAGTGAGATATGCCTCAATTAGTCACGAAGGGTCAAAAATTAGCATTTTTCCACGAATTAAATAAAAAACAACTTAAAATATGTCTCTTTATTTTCCTCTTCTTTTCTTCTTTTTTCCTCCTTAAACAAAAAACACAAAGCTCAATTAAATTCTATTTATTTCTTACTCAAATTAAATAAAAAACAACTAAAAATATGCTAAAGACATGCTTAATTTATAGCATGTCAGCCTACTAATAAAGAGGTTGTTGAATTAACCCTAAATGCCAAATTCCACGAGAAAATTACAACAAGAGAGGAAGCTCCAAAAGTACAGCAAACAAGTACGGATCTTTCTATATTGTTACCAATTTCTAATAATATGCCTATACCTTCTATTTTGTAGTATCTAGACCTAGGTTTAAAGAGCTTCCCTAGCCTCTTAAAGGGCATATACAGTGGAGAACCACCCACAGTAATAACCTCAAATAAATATGCCTTATTCAAAGATAGAGGAAACACGCCCCCCTGTTTTGGCAAAAACTCAAAAAGAAGAAATTAAATTGGATGCCAAAAGCTACTCAAGACATCGGTTATTTCCAAGTAAGTTGAGTTCTCATTTAATTAAACCTTTGACTAATGCTGACTTCCCTCCTTATAATATAGTTGAACCTCAAAATTCAACACATTCAAAGGCAAGCCAATTCAAAGTTGACATCAAGGATCCTCCTTGAATGACATAAGGAGCTTTGAGTCGAGCCAACGACATTAAACAAAGACACTTATTGGGTGGCAACCCAATGGAAATCAGAAATATTCAAGGACTAGTAATGCAGCCCTCTTATTCCACCCTAAAAAAATTCAAGAAAGTCTACTTAACCCATGTTTTCAAATATCCTTTCCTACTCTTATCTTTCTTTCACATTGAGGACAATGTAAAGTTTGAATGTAGGGGTAGAAGTAGATTTGTCTGAATAATTGTGACACTATTTTGAGCATCAATTTTTTTATTTTTACTATTAATGCACTTTTATTGCGTTTAGCAAGTTAAGTGATTGTGTATGTTTTGAAATGTTAGGCATAACCAATAGACAATGATATGACTATCCAAACTTTCTTTAACTCTTGAAAAATGTAAAACATTCATGGTTGTGTGCAATTTTATCCCTTTTGCAATTTATTACTTTTGACTTTAGAATCCTAAAATATTTTTACACAATAAATTTGGGCATTCAATTTATCTTTTTCTTAAAGAAAGTTTATATAATTCAAAAATACCTCATAATCTCCACAGGATTCTAGAACTTATTTGAATTCTGCTTGAGGCAAAATCCTTGGCTAATACTATTATTTAGGAGATGATTTAGGTATTATTTGATAGATTGAGCCGTTCAAGCCTAGCCTAAGCAATGAAATATCCTTAGTTCCTCTATTTTAAGTTTAATGAACTTTTCCTTCTAAAAGCCACAAATGAGCCAAAAGCCAAATTTTGTATGAATATCCTTATTTTTGATCCTATTCACTCACTCCATGATTATTTTTCTAAATAATTTTTTTGTAGAGTTTTATTTACAAAAGGGTGGAAGGGTGGAGCAAGGAAAAGAAAATAATTATGAAAAAAAATGAATTAAGCAAAGGAAAGAGAAGAAAAATCCAAAGAGGATAAAAGCAAATGTTGTGGATGAAAAAAAAATTAGAGAATTGAGGAAAATGATGGATTAAATTTAATTGAAACAAGAAAATGAGTGTGGGGGAAAAATCTCCCAAAATTTAAAAAAGATCAATAGATCATATTTAATCATGTGGTGCTGGGTGATTGAACCTAAATTTGTATCCTTTATCTTACCTTATATCCTGGCCTTATTACAAGCTAAAATAAAAAGTCCTATTGATCCTAGAGGTAGTTTTGGCCTACATTAGTGGAGAGTGGCATGACGAATAAGCATATGAAAATCCAAAACTAATTAGAGATATACAACCAAAATTTTGGCATATATATACTCATCCTAGTAAAAGAAACTTTATTGACCCAATAACACACACACACACGGGATTCAGAACGATAAAATAATGGATTGCATTTGTGTTAATCTTGTGCATGATTATGACCTTCCAAATTTTTTCTAGACTATATTTTCAAGTTATGAGGTAAACTTTTGGTAAGCCTTACACTCACTACATATATTGATTGTTGTTTTTCATCTTTAGGGATTATTTTGCTTGAGAACAAGCAGAAGGTTAAGTGTGGGGATATTTGATGTGATTTTAATTAAGCATGATATTAATACCTTTAAACTTAATTTTTATTTGATTTAAGTAAAATATTATTAGGAATTATCTTAGTTTTGTGTTTTGTGTTGTAGGAACAAAGGAAGAAGAAAAGAGAAGAAAAAGATAAGAAATTCATGGAAAAATGCTAACTTGCAGTGATTCTAGACCTTTCAGAATTGTTTAGAACATATTTCGCCCATATGAACTCCAATCAAAGTGATTCAAGTGGCTGTGAAACTATAGAACAATTATCAACAATTTTTATGTTGAACCCGTTGTCAAATTCAGGAGCTTTCATAGTGTTACAGAGCTAGAAAATCAGAATAACAGTGCAGCAGGATGAATCCTAACCTTTGGTCACTAATTATGGCATATCACCTTCAATTTAGATCGGATTAAGATGATTATAGCGGCTATGGAAAGAAGAGACATAGATTTACAATATTTGTGTTTGGTACTTTGGAAAATTCTGGAATTTTTGGTTTTCCACAGGTCTCACAGTAGAGTGTTGCAACGCTGCATCATTGCAGATTTTGAGGGCCGTGGCGCTCCCTTGTGCACCACGGCGTTCGCTACTGATATGATCTTAATTAAGCATGATATTAATACCTTTAAACTTACTTTTTTTATTTAAGTAAAATATGATTAGCAAATAGCTGAATTTTTTGTTTTCTGTTGTAGGAACAAAGGAAGAAGAAAAGAGAAGAAAAATATAAGAAATTCATGGAAAAATGCTACATTGTAGCGATTTCAGACCTTTTAGCACTGTTTAGAACATAACTCCCACTTATGAAGTCCAATCAAATTGATTCAAGTTACAGTTAAAAGATAATACAAATATATACAACTTTTATGTTGAACACTTGGTCAAATTCGGGAGATTTAATAGGGTTAAAGAGCCAGCAAAATCAGAATCATAGTGCTGCAGGATGAATTCTGACCTTTGATCACTAATGTTTGTATATCTCCTTTAATTTAGATTGGATTACGGTGATTCCAGTAGAGATGAAAAGAAGAGACATAGAGCTACAACTTTTATGTTCGGCACTTTGGAAAATTCTTGAATTTTCTATGCGCTGCGATGCTCGAATATCATAACCAAAGCACCCCCGACACTAGCTCAGGCACCATGACACCCAGATGGCCACTTTTTGTAGTGCCACGGCACTCGTGTAGCACGCCGTGGTGCTCATCGCTACATTAGTTTGTTGAATTTATGATTTTTAGGTCTTCTTAACTCCAATTAAAGCCCGATGGGCCGAGATTTGACCTAGAAACACTCCTACTTCGATTAAGATGAGTGAATCTATAAAAAAGGAGGAAAGCAATCAGAGAATTCATTGAATCAATCATTCAAGTTCTTACTTACATTCTTTAATTCTTCTGTAGAGTTTCTTATGGCCCTACGTGGCTAGTTACGTTTAGTTGGTAGAGGTAGATTGAAACCTTAAGGGATCTTCATGCATTGTGAGATTTGGATTTGATTTTATTATTTCACTCTTAATTGAGTGTTGATTATTCATCTGCTTTTCTTCTCAATGATTATTCATATGATTGCAAGGAGGCCTATTAGTATATTGTCTGTCTTAATTTACTGTTGAATTATGTTTTGAACAAAGTCTTCAATTCTGTGATTCATGACGCAAATAGATTTGAGGATTTTGGATTATAAATCATTGAACCTATGATAAATAATTAACTAAATTAGATATAGCCCATGTGTTTATATTTGTTTAGCTCTATCAGTTTCTCTAGTTCTTTATATGGTTAATAAGCTATGCTTTACCGATGTGCTAAAGGATTGCTTGTTAATGAGGGTTTAATTGGTGCGATTGTCATTAATTTACTATACTTAAGGAGGAACAGGGTTAGAAACCCAATGATAGATATTCAATTACAGATTGATTATATTGTCAATGATCAATGCAATCCCGTGACAGTAGATATCAACCAAAACCAACGCCTTTCTCATTAATTACTCTCTTAATTATTTTTCATTATTGTTTACTTTACTTAATTTGCGATTATTAATCCCCCCTTTTTCCAATTACATAAGGTAATATTAGTCTCTGTGGGATTGACCCTTACTCCCACTACTACAGGTTAGTTGAGAGGTAAGGTATTGATTTAGGTGTACCTGCGACAATATGCACCAAATTTTGGCGTCGTTGCCGGGGACTGCGTCTATTACTTTTTTTGATTTTATTTTAATTTATGCATGTCACTCATTCTTCTAATTCTTAAGATTTATAGTTCATTCCAGATATTGGAAAATCTATTCATAAGCATAGAAGAGAACTTCAAGAGGACATTCATCAAGAGAAAGAGGAAGTAATCATGGCTAGACACCCCACTCTGAAGGAGTTTGCAGCTCTAGATCTACACCATCAACCTTTATGCATTACTTTTCCTAACCTTGATGAAAGCATTAATTTTGAATTAAAATTAGGACTTATTCATCTCATACCCAATTTTTATGGTCTTGTAGGTGAAGACTCACATAAACACTTGAAGGAATTCCATGTGGTGTGTACCAGTATAAAGCCCCCTAGAGTAACAAAAGAACAAATTAAACTAAGGGCTTTCCCTTTTTCCTTAAGAGACTCAGCCAAAGATTGGCTATATTATTTACCATCTGGCACTATTACTTCTTGGAATGAGATGAATAAATTTTTTTTAGAGAGATATTTTCCTGCATCTGGAGTCACAAATATAAGAAAAGAAATTTGTGGCATTAGGCAATTATATAGAGAGACCTTTTATGAGTATTGGGAGAGGTTTAAAAAGCTTTGTGCAAGCTGCCCACATCATCAGATCAGTGAGCAGCTACTAATTCAATATTTTTATAAAGGTCTTTTGTAAGGAGACAAGAGCATGATAGATGCAGCTAGTGGAGGAGCACTAGTATATAAGACTCCTGAAGCAGCCAGAATCCTGATATCGAACATGGCTGCCAATTCCCAACAATTTGGCATTAGGCATGATTCTTCAGTACAACATGCCTATGAGGTGAGTAATTCCTTCCTTCAACAACAGATGTCTAAACTGACCTCTTTTGTATGCCAAATTGCTACAGGTACACTGCAGCAAATTAGAGTATGTGGAATATATTCTGCAAAAGGGCTTCCAACTAATATGTGCCCTACACTTCAAGAGGAATCCACAGAACAAGCTAATGTTGTTGGAGGTTTCCCTGGACAACCAAAGAGGAATGATCCTTATGCTAATTCATATAATCCTGGATGGAAGGATCATCCTAATTTCAGGTATGGGAATGTACAAAATAGACCTGCAGACCAAAATTTTTAGCATAATCAACAGGCCTATTATCTTAGACAAAATACATATTAGGATTCCCAAGTAAGTACTTCTTTAAAAGATATTGTTAAATCTCTTGCACATAACACTTAACAATTTCAGCAAGAGACAAGAGCTAGTATTCAAAGCCTAGCAAATCAGATGGGTCAATTAGCAATCACAGTTAGCATATTAGAGGCTCAAAATTCAAGTAAGTTACCCTCTTAAACTATGGTAAACCCAAGGGAAAATGTGAGTGCAATCATGCTACAAGGTGATAAAGAAGTTGAGATCCCAATGCAAGAGGTACATGCATCAAATGAGCAAGAGGAAGAAAAGAATAATGCAATCATAGCAGGTAAGCATCCAAAAGGTAAGTCTACACCTTTATTTGAATATGAATCTACACCTCCCTTTCTTGAAGCTTTAAAGGAAAATAGGATGGATGAGAAAACTTCTGAGTTATATAATACATATAGAAAGTGTGAGGTGAATCTTCATCTTTTATATGCAATCAGCTAGGAACCTCACTATGCCAATTTTTTAAGGGAATTACACACACAATAGAGGAAGCAGAAGTTGAAAGAAGCTAAGAAAGTAAAGGTAGGTGAGCATGTTTTTGTAGTTATTCAGAGAAAACTCCCTACAAAATGCAAGGAACCAGGTATGTTTTCAATTCCATACTCTATAGACAACAATACATTTAAGAAGGCTATACTAGATCTAGAAGCATCTATTAATGTCATGCCCTACTCTGTTTATGCATCTTTAGCACTAGGACCTTTGAAAGAAACTAGTGTTATAATTCAATTGGCTGACAAATCTAATACCCTTCCTGAGGGTGTGGTTGAGGATGTTTTAGTATAAGTTGGGGACCTAATTTTTCCTACTGATTTTTATGTACTTAACATGGAGAGAGGTGATCAAACCACTCCAATTTTATTATGAAGACAATTCTTAAAAACATCCAAGGCCATAATAGATGTTCATAGTGGCACTCTGACAATTGTTGAAGGAAAAATTATGAAATTCAATAATTACAGTGCCACAAAAGATCTCACTGCCTATGCTATTAATATGGTTGATTTTGTAACACAGGATGTTAAGCCTTTAGAGACAAAGGTTGAGAAATCAGCCTTGAGTGTTCACTTGTAAGAGAATAAGATGGATGAGAAAACTTCTGAGTTATATAATACATTTAGAAAGTGTGAAGTGAATCTTCCTCTTTTAGATGTAATCAGTTAGGAACCTCACTATGCCAATTTTGTAAGGGAATTACACACACAACAGAGGAAGCAGAAGTTGAAAGAAGCTGAGAAAGTAAAAGTTGGTGAGCATGTTTCTACAATTATTCAGAGAAAACTCCTTACAAAATGTAAGGACCCAGGTATGTTTTCTATTCCCTACTTTATAGACAACAATACTTTTGAGAAGGCCATGCTAGATCTAGAAGCATCTATTAATGTCATGCCATACTCTGTTTATGCATCTTTAGCACTAGGACCTTTGAAAGAAACTAGTGTTATAATTTAATTGGCTGACAAATCTAATATCGTTCCTAAGGGTGTGGTTGAGGATGTTTTAGTACAAGTTGGGGACATAATTTTTCCTGCTGATTTTTATGTACTGAATATGGAGAGTGGTGATCAAACCGCTCCAATTTTAGTAGGGAGACAATTCTTAAAAACATCCAAGGCCATAATAGATATTCATAGTGGCACTCTGACAATGGTTGAAGGAAAAATTATGAAATTCAATAATTACAGTACCACGAAAGATCTCACTTCCTATGCTATTAATATGGTTGATTTTGTAGCACAGGATGTTGAGCCTTTAGAGACAAAGGTTGAGAAATCAACCTTAAGTGTTCACTTGCAGGAGAATAATGAAGAAGCTCCAAAAGTACAACAAACAGGTAAGGATCCCACTACCTCAATAACAAATTCTAATGCGGATCTTAGATCAAGTCTCTCACGTCTTCCCAAACAACTGAAATACTTAAAAATTGGGGGTGCACCACCTATAATAGTTGCCAAGAATCTAGGTGCTAAAAAAGAAGAGGCATTAATGCATATTCTTCAGGAAAAAGGAAATGCCATTACAAAAAGAATAGCAAACCTTAAAGGCATAAACCAAAATGTAGAGTTGCATCAAGTTCTAAAAATCACAGGGGTTAGACCCTGCAAAGGTAAGAAATCTCTCCCTTGGTTAGGACCCTTTGTTATTACTAATGTGATTGCTTGTCATGCAGTATAATTTCAAGGCTTGAATCAGTCCAAGAAATTTCAAATTAAAGTAGACATCAAGAATCCCCCATGAATGAAATAAAGGATTTTAAGTCGAGTCAACGACATTAAACAAAGGCGCTTATTGGGAGGCAACCCAACATAGTGATAACTCTAATTCATTAGAGTTTCTGTATGTTTCTCCAAGGATATTTAATATGCATTTTGACTTTTTAGCTTTCATGCCCCCTGATAATAGAATGTTTAGCCTCCCACAGACATAAGATCACCCATTATGTTTGTTGTGACAATTTAGTACACTTGCGCAGCAATTAAGGCAGCAAACCGAGTGATGTTAGGTGATCTTGGCCCTTTTTAATATGATGCATAAGATGGGAGGCTTACCTTTTGTGATATGGTGCAGGTGACAGGGAGTCAGAGTTGTGCAACAAGTACGGCCACCACCCAGTAGAGGGAAAAAGGAGCGCTCAGCTGACATAGCAGACTGCTGGAGGTACAGGAATAGCCTCCACTACTGGAAGTGGAGGGAAAACTGCTGACAAAGGTGCTGGCTGAAAAGCAGGGAGAATTTTAGTAGACCAGGCCACTTTTATGGGACCACAAGGATCGCCTACAAAAGGGAAAAATAGAAAGCACAAAGGGAGAGAGACACAGGGAGTGACAGAAGAAGACCAGAATTGGAAGCCTAGAAATGCCTGTCTGAAGTAGGTTGCGGGGTTACACTCTGGGCTAGGATGGGGCAACCCTGGATGCTGAAGCATAGGAGGAAGGAAAAGGACTACTGCTGGGATTCCTTTCATTTTCTTTTTAGTGTTTTCATTGTCAGGAGGAAACTGCATATTTTCTTCCCATATAGTTGTATTTCTCTCCACTGTATACTAGTTAATCTAATGCTTATAGTTGGTTTGGATATGAGGCTGGGCTAAATTTCCAGCTAGGGTTGTAGATGTGTTGCAATGAACACATGCACATTTTAATTTATAAATGATTTTGCTGCAGCAACGCTGTGACATCCAACTGTGTTTGTATATCTTAACTTGTCCTGCTAACTGAAATTAGAAAGAGAAAAGCTTAGGCTATTATCAACCTGGAAAGGTGGTGAATGCTGGAAGAGTTGGATGTGTGGGCATAACCAATATAGGAATGTATGGTTGTCAAATTTGACCCCAAGAGTTGGGGGCTTCAAGTACAGTTCTAGGGTTGGGATTGATGCAGGGATGCATATCCAAACCCCAAGAGTGCAAGGAATGGTAGTTTGGAAAGACTCCATTCAAGAGCAGACTGGGCACTGAAGCAATTGCTATAGCAATTTCTAGAGCAAAATGAGTGCATAAGTTCATAGCAACCCTGAAGCAACCCTAGTTCACCTAATATCTTCTTCTTCATAACCTAGAGTCTCTCAACTTAATTTGAGCGCGGTCTAGTTTGTTACATTTTAATTTCTCCTAAGCATTAAATTGTGTGAACCAACATAATTTTGCTACAGCATTTCACGAGTCAAAGCATTCTATAGTAGTTTCTTGTATACTCCTCATGGGACGATACTCACTCATCATTATATTACTTGGTCACGACACGTGCACTTGCGTTCTGACATTGCATATATACTTTGTAACCAACAAGTTTTTGGCCCCGGTGCTGGGAAGTGTCAACTAGAAAATTATTATTAGATGTTTGATTGTGTGAAAGACTTTATCTTTTAATTATTCTAGTGTCATTTTTGGGCAGGTAACGCAGTGCATGAGCAGGTCTGAAAGAGAGATACTACCTCTATATCCTGAGATAGAAAGAATGCTTCTGATAAGAAGGAGAGGATTGTTGAGACCTCAGCAACAAGCAGAAATGGCTAACCAGAATGGAGCAGACAACATGGATGATAGAGATAGAGTCCTGAATGCTTATGTTCAACCAAACCTGAATGGGTTGAACCCGAGAATTATAAAACCAGAAATTGAAGCTCTTCATTTCGAGCTCAAGTCGGTAATGTTTCAAATGCTGTAGACTGCAGGGCAATTCAGTGGAATGCCTACGGAGGACCCATAACTTTACCTGAGAGTATTCATCGAAGTTACTGATGCTTTCAAAATGAATGGGGTGACAGATGAAGTTATCAGGCTGAAACTATTCCCTTACTCATTAGGAGATCGAGCTAGGGCGTTGTTAAACTCTCTGCCACCCGATTCTATTGCAAACTCGAGTGATTTGGCAGAGAAGTTTCTGCTCAAATACTTCCCACCTACCAAGAATGCAAGATTAAGGAATGATATCACGTCCTTCCAACAACTAGACGGGGAATTGCTATATGACACTTAGGAAAGGTACAAAGAGCTGCTACGGAGATGTCCCTACCACGGAATCCTATACTGCATTCAAATGGAGACCTTTTACAATGGCCTTAATGCTCAAACACGAACCATTGTGGATGTAGCGGCTAATGGGGCACTTCTGTCCAAAACATACAATGAGGCAAATGAGCTGCTCGAAAGAATTGCTAGTAATAACTATCAATGGCCTATGGATAGAGTCTCAAATGGAAAGAAGACAGTAGATATGCATGAAGTGAGTGAAGTCACTTCTCTCACAGCCCAGCTAGCTTCATTAGTGAATGTCCTAAAAAACCAGTAGCTGATTCGTCCTCAAGCAGCTAATGCAGTCCAAGAGAATGGAGTATCTTGTGTTCTATGCAATGGGCCTCATTTATTCGAAAGATGTCCCTCGAATTTGGAGTCAGTATGCTATGTGGGAAACATGAATCACAACAACAATCCTTATTCAAACACGTATAACCCGGGTTGGAGGTAGCATCCCAATTTTTCTTGGATTAACTATGGCACTGGACAGGGAAGCAACTCTGCCCCACAAAGACTAAAGGCACCCCCAGGCTTTCAGCAGCAAAGGCAATAGCCTACGAAAACTCCCACTTCGTTGGAGTCCCTGCTGAAGGAGTATATGGCAAGAAATGATATTGTGATTCAGAGTCAAGCTACAACATTGAGAAATTTGGAGACCCAAGTCGGGCAGCTCGCCAATGAATTGAAAAGCAGACCTCTAGGGACGCTTCCAAGCAATACTAAAGTCCCTAGGAGAGAAGGAAAAGAGCACTGCAAGGCTATAGCTCTTAGAAGTAGAAAAGTAGTGGAAGCACCCCAAGCAAAGAGACAGGACTAAAAAGACCTTATTGTACCCCTGGAAAAAAAGAAAGACAAGCAAAGGCTAGTGGAAGAGGCAAGTGATGAAGCAAGAATCTTTGGAGAAAAGTCTATAGCTTTTCCACAGCAAAATACTACAGCTTTGCCACAGTAAAACGGGCAGCAGACCAAGTTACCTCCATCATTTCCTCAAAGATTCCAAAAACAGTAGAATGACCATCAGTTCAGAAGATTTCTGGATGTACTCAAGCAGCTGCATATTAACATCCCCTTGGTGGGAGCATTAGAGAAAATGTCAAACTATGTAAAGTTCATGAAGGACATGTTGACTAAAAACAAAAGATTTGGGGAATTTGAGACTGTGGCCCTCACACGAGAATGTAGTGTTGTGCTGCAGAATAAGCTGCCTCCTAAACTCAAAAATTCGGATAGCTTCACCATACCTTGTTCCATTGGGAACTAATATTTTGGCAAAGCCCTCTGTGACTTGAGAGCAAGCATCAACTGTAACACCTAAATTCTAGCGTCATTTTCTTATATCTAAATTGTAGAATGTTCCTTATTATTTATAATTTTTTTTTTGACATTGTCTAACTAGCCCATAATTTTACCTATTCATTTATATAATTTGTAATCCTTCTTGCATAAGCATAAATGTGCTTCAGGCTATCCTAAGCACTTTCAAAATTCAATTCCATCTAGGCAATTACCTAAGCATGCTATGTAATACTTACAACATAAAGGATCTCATGCCATAAAGGAAAGGAGTACAGTCCATAGTTTACATTACATCACATTATAAACTGGCTAATAAGAACTTGGCACTTAATTAAGCTGTCCCACATAAATATTACACAACCAAAGCAATTACAACCATGAACATATGAGTCAACCCTGAGACCCCTGTTGCTCACTTTTGGCTGGAGTACCTGGAATGTGATTATGTGGATATAAAAAGTGAGATAACAATCTCAATAGCTAGCAAAGTTTTTAGAAAAATAGTGCACATTCCATTCCTTAAAACATCTGAAATTATTTCACTAAAATATAAGCACTGACCATACATCATACATACGGCATCTTGGTCACACTAGGGACCCATAATATCATGGTCTACTTACCCAATGCAGTCAATACTGCCATACCTGCAAAGGGCTATGCATCTCCTATTATTGGCCAATCGTGAGGGAAATGGGGCTTACTTGGCACCCTTTTGTGAACCCCCTTAATTCCCGAGAATGCATACATAACATAACTTTAGACCAACATTCATCATAGCATCAAAGTCAGGCAATCAGTGAAAATTCATAATTTCAAATTCATAAGCATAAAGAGTGTTTTAAGGAAAGGCTAGCTACCTCAATTCCAGCACAATCAATTCCTTTCCAAGGCTGCCAAGGTTACTACCAGCAACTCAAACTAAAACATACAAGAATTATTGGTTAATGCATGCACATTAGGTCCTAAAGCCATAAATACCTAGTTTAAGAGCTTCTGCCCCTCCAAATAAAACTATGATTTTGCTTAGATTTGGGGTTATTATTAAATATGACAAAAGTCCTCTAAAAATTCTAAAATTTTGCATGGAGGAACCTTTACATGTCTATTGTTTTTCTACATTCTCTCAGCTCTTAAATCTTCCATTCAACCCCAAACACTACCTCCATAACTAGGACAGTACAATTTAGTTTCAGTTTCATTTCTATTCGGTTTAACATCCATTTAGATTAGTAAAACGACTTCAAAATTCATGATATTTTATATGAAGCATTATAGACACGTTATATAATCACCATAAAAATTTCAAATAAAAAGAATTATTTTGACCCCTCAAATATCCCACGTATTAAGACTGTCCCCGTTTATGGCCTGTTCTGCCTCATTTTCAGACTACCAAATTTATACATTTTATTATGTACTTTAAACTGCCCAGAATTTTCTAAAATTTTGTAGGATGATTAATTAGTATCCCTTTAACATTTAATAAATTTTTATACAAAATTGAAAAATATAATGCCTTAAAAATATTGTCTTTCAATCAGCAGTCTGAGCTGTCTAGGAAATTGTCCTCAACACTATTTTAATTGTACAAGACCTAATTTTAGGTTCTCAAAAATTATGAAACTTTCCAGAATTGATTATGAATATTTGAAGAATATTCTCACCAAAAATTATAGAATTTAAAGGTCATTTACTAAATTTACTAAGCCAATATTTTCAGGTGTAAAAGGTTTCTATTTTCTCAACCTAACTCTTTTATGGTCTATGACCTTTACTCACTAATCAGACCCTAACTCACTCATATGAACTCAAAATTTTGTGATTCCAGTGGCTATGTGACCGTGAGAAATATATCTACAACTTGCATTTTAATCACGACTTCATATTCCTTATGTATTAGTCCCTGAAAGTCGAAAACCTAACCTAATCTTCACCAGCCTGGATTCTAGACCCGATTCTGACCTATTTTACTCCATGGACTATAACTCTCTCATTTTACGTCCGATTGATGTGATTCAAAATGCTATGGAAAGCTAAGATATAGACCTACAACTTCTATATTGAACATATTTTCATATTCTCGACAGAAAGTCCTACATTCAGGCCCGAAATTTGACCTAATAAACTCAAAACTGGATTTTTGCAAGAAGCTAGACTTACCTTATGTAGACCTACTCCTATGGCTCTCAATTTGCAGCTTTCCTCTCTCTCAACCTTCTTCTCCTTGATGGCTACTCTATCCCCCTTCCTTCCTCTTCCTCTTCAGTTTTTTTGTTTTGGACCTCTTCTCTCTCTTTTCTCCTGCTGGCATGAAAGCAAAAAGGGAGGCTGATTGCTGAGCGCTAGAATCCTTTGGATTCAGCAAGGGAGGGAATGGTTTTCCACTACTCTCCAAGTGAGTGTGTGCATGGGTAGCTCTAGTGTATTGTGGTCAGTGAGAGAATGAGTGTATGACACATCAAAAGAAGAATTTTCTGGCTGTATGAGTGTGAGTGTGAGCTGTAGTTTTCTTGGGCAGAGGTGGAGCGTGAGTTTGCACATGTGGAGGCATGGGTTTCTGCTGCAGTGGGTGGGTGTGTTTTCTGCTGGGTTTATGGAGCACATATGGGTGTGGAGATGTTGTCAAGTGGGATGTTTTCTACTTGTTGTATTTGGCGCTGAACATGCTGGATGTGGGGCATGTTCCAACTGGATTTTTTTTTCATAGTTGCATGTGGGATCAAGGGTGGCGTGAAATGCTGTCTTGTAGGCCATGTTTCTGCTGGTCTCTTAGAGCAGATGGGTGGTTATTTTTCTGCTGTGTAGGGCAGGTTTCTGCTGGCTGGGTGGAGCAAGAGTGGGTGTGTTTTTACTGCTTGGTTTAGGAGCAAGTGTGGGGCATTTTTCTCTGCATGTGATGCATGATCTTCTGCTGGTTTTGGTGCACGTTTCAGCTTGTATTTCTAGTTGCATTCATGCTTTTTAACCTACCATGGCTATTGTGTTTCATTTCAAAGTTATGTGCATGCATGGGTGGCTATATCTATTATGCTATGCATGGCATAAATGAGATAAATGCATATATATATATACCTACGTAAATCTCCTCCTTTTGCATGTGCAAATATATATATAATAATGTGCATGGTGGAAGTGAGAGGAAATATGTATATATATATTTATATAGCATCACATAATGCTTTTTCCTTCCTTATTATTTTCCTAATCCTAAATTAGTAGCATCTTAAGGAATATATTTGTATCATGTTCCTCTAATTTATGCTCTAAAAATATTTTATTTATATTACTTCTAACCATGAAATGATTCTATATTTTATAAAGATTTTTACTATCATCAACTATACATTTTAATCCTTGTTCATGTATATCTTAATTGGTCACTAATTCTAGACTAGTAATATAAAAAAAAATGTATTTGTGTCTTCTCTCCATCCATTATGATCCTAAGAATTTTTATTTATGTGATTCAACATTAACTATGTTACCTATCTTATGTTTGCCTTATAATCCTATAACTAAGTATCTTAATCACTTGTCATATGTATTTTCTATTCATCCTTAAATTTATCTAACTTTATTAAGAGCTTAGGATGTTACATCAACTTCATGCCAATGGCCATATTCAAGAAGCTTGGGATTGGAGAAGCAAGGCCTACCATGGTCTCACTACAATTGGAAAACAAATCCATTACATATCCTGAAGGGAAAATCGAGGATGTCCTAGTTAAGGTGGACAAATTCATTTTCCCAGTAGACTTTATAATACTGGACTATGAAGCTGATGCAGAGATGCCAATTATTTTGGGCAGGCCATTCCTAGCAACTGGCTGAACCTTAATTGATTTCCAAAAAGGGGAATTAACCATGAGAGTACAGGATGAGCAGGTTACATTCAATATATTCTAGTCCATGAAATTTCCTAGTGAATTAGAGGAATGTTCAGTTGTGTCTGTGATAGACACATTAGCATTAGAGCAGTTTGAAAAATGCTGCAAGGACCCATCACCAGTTAAATGGGCAGATAACTCAGATTCAGAGGGGGAAAAAGAGAAAGAATGGGCCTAGATTGAAGCCAGACATGGCACTAGGAAGCAGGGACCGATGAATGAGCCCTTAGACATGTCCTCACCAAAAGCAAAGCTGCCTAAGGCATCCGTAGAGCAACCACCAATCTTGGAGTTGAAGCCATTACCAGCACATTTCAAGTATGCGTATCGAGGCGAGACAACCACCCTTCCTGTGATCATTTCAGCACTCTTGACAGAAGAGCAAGAGGAGAAACTAGTCTTGACGTTGAAAAGATTTAGAAAAGCTATTGGTTGGACCCTTGCTGTTATCAAGGGTATCAGCCCCTCATTCTGCATGCATAAGATCCTTTTGGAGAGCAATTGAAAAGGGTCCATTGAACCCCAACGGAGGCTCAATCCAATAATGAAGGAGGTGGTAAAAGGGGAAATCATAAAATGGTTAGATGTTGGAAGTATTTACCCTATATCAGACAGTTCCGGGGTTAGTCCAATCTAATTTGTTCCTAAGAAAGAGGGCATGACTGTGGTAGAAAATGAAAATAGTGAGTTCATCCCTACCAAGGTTGTGACTAGCTGGAGGATTTGCATGGACTACCGAAGATTGAACAAAAGCAGCAGGAAATACCATTTCCCCCTGCCATTCATAGACTAGATGCTGGACAGACTTGCAAGAAGGGAATACTATTGTTTCTTACATGGGTATTCAGGCTACAATCAGATTGCTATAGCACCCGAAAACCAGCATAAGACCACATTCACATGTCCTTATGGCACCTTTGCATTTCGAAGGATGCCGTTTAGGTTATGCAATGCTCCAGCAACTTTTCAGCGATGCATGATGCCAATTTTTACAGAAATGGCTGAGCAATTTGTGGAAATTTTCATGGATGACTTCTTAATTTTTGGGGACTCCTTCGACTTATGTTTGGGAAACCTCACTAAGGTCCTACAAAGATGTGAGAAAGTAAACTTGGTGCTAAACTGGGATAAGTGTCAATTCATGGTGAAGGAAAGGATTGTACTAGGACACAAGGTCTCTTAAAATGGATTAGAGGTTGACAAAGCCAAAGTAGAGATCATAGATAAGCTGCCTCCTTCCACCTCAGTCAAAGGTGGCATCAGAAGCTTCCTTGGCCATCTAGGATTCTACAGGAGGTTCATCAGGGACTTTTCCAAGGTTGCAAAACCTCTATGCAACTTGCTGGAGAAAGATAGAACTTTCTGCTTTGATGAAAACTGCATGACAACATTCTGTGACCTCAAGAAAAAATTGAGTTCAGGACCAGTTATTGTGGCACCCAACTGGACTTCTCCATTTGAACTAATGTGTGATGCAAGTGAAGCAGCATTAGGAGCCGTCCTTAGGCTATCATCAACCTGGAAATGTGGTGAATGCTGGAAAAGAGTTAGATGTGTGGGTATAACCAATATAAGAATGTATGGTTGTCTCATTTGACCCAAGAGTTGGGGGTTTCAAGTACAACTCTAGGGTTGGTATTGATGCAGGGATGCATATCTAAACCCCAGGAGTGCAAGGAATGGTAGTATGGAAAGACTTCATTCAAGAGCAGACTGGGCACTGAAGCAATTGCTATAGCAATTTCTAGAGCAAAATGAGTGCAAAAGTTCATAGCAACCCTGAAGCAACCCTAGTTCACCTAATATCTTCTTCTTCATGACCTAGAGTCTCTCAACTTAATTTGAGCCCGGTCTAGCTTGTTACATTTTAATTTCTCCTAAGCATTAAATCGTGTGAACCAACATAATTTTGCTATAGCATTTCATGAGTCAAAGCATTCTATAGTAGTTTCTAATATACTCCTCGTGGGACGATACTCACTCATCATTATATTACTTGGTCACGACACGTGCACTTGCGTTATGACATTCCATATATACTTTGCAACCAACACATAGTCAAAAAAGAGAGAAAAAAAGGTGGATATCAGAAAAATTTAGGGTCCAGTAATGCAACATGCTCATTCCAACCTAAAAATATTCAAGGAAGTCCACTTAACTCATATGTTTTCATATATCTTTTCCTACTCTTATCTTTCTTTTACATTGAGGACAATGTAAAGTTTGAGTGTGGGGGTGGAAATATATTTATCTGAATTATTATGACCCTATTTTGAGTATTAATTTTCTGATTTTCATTATTAATGCACTTTTACTGTGTTTAGCAAGTTGAGTGATTGTGTGAATGTTTCAATTTATGTTTTGGGATTTTAGGCATAATCGATAGTCAATCATATGACTATCCAAATTTTCTTTAACTCTTGAAAAATGTAGAAAATTCATGATTATGTGCAATTTTATCCCTTTTGCAATTTATTACTTTTGACTTTAGAATTTGGAAATATGTTTGCACAATAACTTTGGGCATTCAATTTTTCTTTTACTTAGAGAAGGTTTATATAATTCAAATATATTTCATGATCTCCATAGGAGTCTAGAACTTATTTGAATGATGCTTGAGGCGAAATTCTAGGCTAATACTATTATTTAGGAGATGATTTAGGCATTATTTAAGAGATTGAGCCTTTCAAGCTTAACCTAAACAATGAAATATCCTTAGTTCCTTTATTTTGAGTTTAATGAACTTTTCTTTCTAAAAACCACAAATGAGCTGAAAGCCAAATTTTGCATGAATATCTTTATTTTTGATCGTATTCACTCACTCCATAATTATTTTTCTGAATACTTGTTTTGTAGAGCTTTATTTATAAAAGGGTGGAAGGGTGGAGAAAGGAAAAGAAAAGAATTATGCAAAGAAAAAAAAAATTATGCAAAAGAAAGAAAAGAAAAATCCAAAGAGGATAAAAACAAATGCTAAG
Source organism: Gleditsia sinensis (assembly GCA_037074535.1). Lineage (NCBI taxonomy): Eukaryota > Viridiplantae > Streptophyta > Magnoliopsida > Fabales > Fabaceae > Gleditsia > Gleditsia sinensis. Next base: position 21,724,983 of record CM073465.1, on the reverse strand, counting down.
GAAAAAAAATTAAAGAATTGAGGAAAATGATGGATTAAATTCAATTGGAATAAGAAAATAAGTGTGGGGGAAATCTCCCCAAATTTTAAAAAAAAAGTTCAATAGATCATATTTAATCATGTGGTGCTAGGTGATTGAGCCTAAATTTGTATAATTTATCCTACCTTGTACCTTGGCCATATTACAAGCTAAATAAAGTCCTATTGATCCTAGAGGTAGTTTTGGCCAACATTCGTGGAGAATGGCATGAAGAATAAGCATATGAAAATCGTAAACTAATTAGAGATCTACAACCAAAATTTTGGGATATATAAATTCATCCGGGTAAAAGAAAATTTATTGACCCAAAAACACACACGTACAAGGGATTCAGTAGGATAAAATAATGGATTGCAATTGTGTTAATGTTGTACATGATTATGACCTTCCAAAATTTTTCTAGAGTATATTTTCATGTTATGAGACAATTTTTTGGTAATCCTAACACTCACTACATATATGGATTGTTATTTTTCATCCTTAGGGATTATTTTGCTTGAGGACAAGCAAAAGGTTGAGTGTGGGGGTATTTGATATGATCTTAATTAAGAATGATATTAATAACTTTAAACTTACTTTTTGTTTGATTTAACTAAAATATGATTAGCAATTAGCTTAATTTTGTGTTTTGTGTTGTAGAAACAAAGGAAGAAAATAGAAGAAAAAGATAAGAAATTCATGGAAAAATGCTACATTGCAGCGATTCCAGACCTTTTAGCACTGTTTAGAACATATCTCCCTCTTATGAACTCCAATAAAAGTGATTCAAGTGGCTGTAAAAATATAACAAAAATATATACAACATTTATGTTGAACACTTGGTCAAATGCAGGAGATTTAAAAGGGTTAAAGAGTTAGGAAATCAGAATCACAGTGCAGTAAGATGAATTCTGACCTTTGGTCACTAATGTTGGCATATCTCCTTCAATTTAGATCGGATTAAGGTGATTCTAGTGGATATGGAAAGAAGAGACACAGCGCTACAACTTTTTTGTTTGGTAATTTGACAAATTCTGGAATTTTTTGTGTGCTGCGGCGCTCGAGCGTCAGAACCAAAGCGCCCCGATGGCCACTTTTTGTAGCGCTACGGCGCTCAACGCCGCATCAATTTGTCAAATATACGATTTTTAGGTCTTCTTAACTCCAATTGAAGCTCGATGGGCCGGGATTTGACTTAGAAACACTCCTACTTTGATTAGGAGGAGTGAATCTATAAAAAGTGAGGAAAACAAGAAGAGAATTAATTGACTCAATCATCCAAGTTCTTAATTATATTCTTCAATTCTTCTTTAGAGTTTCTTATGGCCCTACGTGGCTAGTTACTTATAGTTGGTAGAGGTAAATTGATACCTCAATAGATCTTCATGCATTGTGAGATTTGGATTTGATTTTATTATTTCAATCTTAATTGAGTATTGATTATTCATCTGCTCTTCTTGTCACGCCCCTACTTTAGGAACGCGAATAACACTACTGTCCGATAACTTTGTCTTTATTTATTTACAATCGACTACATAATATGTCATAACAGGATAATATCATACGTTTGGCAAATCTCAACATAATTAATTATACATGCCAGGGCTACACTTTTCAATTTTACAGTGGAAACAAAGATCCTGCCTGTGACGTTCAGAGCAACTCTAGAGTACATTTATATTACAATTTAAATACTGAGAGCCCAGAAACAATTTAGGCTCACCATAGAAGTACGACACCTAGTCGATCAAGAAGCCGCAGGACCAAACTCTGGGTCTTTATATGAAAAATATGTCAACCACGTGTAGTGAGTTTTACAACTCAATGAGCAGGTAACACCTCCTATGACCTCTTAGGTCAACATATAAATGTACTCTTTATTTTAAAACTTGTCACATTGAAAATCACAATTCGGAGGTACATTCATATGAGACCCGCATTTAAAATAAACTCTGTTCAAATTCATATGCATATTCAGTTCATAAATAATGCTGTAAGTACGGTAATAAAATCATGTTATGCATCAACATAAATATTATGAAAACATTTAGAGGATCCCATATCAGAACCATCATATCAGAGTTTAACCCCTTCCGTACTTTGGTGGTATAGGACTTGCCTAAACTCAACATCCCGCTGAGGTTTGCCCTACTACCATTCAAGAGGACACGCGAAGGGACTCTATATGTGTATTTCCCAAGCACACAACAAGGGAAGGCAAATGATAACTCATATAACTGGCATCTCGCCCATATAGGAGGCATTTTGCTCTCCATCACATATCATCTCCCGTGTGTTGGCCCTCACACGAGGCTAGCACCACCCCCTGCTAGCTGAGGCAATCAATGCGCACCAAGGCTAACATCACCTGTTGTTAATAGACAGTGTTTCCAATAGGATTCCTGTACAAAAAATATCACATGCACATATGGCATATAATCCAGTATAAAATTCTCAATATAACTTTCAGTCTCTGTATATTCATCTGTCAAAACTTCCTATTCAAGGGAATCACGTATACATGCCTATATCAAGAAGAGTAAAAACAAGCCATAGGAAGAATCATCTACTCACAGGGTAAGGGCTCCAGATTGGACAGCCCTAAAATATACTTTTACAATCTCTATTTGATCAAATTGACCTCAAAAACATATCCGGAGGGTCCCAAAATCAAGAAAGCAACTTCGGGAACTTGGTCACTATTCATTGCTAAAAAATGCTATTCACGACGAACAAAAAGGCTGTTAGATGGCCGAAAATATACATATCTTAAGGTTTATCTAGCTCTTGAATCCATCTACAGTGCCAGAATTTCAATTGGAGGTCTCTAAGTAAGTTTCAGAATTTACTTTTTTCTTATATTTCCTACTTCATGAGATCTACGGCGATTCAACGGCTGATTTGAAAAATTGATCGGTCAAAATTGTAGTATTCTTCATCCTGAATCCAGTAACACCCTTAATTTTGAGATCGGACGTCAATAGGCACTCCAAATCTAGAGAGAAAGTTAAAAGTTACTATTTACTCACTATTCATCTTCTCGATTTGTTTTGAAATTTCCCTACACCCTTTGTCTCCCTTCCCCCTTATCTCCATTTTATTTTTTTTAATTATTATTATTTAATAATTGAATAATAGGATTTTCTTTTATATAAATTCATATAAATTCCGTTTTTTATCCTAAAATATTCCAAAAATTTCTAAAAATTTACATTCTCATAAACATTTAGTTAAACTCTTAAATCACGATTTTTCTTTATAAAAATCGTAATAAACAAGTCTCAAAATAAATATCCTTTTACATATTAAAAGAAAGAATATTTCTAAAGATACAACAAAAATTTATTAGAGGCCAATATAATTATTTTAAGCAAAATAATACTTATTTTAATTAAAAGTTTACTTACTTTTAGCAAAACATAATTATTTTTAAACAAATAAAAATATATTTGCTTATAGTAAAATACTATCATTTAAAAATAAAAATTACGTGCCAAAACGTATATTCTCATATTTTCTTTATACTTCTTTAACCCATATAGTAAATATACATATTTTCTACAGTTCGTATCCCATTTTCGAATTTGTTAAATTTTACGGTTATTACATTCTTCCCTTCTTAAAGAAATTCGGTCCCCGAATTTCATCACCATAGTTGTAGATAAATACTAACCTCATTGTTCAAACAAATACGGATATCTAGTGCGTATATCCTCCTCTCTTTCCCAAGTAGCTTCCTCAAAAGAGTGATTTTTCCATATCACCTTCACTGTAGGTATTTCTTTTGACCGCAACTTCTTTACTTGTCTGTCTACTTTTGTTGCTGGTTGTTCCTAGTAGGTTAAATCTTCTTGTAATTGGATCTGTGGATATCGTATAACATGTGTAGGATCTGGTAAATATTTTCGTAGCATAGACACATGAAAGACTGGATGGACATTACCCAATTCAGGAAGTAAAGCCAAACGATAAGCTACCAGACCGATCCTATCATGAATTTCAAATGGTCATATATACCGTTGACTTAATTTCCATTTCTTCCCAAATCTCACTACTCCCTTCATAGGAGATATTTTCAAAAAAACATGTTCACCTATGGCAAATTCCAATGGACGACGTCTATTATCAACATAGGCCTTCTGTCTACTCTGAGCTGCTAACAACCTTTCCTTAATTAATTTTACCTTGACCAGTGCATCCTGTACCATATCAGGCCCTAAAACTTTTGCTTCACCCATCTCAAACCATCCAATAGGGGAACGGCAACGCTTGCCATATAATGCCTCCAAAGGAGCTATTTGTATACTGGCTTGATAGTTATTGTTATAAGTAAATTCAACTAAAGGTAGAAATCTTTCCCAACTACCTTGAAAATCTAAAACACATGCCCGAAGCATGTCTTCCAATATTTGAATGGTTCGTTCAGACTGCCCATCTGTTTAAGGATGAAATACAGTACTGAGACTCAACTTCGTGCCCAAAGCTTCTTGGAAAGCTCTCCAGAAACGAGCTGTGAATTGTGGTCCTTAATTAGAAATAATTGATATTGGCACTCCATGAAGCCTCACTATTTCATTCAAATATAATCTTGCATACTGAGCTACATTGTATGTGGTTTTCACTGGTATGAAATGTGCTGACTTAGTCAACCTATCAATGATCACCCATATTGAATTAAACCCTTTTGGTATTCTTGGTAACCCCGTAACAAAATCCATAGTTATTCTTTCCCATTTCCATTCAGGTATCTCTATCTGCTGATGTAATCTTGCAGGCCTTTGATGTTCCACTTTCACCTACTGATAGGTTAAACATCGAGACACGTAATCCACTATGTCTTTCTTCATACCTTCCCACCAATAAATTTCTTTTAGATCCTGATACATTTTAGTTATTATCGGATGAATTGTATACATGGATCTATGTGCCTCCTCTAAAATTTCTTTCTTGAGCTATTCTTTATCTGGTACACATAACCGATTGCCAAATCTCAGAATTCATTCGGAGTCTATAGTGATTTCAACTTCACCACCATTCTTCACTTCTTCCATTTTCTTGTACAAATAGGCATCCTCTCTCTGTACCTTTTTCACCTAATCGATCAAAGATGATTGAAATTGCATATGGGCTAATAATATTACAGGCTCCTTCACTTCCATTACTACCCCATCACTTTCCAACTTATGCATCGCTTTAACTAACAGCCTTCGTACCAAAGTGATATGAGCCAAAATACTCATAGACTTCCTACTTAATGCATCAACCACAACATTGGCCTTACCTGGATGGTATAGTATTGTGCAATCATAATCTTTTCGTAATTCCATCCATCGTCTTTGTCTCAAATTAAGATCTTTTTATTGAAAAATATATTTGAGACTTTTATGATCTGTATAAATTTCGCATGTCTCACCATACAAATAATGCCTCCAAATTTTAAGAGCAAAAACTACTACTGCCGTTTTCAAATCATGAGTCGGATAGTTTTGCTCATGTGGTTTAAGATGTCTAGATGCATATGCAATGACTCGACCATTTTGCATCAACACACATCCTAATCCAATTCTCGATGCATCACAGTATACCGTATATCCTCCAGTACCTGAAGGAATAGCAAATACTGGCACTGTAGTCAGACATTCTTTGAGTTTCTAAAAGCTTCTTTCACATTCATCTGACAAGTTAAACTTTATTCCCTTTCTTGTCAACCTTTTCAAAGGAGTAGCTATCTTTGAAAAATCCTTAACAAATCTGCGGTAATAGCCTGCTAAACGAAGGAAACTACAAATCTCTATAACTGTTGTAGGGCGTGGCCATTTCTGCACCGCTTTTATCTTTTTATGATCAACTTGAATACCATCTTTAGTAACCACATGCCCTAGGAAGGTAACACTACTAAGCCAAAATTCACATTTTAAAAACTTAGCATACAACTGGTGTTCCCTCAGGGTTTGCAATGCTATTCTTAAATGCCGCTCATGCTCTTCTGAACTTCTTGGATATACCAAGATATCATCTATGAATACAATAACAAATTGATCCAAGAAATGTTTAAACACTCTATTCTTTGAATCCATAAATGCAGCTGGGGAATTTGTTAAACCAAAAGGCATTACTAAGAACTCGTAGTGCCCATACTGAGTCCTAAAGGCGGTTTTCGGAATATCCTCCTTCTTTATCCTTAATTGATGATACCCAGATCTCAGATCAATTTTTGAACACATTGGGCACCTTGTAACTGGTCAAACAGATCATCTGTTCTGGGTAAAGGATATTTTTTTCGTATAGTCACTTTGTTCAACTGCCTATAGTCAATACATAGGCGTAAGGATCCATCCTTTTTCTTCACAAAAAGAACAGGAGCACTCCAAGGAGATGTACTGGGTCGAATAAAACCTTTACCTAGTAAATCTTGTAGTTGCTCCTTTAATTCTTTAAGTTCTGCAGGTGCCATCTTATAAGGAGGTATGGATATTGGTTGTGTTTCAAGGAGGAGGTCAATACTAAATTCAATCTCTCAGTCTGGTGGTAATCCTATCAATTCCTCAAGAAACACATCAAGAAATTCTCTAACCACTGGAACCTACTCTACACTGGTGTACTTCATATCAACATCTTTGACTATTGCTAAATACCCCTGGCATCCTTTTTGTAACAGCTTATGAGCTATTAAAGCAGAGATTAAGTTATTAGGCACTTCACTACGATCTCCTTGTATCATGAAAGAATATTCTCCGGGAATGTTAAACTTAATCACCTTAAGGTGACAATCCAGAATGGCATGGCATAATTCCAACCAATCCATTCCCAGAAACACATCAAAATCTATCATATCTAAAACTATCAGATCCACAAAAGTCTTCTTATCTTCTATCAAAATCTTGCATGCTTTATACACGTCATTTACTAGTAAAAATTCTCCCATTGGAGTAGCAACCATTAAAAAATAATATAAACTAGTAGGATCTCTATCCAATTTCTTAGCAAAGCATGGTGATATATAAGAATGAGTAGAACCAAGATCAAACAGGCCATATGCTTTATGGGAACATATTGATAATGTACCTGTCATAACTGCATTTGAAGCCTAAGCATCCTGTCGTGTCAAGGCAAAAACTCAAGCTGGTTCTCGGCCTCGACTTCCTAGTACTCTACCAGTACCACTACTACTTGCTTGAATTGAAGCTGCTCTATTTGGTCGTGCTAGCACAGATGCAAGAGGTGAAGTTGGTTGTACCGATGCTTGACTAAAACTTCATAGCTGTGGGTAATTTTTCATCAAATGACCCATTTGTCCACACTTAAAGCATACACCAGTCTCTTTGCGACACTGTCTAGTATGAGGCCTACCACAATGAGGACATGGTGGAATTGATCTTGTATCTTGTTAACTAACAAGTCTCAAATCTCTTTGATTCATTCTTTGCTTGTTGATATTCATTGATGTCTGATTAGAGCTACCAGTTCTTATTTGAGTGAAATACTGTGGATTTTAAAATCTTTTTATTTTCTTTAAACTTTCAATATCTGGTTACTCCTGTGCTTTCATCATTCTAGCACAGTCCATAGCTGCTGAATAAGTTGAAAAATGATTCATCTGAGGGCCCACCAATTTAAATAATGGGCATATCAACCCCGAAACAAACCTCTTAATTCTATCTTTTTCAGTAGAGACCAGATATGGTGCATATTTGGACAACCGAGTAAAACAGATGTTATATTCAGAAATTGTCATGTTCGGTGTTTGTCTTAATTCTTCAAATTCTCTAGCCCTCTTGTCTCTTTCACTCATTGGCAGAAAGCGATTCATAAATGCTTCCTTAAATTCTTCCCACTCCATTGATGGTAAAATAACTGCCTGTCCTTGTACATGTGTCTCAAACCAAACTTGGGCCACATCAAATAGTTGAAAAGACACCAACTCTATAGATCTTCTACTAGAGCACCCCAAAGCTCTGAAGACTCGTTCTATAGCATCAATAAATATCTGTGGGTCTTCCTGAACATCTGACCCCAAAAAAGTCAGAGGTTTCAACTTAAGGAATTACGGTAATGACACCTCAATCCCTGTAAGCTTTTCCTCTTGCTCAGCTGTTCTTCCTAGTTCTTGCACTTCAGGAGCATTTTCTGGTGGCTGGCCTTCTCTTCTGCCTTGTTCCACTATAAACCCAGCCAATGTCTCTAAACTCCTATGTATACCAGCAATCATATCAGCGGTTCTATCAGGTGGCTCCTGAGGGGGTTCTACTCTTTCCTCAAGAACTCTATCAGATACATAGGGCATGTTCATCTTGTCTTGGGGTTCTCATACCCCATGCACGCCTTCTACCTCTACCTCTTCCTCTAGGTCGGCCTCTACCACGATCTGTTTGTACTGAAATTGTAGATTGTGCAGACTCTTCAGTAGAGGGTGCACGATCTACAGCTTCTTCTCTAGTGATCGTTCTAGTTCATGGCGGCATCATTTACTATACAGAATAAAACACCATTTTAAGATTCTATAATATGTATTCAAACCTTACACTAGGAATTTAAGCACACTTCGAATAGGAGGGAAGTGAATATCCTCTAGAATTCCTCAGCAGCACCTGAAGCATAAATATGTCCGGTTCATATCAATATTAAAGGTCCTACTAAAGAATCCTTTGCTCTGATAGCCATAGGGAAACCTAATGCTCTGATACCAACTTGTCACGCCCTTACTTTAGGAACGCGAATAACACTACTGTCCAATAACTTTATCTTTATTTATTTACAATCAACTACATAATATGTCATAACAGGAAAATATCATACGTTTGGCAAATCTCAACATAATTAATTATACATGCCAGGGCTACACTTTTTAGTTTTACAGCGGAAACAAAGATCCTGCCTGTGACGTTCAGAGCAACTCTAGAGTACTTTTATATTACAATTTAAACACTGAGAGCCCAGAAACAATTTAGGCTCACCACAGAAGTACGACACCTAGTCGATCAAGAAGCCGTAGGACCAAACTCTGGGTCTTTATCTAAAAAATATGTCAACCACGTGTAGTGAGTTTTACAACTCAGTGAGTAGGTAACACCTCCTATGACCTCTTAAGTCAACATATGAATGTACTCTTTATTTTAAAACTTGTCACATTGAAAATCACAATTCGAAGGTACATTCATATGGGACCCGCATTTCAAATAAACTCTGTTCAAATTCATATGCATATTCAGTTCATAAGTAATGTTGTAAGTACGGTAATAAAATAATGTTATGCATCAACATAAATATTATGAAAACATTTGGAGGATCCCATATCAGAACCACCATATTAGAGTTTAACCCCTTCCATACTTTGGTGGTATAGGACTTTCCTAAACTCAGCATGCCGCTGAGGTTTGCCCTACTACCATTTAAGAGGACACGCGAAGGGACTATATATGGGTATTTCCCAAGCACACAGCAAGGGAATGCAAATCATAACTCATATAACTTGCATCTCGCCCATATAGGAGGCATTCCGCTCTCCATTACATATCATCTCCCGTGTGTTGGCCCTCACACGAAGCTAGCACCACCCCTGCTAGCTGAGGCAATCATGGTGCACACCAAGGCTAACATCACCTGCTGTTAACAGACAGTGTTTCCAATAGGATTCCTCCACAGAAAATATCACATGCACATATGCCATATAATCCAGTATAAAATTCTCAATATAATACAGACTTTTAGTCTTTGTATATTCATCTGTTAAAACTTCCCATTCAGGGGAATCATGTATACATGCCTATATCTGAGGCAAACATATCACTGTATGAATCAATATCATATGCATAACACATATCCTTTGTCATATAATGAGAAATACATTTAAAAATCACATGTTTAATGTGTTTCAAAATTCATTTCAAAAGTCACTCTTCTTGAACCAGATATCATATTTCAATCGTTTTAGATATTCTAAACCATTTCAAGAACATATAAAAGTATAAATAACTTGTAAACATGCTCATTTATCAATGTAAAGTTCAAGAAAAGTAAAAACAAGTGATAGAAAGAATCATCTACTCACAGGGTAAGGGCTCTAGATTGGACAGCCCTAAAATATACTTTTCAAATCTCTATTTGATCAAATTGATCTCAAAAATGTATTCGGAGGGTCCAAAATTCAAGAAAGCAACTTCGGGAACTTGGTCACTATTCACTCGCCAGAAAATACTATTCACGACGAACAAAATGATTGTTAGATGGCTGAAAATATACATATCCTAAGGTTTATCTAGCTCCTGAATCCATCTACGGTGTCAGAATTTTAATTGGAGGTCTCTAAGTAAGTTTCAAAATTTATCTTTTTCTGAGATTTTCTACTTCAGATCTATGGTGATTCAACGGCTGATTTGAAAAATTGATCAGTCAAAATTGTAGTATTCTTCGTCCTAAATCCAATAACACCCTCAGTTTTGAGATCCAATACGCACTACAAATCTAGAGAGAAAGTTAAAAGTTACTATTCACTCACTATTCATCTTCTCGATTGTTTTCGAAATTTGCATCTGGCCATTGTCTCCCTTCCCCCTTGTTTCCAATTTATTATTTTTTTAATTATTATTATTTAATAATTGAATAATAGGATTTTCTTTTATATAAATTCCGTTTTTCATCCTAAAATATTCGAAAATTTTCTAAAAATTTACATTCTCATAAACCTTTAGTTAAACTTTTAAATCATGATTTTTCTTGATAAAAATCGTAATAAACAAATCTCAAAATAAATATCTTTTTACATATTAAAAGAAAGAATATTTCTAAAAATACAACAAAAATTCATTAGAGGCCAATATAATTATTTTAAGCAAAAGAATATTTATTTTAATTAAAAGTATACTTACTTTTAGCAAAACATAATCATTTTTAAATAAATAAAAACATATTTTCTTATAGAAAAATACTATCATTTAAAAATAAAAATTACGCGCCAAAACGTAAATTCTCATATTTTCTTTGTACTTATTTAACCTATGTAGTAAATATACATATTTTCTACAGTTCTTATCTCCATTTTCAAATTTGTTAAATTTTACAGTTATTACACTTCTTCTTAATGATTATTTATATGATTGCTAGGAGGCATACTAGTATATTTTCTTTCTTAATCTACCACTGAATTATGTATTAAACAAAGTCTTCAATTATGTGATTCATGAGGCAAATAGGTTTGAGGATTTTGGATTATAAATCATTGAACCTGTGATAAATAATTAACTAAATTAGATATAGCCAATGTTTTTATATTTATTTAGCTCTGTCAGTTTCTCTAGTTCTTCATGCGGTTAATAAGCTATGCTTTACCGATGTGCTAAAGGATTACTTGTTAATTAGGGTTTAATTGGTGCGATTGTCATTAATTTACTAGACTTAAGGAGGAAAGGGTTAGAAACCCAATGATAGATATTCAATTACAGATTGATTATGTTGTCAATGATCAATGTAATCCCTTGACGGTGGATAGTAACCAAAACCAACATCTTTCTCATTAATTGCACTCTTAATTATTTTTCATTATTGTTTACTTTACTTAATTTGCAATTATCAATCTCCCCTTTTTCCAATCACATTAGGTAATACCAGTCTTTATGGAATCCACCCTTACTACCACTACTACAGGTTAGTTGAGAGGTAAGGTATTAATTTGGGGGTACCTGTAACAGTACGCACCAGCCACTCAGAAGCAACGGGAGTCGTTGTGCGTGAGTGTCAGAACCAGAGCATGCCGTGGTGCTCATCACCACACCAGAACACTGATATTGCAATTTTTAGGTCTTTTTTACTCTAGTTGAATCCCAACAAGCTGAATGTTGACCTAAGAACAATCCTACTTCAAGGAGGAGAAGCCTGTGTATAAAAGGGGAAGAAAGGAAGTAGCAAAGGGGATTCAAGCTCTTAATTACCTTCTTTAATTCTTGTTTAGATTTCTTATGGCCCTACACGGCTTATTTATTTTTAGTTGGTAGAGGAAGATTTAAACCTTAAGGGATCATTATGCATTGTGAGATTTGGAGTGTATTTTATTAGTTCAATTTTAACCGAGTATTGATTATTCATCTACTCTTATCTTTTCTTAATGATTGTTCATATAATTGCTAGGGAGGCCTACTAGTATATTATATGTGTTAATCTATTGCTGAATTTGGTTTTGAACAAAGTTTTTATTGCTTTATTCATGAAGCAAATATGATTAAGGATTTTGGATTATAAATCATTAACCGTATGATAAATGGTCAACTAAATTAAATATAGCCAATCTGTTTATATTTATTTAACTCTATCAATTTCTCTTGTTCTTCATGCAATTGATATGTTAGACTTTATCGATGTGCTAAAGGATATCTTACAATTAGGGTTTAATTGGTACTTCAATTCACTAGGCTTAAGGAGGAATAGGGATAGAATCCCAATGATAGATATTTGGTTTAAGATTGATGATTTTGTCAATGATCAATGCAATTCCTTGATGGTGAATATCGAACGAAACCAATGCCTCTCTCATTAATTGTTCTCTTAATTACTTTCATTATTATTTGCTTTACTATTTAAAACTAGTCTCTGTGGGATCGACCTTGACTCCCACTACTACAGGCTAGTTGAGAGGTAGGGTATCAATTTGGGTGTACCTGTGACAATACGCACCAATATAGGATTTCGTCTAGTTAATTTCAAGCCCATCAAGCTTTGTTTTGGGTTAAAATATAAATTTTTTGTGTTAGAATCTTCCTCTACAACAATGATTGCCAAAGTAATAACTTTGTAAGCTCTACGATGCTCTAATTTCTCTAAAGTTTGCTAAAATGGTCAACATGAAAGTTGTCAATTGTTTTCTTAGCTTTGATAAGAACTTAAATCACCTCAATTAGAGCTTGTATAAGGGAGTTATGGCTTAATTAGTTCCAAAAGGTTTAGACTCACTACAATTCATCACTTTTTTCATGAATTTTTTCTCCTATTTTCTTCTTCCTTTGTTCCTACAATACAAAATACAAAACTAAGCTAATTCCTAATCATATTTTACTTAAATAAAACAAAAAGTAAGTTTAGTGGAATTAAAATCATACTTAATGATGCACATATCAAATACGTACAAACTTAACCTTTTTTTGGTCCTCAAGTAAAATAGTCCCTAAAAAAAATCAATACATGCAGTGAGTATTATGCTTACCAAAAATTTTCATCATAACAAGAAAATATGCTAAGAAAATTTTCAAAATGATGATAACCATGCACAAGATTAACTCAAATGCAATCCATAATTTATTTTCTTGAATCTTGAGTGTATGTGTCCTTCGATCAATTAAATTTCCTCAGCTGACTAAGTTTATACCCCCTAAATTTTGGATTATGTGTCTCTAATTGAATTAAGAATTCCAATTGCTTATTTTCCATGCCACTCTCTACTAATGTAGGATTAATAGGACTTTCATTAAGTTTGTAATGTGGCCATAGTGTAAGGTAGGATAAAGAATATAACTTTAGACTCATTCACCCAACACCATATAATTACCCTAATTTTTTGAGTTTTTCTAAGTTTAGAGGATTTTTTTGCCCGTACTCATTTTCTTGCTCTAGCTGAATTTATTCATTCTTTTTGCATCAACTGCATAGACTTTCATTATTTCTTTTGAATTTTTCTTTTCTTTTTCTTTGTTTCCTTTACTCCACCCTTCCACCCTTTGAGTAATGAAGCTCTACAAAACAAATTTTTAGAAAAATAATCAATAAGTGAGTGAACAGGATAAAAAAATATAAAGGTATATATATCATAAAAATCAGCCTTTGGAGATATGGCGGGTGTAACATCCCTAATTTCATTTCTTTTATTGATAAAAAGTACATAAATATTTAATTAAGGAAATAAAATTTATTAGACAATATTTTAGATATCTAAGGAAATATAATCCTTAGAAATTCTTCACCTTATGTATATGCATAGAAAATGTTGAAAACCTAATAGGAAAGAAATTAGAAATAACATACTAAAGAGATGCAAAATTCTTGGATAAGGAAGATAAATTTTTAAACAAGTAAAGGTCTTAAAATTTCATGAACATTGGATTAGGGTAATTTTTCCTAATTCAAGAACTATAGTTACTAAGTTTAAAATCTTTACCCTTAAGTTGGGCTTTTACCTATGGACACTTCATATAGAGTTTTTCCACTTCACATAAGTTTCTAGCAAGCCCATTGGATAACCTAAGCAAGAAATAAAACATAGACTTGGACTAGGATATAGTAATTGGACCAATAGCCCAAAAATTATGAAAATGTGACCAAGCCCCCCAAGAAAGGTAGAATTTTATACAAAGCAAAGAAAATGGGTAGGAATAAGCCCATAATGGGTAGGAATAAGCCCAAATCCATGAGAAAAAATAAAATAAAATAAATTAGGTGATGATATAATAATGTAATAATAATAAAGATTAGGTTACATGGCATTAAGACAAAAATTTAGCAAGTGGTGTGATTCTACATTCATCATTTCGGCAAGTGGCATGATAATACAAGGCTTTAGGACAAAAACATCTATATCCTACACTCATAATTTTAGCAAGTGGTATGATAATACATGGCATTAGGAAAAAACATTCCTATCCCACACAAATAATATCAACCAAATAATGGATATTCAAGGGCTAGAAATTTGCCACCTAAAAAGGCAAACCTATCATACTTGTTTAAGACAAAAGAAAATGGAAATGAATCCCTAAATTAAAGGGACCTTGTCCCTTATTTTAAGAACATATCATCATAATTTTCAAAATACAAATCTCCTTTTCCTATACATATCTTGACTAAGGAAGAGGAAGACAAGAACATAAGTTGTTTGTTTTCCAAAAATTCAACAAAGTGTATCCTAATTGTGATAAGGTAGACCCATGATCATGAAAGGTGTATTATTTGGTGGTCTATTTAAGCAAAACCCACCTCTACAACATTTTAATTTCGTCCAAGTGAGAGAGAGGAAAAAATAGAAGCAAGGTAGAGTGAGGAAATGAGAGGAAGAAAGGAAGAAAGAGGAAGGAGAAGTCTAGGGGACTAAGTGCTCCAGGTAAGTTTAACAATATTTCTTTTTGAAGAAAACTTTTGAAACTTGTTTATCTAATTCTTCATGGGGTTAATACGTTAAACTTTACCGATGTGCTGAAGGTTAACTATTAATTAGGGTTCATTGAGGCGATCGTCATCAATTGACTAAACCTAAGGAGGAACAAGGATAATATCAACATGGTAGATACTCAAAATAAGAATGATTATGTTGTTAGTGATCAATGCAATTCCTTGATGGCAGATATCAACCGAAACCAAATCTTTCATTATTAATCACTCTTTTATTGTGATCATTCTCTTTTCACTTTAATAATTTTCTTACAACTTTCAACCCCCTTATATTTTACTCATTAAATGTAATACAAGTCTCTGTAAGATCGACCTTTACTCCCACTACTACATGTTAGTTTTAAGGTAAGGTTTTATATTTGGTATATTTGCAATAATATTCACCAAATTTTGGCATTGTTGGCAAGAATTGAGTCCATTATCTTTTGTGATTTTTACTTTGATTTATGCTTGTGATTTGTTCTGTTAATTCTCAATATTTACAATTCAATCCAGACATTGTAAAATCTATATACAGGCACGGAAGAGGACTTTAAGGGGACATTGATCAGGGAAATGAGGAAGTAATCATGGCTAGGAACCTTACTTTGAAGGAGCTTAAAGCTCCAAATTTGCACCAACAACCCTTATGCATTAATTTTCCTAATTTTGATGAGAATGTCAACTTTGAATTAAAATCTAGATTGATTCATCTCTTACCTACTTTTCATCGTCTTGCAAGTAAAGGCCCATATAAACACTTGAAGGAATTCTATATGGTGTGTACCAACATGAAACCCTTTAGAGTGACTGAGGAACAAATTAAACTCAAGACTTTTCCTTAAGAGACTCAACTAAAGATTGGCTATACTATTTACCATATGGCACTATCATCACTTGGAATGTGATGAAAAATATATTTTTAGAGAGATATTTCCCTGCATATAGAGCCACAAATATAAGAAAAGAAATATACGACATTAGGCAATTACATGGAGAGACACTTTATGAGTAATGGGAAAGGTTTATAAAGCTTTGTGCAAGTTGTCCACATCATCAAATTAGTGAATAGCTATTGATTCAATATTTTTATGAAGGTCTTTTGTAGGGTGATAGGAGTATGATAGACGCAACTAGTAGAAGAGCACTAGTAGACAAGACTCTTGAAGTAACCAGAATCTTAATATTAAATATGGTTGCCAACTCCCAACAATTTGGCATTAGGCATGATTCTCCAATTCAACACACCCATAAGGTAAGTACTTCTTCCCTTCAGTAATAAATATCTAAACTTACCTCTCTTGTACACTAAATTGCTATAGGTACACCTCAATAAGTTAAAGTTTGTGGAATGTGCTCAGTAACATGGTAGCCAACTGATATGTGTCCTATACTTCAAGAAGAATCCACAGAACAAGTTAATGTGGTAAGTGGTTTCCTTAAACAACGAAAGAGGTATGACACATACTCTAATATATATAATCATTGATGGAAGGATCATCCCAACTTCAGGTATAGGAATGCACAAAATAGGACTACAGGACAAATATTTACCAATTTTCAGCATAAGCAATATGCCTATTATCCTAGATAGACTACATCACAAGATTCTTAGGTAGGACAAAATTTTACAAATTTTTAGCATAAGCAACATACATACTCTTGCACGTGACTCTAAGTGTAACATATCTAAAATTTAGTAATTCTCATTTATGTACGGATATTAAAAGAAATAAAGGAGTATGGATGTAATTGAAAGGTTTTTAGGACGAAATTAAAATTTGTTAATATTTTTGGGGTCAAATTGTAATTTCCTAAAAGTTTATGGGTCAAAATGTAAATAATAAAATTTTTAAGGACTTCCTCTAACAATTATCAAATTGCTAATTGGTCCTCCATAATTTATTTTAAAAAAAGAGATGGAAAGATTTTCAAGATGAATGAATAGTATGAATAGTAACTTTCTCTCTTCTCATTTTCTCTCTCTAGATCTGGAGTACTTCTGAGCCTCCAATTTCAAAACTAAGGGTACCATTGGATTCAGGACGAAGAGTACTACGATATTGGTTGAATAATTTTTCAAATCAGTCGTTGAATCGTGGTACATCAGAAGTAGAAAATCATAGAAAAATGTAAACTCTGAAACTCCAATTCAGAGTACTCAAATTGAAAATCTAACACCATAGATGGATTCAAGGGATAGATAAACTATAGATTATGAAGTTTCACAGTCATCTAACAATTTTTGGTGTCATGAACAGTAACTCCAACCGGTGTGAATAGTGATTCCGACTTATGTGAACAGTAAATCCGGTTGTGAATAGTATCCAACAGTTGACCCGTGTTGATGAGCTCCTGGAGGTCAAATTTTGTAATTCTATAGTCATTTCCTAGGTTTTTAGACTTGCCGGACTCGTTTTTTAGGTCCATTTGATTAGATTTAGCATGAAAAAAATACATTTGGGGCTGTCTAACCTAGAGCCCTAACCCTGTGAGTAGATAATTCTTTCTATGACTTATTCCATGCTCTTCTTGAACTTAAAATGTATAACTGGTTCTGTATACAAATTATTTATGCTATCATAAGTTTCTAAAATGTGTTAAAATATATGTTTTGCTTATGAACTGGCACATAGTTCAAGAAGATTATAGTTTTGAAAATAGATTTTGAAACTCATTGAATATGTGGTTCTAAATGTATTTATCATTATTTGGCAAAGTGAATATTATGTGCACGAGGCATTGATCTGTAAAGCTATAAAGTTGCTAATTATGATTGAATGGTAAGCGTAAAACTCATAGCGAGTTGCTTTATAATTATTATAATTATACATTGCATTTGATGAATATGCATTTACATATATATATATATATATATATATATATATATTTATTTATTTATTTATTATGTATGGATGAATATCGACGGGTTGTATGGCTTAAGATGGTACCAAGTAGGGACGCCCTATTAGCCTAAGTGAGCCAAAGGAAGGCCGCTCAAACTGGGTGACAGTGGTAATGTAAGGAGACAGATGAGTGATGAACTCACATTCCTTGATCATTTATTGTGACTGTAGTCGATCGGTTACTATGCGTATAGAAAATGAGTGAATTGAGTGTATTGAGAGCTATAATATGCTTGAGCATTACGTAAAAAGTGTAACAACCTCTTTTTTTATTATTATTTATTATACAATATAGAGTTCACATACACGTCATTAATCAAAATGTACGTACAACAAAAATCAAACACATAAATAACTACATCTTATTTATTCTGGTTGACCAATTCTGGAGATATAGGTGCGAGTGGTTGCACCATCATCGGGATCTGAACCAACTCGACCATAAACATATTATTTGATTCTGGGATCTGCCCAACATAAAGTAACTCGATCCAACGTACACTAAAAGCCAGAGCCATAGAAAAATATGCATAACTAATTTTCTGAACATGACATGGAAATATAGTGAGAATTAAATCCCAGTAAGTTCAACAATAAATCATCATCAATATAGCTCATCCCGTTATGTTCAGCTGTATAAACTACAGTAAATATCTTTGGTCACATGAATGAACTATATCTATGTAAATGAGAATCGTACATTAATGACATGTATGACAGGATTAATTATTTTCAGAATATCATATGATGATTATCAATTTATTCTCATATCAAGCTACCCAGGTCAGGGTGAGTATTTTCTACTCTCCGGTACGGGCTTTTCTCGCTTCGTCCGACATGGCACACTTTCTCTTTCTTTTCTCAATAACATATTCATAACCGTTGGTAGGGCGTCCCCTACTAGTGCACCACACGAATTGCCATGTGACCGTGCTCATTTCTTTTCTTTTCATAATAATAGTCAAAAATATGATTTCAATAACAAATATGTTCATCAAAATATAATTATTACCAAAAATCATTGGTAATCATGCTATGAACATAACCATTTCAAATATCACTTTATAAAATATTTCCATGTCAAAATTTCACACTTAAGATGGTAAGAAGTTCATACAATGGCATATACTAGTCATTTATTATTTTTATTTATAAGATTCTTCTTCTTTTTTAAATATTAATTTTATTTCTTTATTTTCTTGATGTAGGTTTTCATCCTATCTAACCTTCTCTTACTAATCAGAGCATAACTCTGTCAATTTAACTCCGATGTAGGTGATCTTAGTGTCAATTTCAAGATAAAACAATTATCTAAAACTAGTTTGTTGAACAAGTTAGTGAATTAATAAGAAATCAAGGTGATATTACTCCCTCAAAGTACAGGTTATTTCTTCTCGAATAGGTTCTGACTTTTACCTACTAATCTATCCATATCTCCCTTATGAGAATTCCACATTAAGTTATTCCAGTTGCTAACAATCCGTGACACATATAGAAATAATTTTTTTGTTAATCATTTATTTTAATTCCCTACAGAATGTTCCCAGAAATTAAAACACAGAAGCTATCCTAAAATATTCTTCCCAAATTAACCAATTTCTAACCACTGCATACTAATTGAATCATATCTACCTCATACGGACACCAAATTGAGTGATTCTAGTGGATAAAAATCCGTGAAACATAGATCTATAATTCTTATGTTAACCATTTATTTTAATTCCCTACCGAAAGCTTTTAAGAATTAAAACCTAGAAGCTATACTAACATATTCTTCCCTGATTAACAATTTTCTGACCACTGCTTACTAATCGGACAATATCTACCTCATATGGACTCCAAATTGAGTGATTCCAGTGGCTAAAAATCCATGAGACATAGATCGACATTTTTCATGTTAACCATTTGTTTTAATTCCTTACTGATTCTTCCCAGACTTTTAACATATAAGCTAAAAATGTTGCCACCCATAGCCATACCTATTCAGAACTATCTACACCAGCCTAAGTGTTCAAACATACATAATATGTAACATGATATAGAAACATCCATGACCAATCATCAAAGTTCTAAGATCAAAATCTCATATAAATATCACAAGTTTCAAAAGTTTTCTTCAAAAAGAAATATTGTTAAACTTACCTTGAGCACTTAGTCCTCTAGATTTCTCCTTCCTCTTTCTTCCTTTCTTCCTCTCCTTTCCTCACTCTACCTTGCTTCTATTTTTCCTCTCCCTCACTTGGACGAAATTCCAATATTATAAGGGTGGGTTTTGCTTATATATACTATCAAATAATTTACCTTTCATAATCATGGGTCTACCTTATCACAATTAGGATGCACTTGGTTGAATTTTTGGAAAACAAACAACTTATGTTCTTGTCTTCCTCTAACTTAGTCAAGATATGCATAGGAAAAGGAGATTTGTATTTTGAAAATTATGATGATATGTTCTTAAGATAAGGGACAAGGTCCCTTTGATTTAAGGATACATTTCCTTTTTCTTTTGTCTTAGTCAAGTATGATAGGTTTGCCTTTTTAGGTGGCAAATTTCCAACCCTTGAATCTTCCTTGCTTAGCTAAAATTATTTGTGTAGGATAAAGATGTTTTGTCATAATGCTATGTATTATTACCCACTTGCTAAAATTATGAGTATATGATATAGATGTTTTATCCTAATGCCATGTATTATCATACCACTTGCTAAATTTTTGTCTTAATGCCATGTCACCTAATCTTGATTACACCATTATTCCATCACTTTATTTTTATTTTTTCCTCTTGGGTTTGGGCTCATTCTTGTCCATTTTCTTTACTTTGGTTTAAATTCTACCTTCCATAATGGGCTTATCACATTTTCATGATTTTTGGGCTACCGGTCCAATTTCTATATCCTAGTCCAAGTTTATGTTTTATTTCTTCCTTGGACTATCCTATTGGCTTGCTAAAAATTCATGTGAAGTAGAAAAACTCTATATGAAGTGTCCATAGGTAAAAGCCCAATTTATGGGTGGAGATACTAAACTTAGTAACATTAACTCTTAAATTAAGAAAAATTACCCTAATTCAATCTTCTTAAAATTTTAATACCTTTACTGACTTCACAAAAATTTATGTTTCTTACCCAAGAATTTCACCTTTCTTTAGTATTTTTATTTTTTATATTTCTTCTTAAGTTTTCTCTTTTTACCTATTTCATTAATGTTATAATATTTCTATGCATATACGTAAGGTAAAGAATTTATAAGGATTATATTTCCTTAGATATCTAAAAATTGTCTAATAAATTTTATTTTCTTACAGGATGTTATATTCTTCCCCCCTTAAGAAATTCGGTCCCCGAATTTCACCCCATCCTACCACATGTAGGGAATGAAATTAAAGCACAATTCAGAGTTACCAACTTTATTACCCAAATAATTAAGAATATCTTTTCTGTATATCATCTTTACTTTTTAATATGTATATTCACTTAAGTGATTATGCCATATAACTTAACCATAAGGATTTCTTTCATCCATAAGTTCTTCACTTTATATCCTCTAGCTCGTATGGATATATCTATGGGTCAATATTAGAAAACACACACATAAAGGAACATATTCACCTTCATATTGGGTAACTATCTTTTCTTATTCCAAACTTCTATCAAGTCATTTTTGGTTTTCATATATCAACATCAACCCATGAATATCGTCATCTTAATCTATCATCTATTTTTATCCTAAAATCCTTTAATCAATATGTTAAACATATGTAGCAATAAATCCTCCAAACCTTTTATAACGTTTATGTACCATTGACACATGTCTAATAATTCCAACTTATCTCATCATAGTAATTTTATACTAGCTTATTAACACCATTAAACGCATTGTCAAAAATTTCAATTATTTCTTCTATCATATCCAAAAGCACCTCATTCTAACTTATGTCAATCTCATTTAATTCACCCAATCATTTCAAGAAGATTTTTCCTAACAATTACTCACACATGAATTCTCAATTCCAACATAATTCACATCCTAAATACTAGACTCAATTTAGTATGATATAAACCTTTAACACAAATATCTTAATCACTTACATTATTTTTGGACATGGTTATCAGAATATTCTCCATATTTCCAAATTAAGAGTTCAAAGATTAATTTAAATCCTACTTCCCATATTTTATTCCTCAATAACTTCAACACCACTAATTCTCTTGATTACATTCGTCAAAACAAGATAATAGTTGAGTTTCAAATATAATAATAATTAATTAATTAATTAACTTTTCTTGTAATATGGGAAAATAATCTTGCATTTAATGCCAAATATTAATGTAGGACAATGCAGTACAATAGACGAAAAGCATAATAAAGAATGGTGCTAAAATAGAAAGTCAAAAGTTTGGACAAAACATTAGAGAGAGTTAAAATCGGTGGCTGTAATTCTTAAAAATCTGAAAACAAAAATTTAGCTATAATATCGGCAAAAATCGGTGGCCACAAGGTTTGAATATATGTGCCAAAATCTACTTTAAATATGTTGGTATTCGGTGGAAAGATATCACATGGAAAAAGAAACATTTCTGAGCTTATAAAAGACTGTGAAAATCAAAGAATACATAGTTAACTGGTAGGATTTAGTTGATTGCTTCAAAATAGATGTAATCAATCAACTGTAAAATAACCAGTCCAAATTAAAAATTTTCAAAATAGCTAATCGACTTAATAATACCAATAGTCGACTGACAAAAATATTAGAAAAACAAATAAATCATTTGATTATCCTTCTTCAACAACTAACTTGTTTACATTTTCACTTTCTTTTGTTTTCCAATTACGCCTATCACCTACAACTTCTCTACAAGAATTAAGATATCAAGGTTTCATCGAAGACAACAAAGACAAATTTCTGATGATATCTTAACCTTATTCTCTTTATATGCCTAATATGAGCGACTATCACAACTACTATACATATACATGCTTGCTGTCATTTTAGAAAATTTCACCTTCAATTTAGCTGATATCCACCAATAACTCACATAGATGTTCTAATTATTCCCGGCCTATTCATATAGCTATCATAAGTATGCCATTCTCCGAGTTCTATAAATGCACACGTTAATATATTTATTTTCATACTCTAAGTCAAGGTGTGTGCAACTATGGAGGGAATCGCATTTCGTCAATTTCGAAATATTTGTGTCTTTTGTGATTTTAGTCCTGGAAAAGATGGAGAGTATGTGAAAGCTGCACAAAACCTACGTATGGTACTGGCCAAAAGAAAAATTCATTTAGTCTATAGTGGAGGTAACTGTGGGTTAATGGGGTGTGTGTCTATAGTTGCCCATGTAGGAGGATGCCAAGTTCTAGGTATTATTCCTACAGCTCTAGCTGCATCTAACATCGTAGGAAAGACAATTGGGGAAGAGTTTAGGGTAGCTTCCATGCATGAATGCATGGCTAGAATGATGAGCAATGTTGATGCCTTCATTGCCTTACTAGGTGGTTTTGGTACTTTAGAAGAGATTTTTCAAATAATTTCTTGGGCACAACTGAATATGCATCACAAACCGATAGGTTTGTTCAATGTTAATCACTTTTTTGATGGTCTGTTGTCTTTTCTTGATCATGTTGTGGAACAAAGGTTCATCTCACACTCAGCACGACAAATTCTCATCTCGGCTTCAAATGCTGAGGAGTTGATTGATGCTTTACAAGCATATGTTCATGTACCTGATCCAACTATGACTCCAATAGAATGGATGGCAGACAAATGCAAGAAGCACAAATTGGATTTGGATCTTCATCTTTAGATGTAGTAAAACGTAGCCATTGTTGTACCACTTTTACTTTCTTAGAGTCTACTTGGATACCATCATTACCAACCATACTCCCTTAGAGTTGGTAAAACTATCTTTGAATGTTGCTTATGATCCTCTAAAATTTTGAAATATTCTAGTATATCATCAATATATATAATAACAAATTGATCCAGGGATGACCTAATTACTATTCATTAAATCTATGAATGCAGCTAAGATATTTGTCAATTTAAATGACATCACCAAGAACTCATAAAACCCATAATAAGTCCTAAAATAAAATTTTCGTACATCCTCTTCTCTTAACCTTAATTAATGTTACTCATATCTCAAATCAATTTTTGGAAAAAAATTGAACACACTATAACTGGTGAAACAGGTAATCTATACGAGGTAATGGGTCACCTTATTCAACTGTCTATAATTTATGCATAGTCATAGTGATCCATCTTTCTTTTTCACAGATAGAATTGGAGCACTCCGATTAAAAGTACTAAGGCATTTAAATCCCTTGTCTAACAAGTCTTGTAACTATTTTTTTTAAATTCAATTGATATCATTCTATATAGGGATATAGATACTAGTTGGGTTCTAAGGAGTAAATCAATATCAAATTCTTGAATTGCTGTGGCAAGGTTGTGCAGGGTTTCCTCCGCATTGTTTTCCAGATTCCTCCTTGGTGGTGCCATTTCCTACTGTGGCAAAAAGAAAGTTATGATGTTATTGAGGTGATCAAGCCCAATAGTTAGTTTCAAAAAGTATATTTAATAGCAGTCATAACACCACCTCGGCATATAGATAGGAAACACTAGTAATTTTTTACCTATATGAAATCACTGATCCTCTACATAGCACTACCACAACATACTCAAGATATTATAAGATCGATTCAGATAACCAACCACCCACTGGCCATCTAAGATCGACCTGCTCTAATACCAATTATGTAACAACCTCTTTTATTATTATTATTTATTATAGAATATAGAGTTCACATACACGTCATTAATCAAAATGTACGTACAACAAAAATCAAACACATAAATAACTACATCTTATTTATTCTAGTTGACCAATTCCGGAGATATAGGTGCGGGTGGTTGCACCTTCACCGGGATCTGAACCAACTCGACCACAAACATATTATTTGATTCTGGGATCTGCCCAACATAAAGTAACTCGATCCAACGTACACTAAAAGCCAGAGCCATAGAAAAATCTGCATAACTAATTTTCTAAACATGACATGTGTAACATCCCCGATTTTTTCTTTATGTTACTAATTGGAATTTTTTTTCAGAGAGGAGAAAGCATTTTGGACCTCACGGGAGGATGAAATCATTTTACAATTTTACTCAAGTAAAAGAAGATAGTAGGATGGTTAAAATAGCATTTATGTAATTTCATTAAAATGACATTTTTGTAATTAATGGAGGATGGCATTTATGTAATTTATGGAGAATGGCATTGGTGTAAATATGAATGATGGCATGGGTTTTTTGGGGAAAAATGGTGGTA
Source organism: Gleditsia sinensis (assembly GCA_037074535.1). Lineage (NCBI taxonomy): Eukaryota > Viridiplantae > Streptophyta > Magnoliopsida > Fabales > Fabaceae > Gleditsia > Gleditsia sinensis. Next base: position 21,699,599 of record CM073465.1, on the reverse strand, counting down.
GGTAGGGGTAGGAAGGAAAAACAAAATATATAATATAATAATAATAAAATAAAGATAAGAAGGAGAAGGGGGGAGTGACGGAAGGAAAGAGAGGAAAAGAAAAGGAGGAAAAGAAAGGGGAAAAAGAGAAAACAGGGAAGGGAAAGTGTCGGTAGGGTTTTCGGCAGAAGAAAAAAGAAGAAAAGAAGAGAAAAGAAAGAAGAGAAAGAGGAAGAAGAAGAAAAAGGAAGAGGAAAAGAGAAATCAAGGTAAATTTCTTAGCCGTCTCTCTAATTTCATCATCTTTTCTTAAGGAATATCCTAATTCACGGTATGGATGTAGGATTTTATTTTGTGTGGAAGGAATCAAACACACAAGTTTAAGGATCTATCTGAGGTAGGCTTAACATCCACTCATAAATTTTGTATAAAATTATTGATTTACTCTTAGATGTTATTATGGAAAACATGTAGTCTGGATATTTATATGGAATTCTATTTTGGATGTTTGGTCATGCATATGGGTGCATGGGATTATATAAAAGAAAATAAAAGGAAAAGTTAAATTAAGCTAAATTTCGAAATATTTGGAAAGCCTCTGTTTTTGGAATTCTGGAAAATTTCGGCAAGAATTTTAAAGAAATGGTCAACATATGAATTGTAGATATGTGTCTCACAGATCTACAGGCTTTGGAATTACTTGATTTAGAGTCCATATGAGGGAGATATGGCTGATTTATTGAGCAGAGGTCAGAATTCAAGATAGTAAAAATAAGTGTTTTATTTTTAATTTTCTAGGAATAAACCGTAAATAATTTGAAGAAATGATAAACATGAAAATTGTAGATAATTGTCTGAGTTTTTATATTTTTAATTTTCTAGGAGTAAACCGTAAATAATTATTCCATCACTTTATTTTTATTTTTTCCTCTTGGGTTTGGGCTCATTCTTGCCCATTTTCTTTACTTTGGTTTAAATTCTACCTTTCATAATGGGCTTATCCCATTTTCATGATTTTTGGGCTACCGGTCCAATTTCTATATCCTAGTCCAAGTCTATGTTTTATTTCTTCCTTGGACTATCCTATTGGCTTGCTAAAAATTCATGTGAAGTAGAAAAACTCTATATGAAGTGTCCATAGGTAAAAGCTCAATTTATGGGTGGAGATACTAAACTTAGTAACATTAACTCTTAAATTAGGAAAAATTACCCTAATCCAATCTTCTTGAAATTTTAATTCCTTTACTGACTTCACAAAAAATTATGTTTCTTACCCAAGAATTTCACATTTCTTTAGTATATTTATTTTTAATATTTCCTTTTAAGTTTTCTCTCTTTACCTATTCCATTAATGTTAGAATACTTCTATGCATATACGTAAGGTAAAGAATTTATAAGGATTATATTTCCTTAGATATCAAAAAATTGTTTAATACATTTTATTTTCTTCCAGGATGTTACAAAAATAGTGGATTTTCAGTGCATTTATAATATGTTAATTATGCATCAACGAAAATTATGACTTTATCTCAAAAGCTTAATATTTTACTATAGCTTATACAGCTAAACATAACATCATCCCTTGTTGTGTGCTTGGGATTATTTGATGGTTCTGATATGGGTTCCTCCTAATGTTTTCATATGAAATATTTTAATGCATAACTTCATTTGTTTAATGATCATATCGTGCTGAATATGGTTTTGGATATCTGAATATCCTTTAATTTGAGAATATTTGAAATATGGGACCCATATGAATGTACTTCTGAACTATATTTTCTATGTGACAAACTTTAAAACATTAGTACATCCATATACTGACCTAAGAGGTTATAGGAGGTATTATCTACTCACTTACTTGTCAAACTCACTACATGATATTTCCACATTTTTCATATAAGAATACAAAGTCTGATCCTACAAATAGGTGATTAGTTAGGTGACATATTCTCTTAGTGAGTCTATATTGCTTTCTAAGCTCACAGTGTTTGAATTATAATGTATTTGTACTATAGAGTATGCTCTGTACACCATAGGCAGGATCCTTGCTTCTGTTGTTGCTTTGACAATTATAACTTGGTCTGTATAATGTGTATATATGAGAGAACCTATATCTATCTATTTCCATGACAAAGAATAGTTCTATGCATGTTATGGTAAATTTCTGATTGCAAAAAAAAATGTTTGTTTCACGTACCCATAAGTTGGGGGCGTTACAAGTTGGTATCAGAGCATTAAATTTTTCTTTGCCTATCGACGCAAAGAATTCTTTAGTAGGACCTTTAGTATGAATATAATCCAGACATATTTATACTTCAGGTACTGTTGAGGGATTTTATAAGGTTTCAATTTCTTTTATATTCCAAGTTTGCTAAATTTTCTAGTATAAGATTGATCGAATATTGTGGCATTTTAAAAAGTATCTATGGGTCAATTTCTGTTTGAATGTGAAAGGGATAGGCGTACCATAGAATTTAAAGAATTGAAACATATGCCTAATATGACCATTTCTTAATGTGATATCCATTGTACTCGGTTGCCTAGATAGGGTAAACTTTGATGTGATACTGAGAATGGATTGGTTGGCATCATGTCATGCCATTTTGGAATGTCATATTAAGGTGATTAAATTCAATATTCCTAGAAAATCTTATTTCTTGATATAAGGAGACCGTAGTGAAGTGCTTAGTGATTTAACTTCAACTTTAGCAACTTATAAGTTATTACAAAAAGGTTCCAAGCATATTTGGTAGTGATGAGAGATGTTAATATAAAATATACCAGTATAAATCAAGTTCTAGTGATTTGGGAATTTCCTTATGTGTTTCCTGAGGAATTGCCAGGATTACCCTATTCCGAGAAATAGAATTTGATATTGATTTACTTTGTAGAACTCAACTACTATCTATATCTTTATATAGAATGATATCGACTGAAATTAAGGAACTAAAAAATTAGTTACAAGACTTGTTAGACAAAGGATTTATATGTCCTAGTACTCTCCTTTAGATACTCTAGTCCTATTTGTGAAAAAGAAGGATGAATCACTGCGATTATGTATAGATTATAAATAATTAAAAAAAATTGATTGAGATATGAGAATAATCAATTAAGGATAAGGGAAAATGATATTCTGAAAACTGCTTTTGTAACATCCTTAATTTCATTTCATGTATTAATAAAAGTACAAAAGTATTCAAAATAACATCCATAATTTCATTTCTTTTATTGATAAAGGTACATAAATATTTAATTAAGGAAATAAAATTTATTAGACAATTTTTAGATAACTAAGGAAATATAATCCTTAGAAATTCTTCAACTTACGTGTATGTATTGAAATGTTCTAATATTAATGGAAGAGGTAAAGAAAGAAAACCTAAGAGGAAATATTAGAAATAAACATGCTAAAGAAAGGTAAAATTCTTAGGTAAGGAAGATAAATTTTTGTGAAGTAAGTAAAGGTCTTAAAATTTCAAGAAGATTTAATTAGGGTAATTTTTCTTAATTTAAGAGCAAAAGTTACTAAGTTTAGTATCTCCACCCATAAATTGGGCTTTCACCTATGGACACATTATATAGAGTTTTTCTGCTTCACATAAATTTTTAGCAAGCCAATAGGATAGCCCAATGAAGAAATAAAATATAGACTTGGACTAGGATATAGAAATTGGACCGATAGCCCAAAAATCATGAAAATGTGATCAAGCCCATTATGAAAGGTAGAATTTTAACCAAAGTAAAGAAAATGGGCAAGAATGATTCCAAACCCAAGAGGAAAAATAAAATTAAAGTGATGAAATAATGGTGTAATCAAGATTAGGTGACATGGCATTAAGACAAAAATTTAGCAATCGGTGTGATATCCTACATTCATAATTTTAGCAAGTGGTATGATAATACAAGGCTTTAGGACAAAACATCTATATCCTACACTCATAATTTTAGCAAGGGGTATAATAATCCTGGCATTAGTACAAAACATTCCTATCCCACACAAATAATTTCAACCAAATAATGGAGATTCAAGGGCTAGAAATTTGCCACCTAAAAGGGCAAACTTATCATATTTGATTAAGACAAAAGAAAAAGGAAATGAATCCCTAAATCAAAGGGACCTTGTCCCTTATCTTAGAAACATATTATCATAATTTTCAAAATACAAATCTCCTTTTTCTATGCATATCTTGACTAAGGAAGAGGAAGACAAGAACATAAGTTGTTTGTTTTCCAAAAATTCAACCAAGTGTATTCTAATTGTGATAAGGTAGAACCATGATAATGAAAGGTGAATTATTTGATCGTCTATTTCAGCAAAACCCACCCTTACAACATTAGAATTTTCGTCCAAGTGAGGGAGAGGAAAAATAGAAGCAAGGTAGAGTGAGGAAAGGAGAGGAAAAAAGGAAGAAAAAGGAAGGAGAAGTCTAGAGGACTAAGTGCTCCAGGTAAGTTTAACAGAATTTCTTTTTGAAGAAAAGTTTTGAAACTTGTAATATTTATATTATATTTTGATCTTAGAACTTTAATGATTGGTCATGGATGTTGCTATATCATGTTACATAATATGTATGTTTGAATACTTAAGTTGGTGTAGATAGTTCTGCATAGGTATGGCTATGGGTGGCAAACTTTTATGCTTTTATTTTTAAAATTTTAGGAAGAATTGGTAAGGAATTAAAACAAATGGCTAACAAGAAAAATGTAGATGTATGTCTCACGGATTTTTACCCACTAGAATCACTCAATTTGGAGTGCATATAAGGTAGATATGGTCCGATTAGTAAGCAATGGTCAGAAAATGGTTAATCAGGGAAGAATATGTTAGGATAGCTTTTTTTTTTTAATTTCTGGGAACATTATGTAGGGAATTAAAATAAATGGTTAACATAATAATTATAGCTATATGTGTAACGGATTGTTAGCCACTGAAATCACTCAATTTGGAGTCCATATGGGGTAGATATGGTTCGATTAGTAAGCAATGATCAGAAAATGGTTAATCAGGGCAGAATATGTTAGGATAGCTTCTGTGTTTTAATTTCTAGGAACATTCTGTAGGGAATTAAAGTAAATAGTTAACATAAGAATTATAGGTATATGTGTGACGGATTTTTACCCACTGTAATCACGCAATTTGGAGTGCATATGAGGTAGATACGGTCCGATTAGTAAGCAATAGTCAGAAAATGGTTAATCATGGAAGAATATGCTAGGATAGTTTCTGTGTTTTAATTTCTGGAAATATTATATAGGGAATTAAAATAAATAGTTAACATAAGAATTATAGCTATATGTGTCCCAGATTGTTAGCCACTGGAATCACTTAATTTGGAATTAGTATGAGGGAGATATGGACAGATGAGTAGGTAGAGGTCAGAACCTACCCGAGAAGAAATAACATGTTCTTTGAGGGAGTAATATCACCATGATTTCTTAATATTCCATTCAATTGTTCAACATAAGATTTTTAGATAATTGTTTTGTCTTTAAATTGATATCACTATCACCTATATCGGAGTTAAATTGAGGGAGTTATGCTCTGATTAGTAAGAGAAGGTTAGATAGGATGAAAACCTACATCAAAAAAATAAAAAAATAAAATTAATATTTAAAAAAGAAGTAGAATCTTATAAATGAAAATAATAAATGACTAGTATATGACATAGCCATTGCCATTGTATGAACTTCTTACCATCTTAAGTGTGAAATTTGGACATGAAAATATTTTAAAGTGATATTTGTAATGGTTATATTCATGGCATGATTACCAATGATTTTTGGTAATAGTTATATTTCGTTGAACATATTTGTTATTGAAAGCATAATTTTGGCTATCATTGTGAAAAGAAAAGAAATGAGCACGGTCACATGGTAATCTGTGTGGTGCACCAGTAGGGGACGCCCTACCAATGGTTATGATCATATTAATGAGAAAAGAAAGAGAAAGTGGGCCATGTCGGACGGAGTGAGAAAAGTCTGTACAGGAGAGTAGAAAATACTCACCCTGACCGGGGTAGCTTGATATGAGAATAAATTGATAGTCATCATATGATATTCTGAAAATAGTTAATCATGTCATACATGTCATTATTGTACGATTCTCATGTGCATGGATATAAGGCATTCATGTGACCAAAGATATTTGCTATAGTTTATACAGTTGAACATGACGTGATGAGCTATATTGATGATAATTTATTGTTGAACTTACTGGAATTTAATTCTCACTATATTTTCATATCATGTTCAAAAAATTAGTTATGTAGATTTTTTCTATGGCTCTGACTTTTAGTGCACATTGGATCGAGTACTTTATGTTGGGCAGATCCCAAAAGCAAATAAACTCTGTATTGTATAAATTAAATAAATGTTATTTTGAGTTAAGTTGTAACGAGGTAAGAACTTCATGGTATTTTAAAAAAATTGATACTTAAATGGAGTTGTTACATAATTGGTATCAGAGCAGGTCGATCCTAGATGGCCAGTGGGTGGATGGTTATCTAAATTGATCTTATAGTGTCTTGAGTATGTTTGTGGTTGTGCTGTGTAGGGATCAGTGAATTTATATAGGTAAGAAATTACTAGTGTTTCCTACCTATATGCCGATGTGGTGTTATGACTGCTGTTAAATTTTTTTGAACTAACTATTGGGCTTGATCACCTCAATAGCAGTATAACTTTGTTTTTGCCACAGTAGGAAATGACACCGCCAAGGAGGAATCCAGTAAATAATGCAGAGGAAACCCTGCACAACTTGGCCACGGCAATTCGAGACCAACTCATGACCACTAATCAAATTCTACAATACCTCCATAATACTAATAACTCGAATGGTGTGAATGGTGTTAACAACCGGATGGCTGGAAATGATAATGGCATATCCGAGTTCCTGAGTACTAGGCCACCTTGTTTTCAAGGCGGCTTTGACCCAATTATAGCTGAAAGATGGATAAGGGAGTTAGAGAAAATCTTTGAAGTGATGGGCTGTACTGAGGAGCAACAAGTAATCTTTGCTGCATATATGCTAAAATATGAAGCAGAATACTAGTGGCGTGGAGCTAGAGAACTTTTAGCTCACCAGGGAAGGCAGATCACTTGGCAGGTGTTCAAAGACACGTTTTTGGAAAAGTACTTTCCAAGTACTGTGAGGGCGGAGAAAGAGATCGAATTTCTCCAACTCCGGTAGGGTAGCATGACTATAGACCAATACATCGCAAGGTTCGAGGAATTATCCAAGTTCTCCTCTTATCTGCGATTTAACCCTGATGAAGCATGAAAGGCTATTAAGTTCGAAGTGGGACTGAACCCGGACATAAAGAATACTGTTGTAGCTATGGAGATTAGGGAGTTTATGCCTTTGATCAATAAATGCAGACTCTTGGAGAAAAGTTTAAAGGCAGTGGAGGACGAAAAGTAAAGGCAAAACCTATGGAAAAGGAAGAAAATTTTTCCCAACCCTAGCAAGAACGTGAGAAGAAGTGGATATGGAGCTGGTAAGAGGCCATTGACTATGTGTCCCAGACCTTTCCTACAATACCTCATCCTAGTCAAGTGCGCTAAATGCGGACGCATGTATGGTAATTGGCCATGCTACATGGGACAATATGTCTACTTCAACTGCGGACAGAAGGGTCATTTTGTGAGAAACTGCCCACAGAATGTGGGGAAGTAGCCAGAACTGAGGCCTCAAGTGAAAGGAAGGGTTTTCACCCTGAGCGGCCAAGAGGCAGCTCAATCTTCTAAAATGATTGAAGGTACATGCTATATCTATAGAGTTGCTCTTATGGTGTTATTTGACTATGGTGCTAGTCATTCATTTATATTGGAAGAATGTATTAGGAAGTTTCAGTTTCCTATTTCTGAAACTCCCTATGAGCTATCCGTAGTAACCCCTACAGGGGAAAGGGTATTAACTTCCTCTGTATGTAAGGACTGTCTAGTCACCATCCTAGAGAAAACTTTTTCTGTAGACCTCGTCTGTTTACCTTTAAGAGGTATTGAGGTCATTCTAGGGTTAGACTGGATGTCTAGAAATCGAGTCTTGCTGAATTGTTGTAACAAGATCGTTGAATTTCTACCTCCTACTCTGAAAGAGGAGGTCCAGTTATTGATGCTTAATGCTAATCAAGTTAATAGGGAGTTGAAGAATGAAGTACTTGGATACATTCTCTTGTATTTATGAAACCTAGAAGTTGAATCGAAGCTTGATGAAATCCCAATAGCCAACGAGTTTTCTGAAGTATTTCCATCATATATTCCAGGCTTACCTCCCAAGAGAGAGATAGAGTTCTCTATTGATCTCCTACCTGGAACATGGCCTATCTCTATTGCACCATATAGAATGGCCTCGAAGGATCTACAGGAACTCAAGAAACAGTTGGAGGAACTATTAGACAAGCAATTCATTAGACCGAGTGTATCACCTTGGGGAGCTCCTGTATTGTTTGTTAAGAAGAAAGATGGGAGCTTGAGACTATGTATAGATTACAGACAGCTGAATAAGGTGACTATCAAAAACAAGTACCCTCTCCCTAGGATAGATGACTTATTGGATCAACTGAAGGGAGCCTCCATCTTTTTTAAAATTGACTTGAGGTCAGGATATCATCATATTAGGATCAAGGAGGAGGACGTACCAAAAACTGCCTCCAGGACTAGGTATGGGCACTATGAGTTTCTCGTAATGCCCTTCGGGTTGACGTATGCACCTGCAATTTTCATGGATTACATAAATCGCATTTTTTGACCATACCTAGATCAATTTGTTGTAGTGTTCATTGATGACATCTTGATATATTCTAAGAGTGAGAAAGAACATGAACAACATCTCTGAATCGTGCTGCAAGTGCTGAAAGAGAAAAAGTTATATGCCAAATTAGAAAAGTGTGAATTTTGGCTGTCAAAGGTGAAGTTTCTTGGACATGTCATCTCTAATAGAGGGGTAGCTGTAGATCCTAGCAAGATGAAAGCAGTGATTCAGTGGGAGAAACCAAAGACGATTATAGAAGTCAAAATTTACCTGGGTTTGGCAAGATACTACAGGAGGTTTATACAAAACTTCTCTCGTATAGCCTTGCCATTGACTAAATTGACCAGGAAGGGAAGTCAGTTCAAATGGACTGATCAATGTGAAGCTAGTTTCCAAGAGCTTAAGAAAAGATTGACCATTCCTTCTGTTTTAATTATTTCAGACCCCACAAGACATTTTGAAGTGTATAGTGACGCTTCAAAGAAAGGGCTAGGATGTGTGCTGATGCAAGATAAGAGAGTAGTTGCTTATGCCTCTAGGCAACTAAGACCCCACGAAGGAAACTATCCAACCCATGATATTGAATTACCGGCAGTGGTGCTTGCCTTAAAGATTTGGCGACACTATTTGTACGGGGCAACCTTTGAAGTATATTGTGATCATAAGAGTCTTAAATACCTCTTTGATCAGAAGGAGTTAAATATAAGGCAACGAAGATGGGTAGAATTCCTCAATGACTACAAGTTTGAGATGAAGTATCATCTTGGAAAGGCGAATATTGTAGCAGATTCCTTGAGTCGAAAATCTCTGCACATGGGTCGGATGATGGTGTATAAGATGCAGATGCTAGAGGAGTTTCAAAATTTTAAGCTAGCCGCTACTTTTACTCCAAAGAAGCTAGTCATTAATGGTTTAAGTATAGGGTGTGACCTTAGAGCTCAGATCAAAGAGGCTCAAGCTCACGATCAATACTTATAGGATTATAAAGACCAAGGTAATTTTTCTATCATGAAAGATAGAGCAATCATGTATCAGGAAAGGATTTGTGTCCCTTAAGAACGAGAGTTGAGGACTAAGATCCTGCAGGAAGCGCATCAGAGTAAATACACAGTCCATCCTGGATGCACTAAAATGTACCAGGATTTAAAGAGGATGTATTGGTGGTTAGGGATGAAAAAGGACATTGCCGAGTTTGTGGCGAAATCTCTCATGGACTTTGTTGAGATCCCTAAATGGAAATAGGACAGTATCTCAATGGACTTTGTTGTGGGATTATTGTTAGGTGAATTTCTCTAAATACTGCAAGTGCACGGCGTAGGTGTAGCTAGTCCGGCAAGTACGGGTCGTGTCCCACAGAGAACAATGCCAATTACCATAATCTCACAAAAAGTGCTATTTAAATCGATATAATTTCGTGGGCAAATATCACAATTAAACAAGTCAAAGTAACCAATTAAGCTAAGCCTAGGGTTAGGGTTCACCACGCTTGTGATACTCAACAATTGTTATTTACTCCTAATTGCAATTGTCTAGATTATTGGGGATGGTTTAGCCTAAAATAATTAGTAATCTCTTTCAAGCATTACCAATCGTACCTAGGTTAATCAAATTACCTACTTTTGTGGTTCGTAGCTCAACCTAAGTCCATTAAGCTTTATGCCAACCATAGAATGCAACTAATCGGTTTTCTCATTCCCATTAATTGATTCAAGCCTAGGGTATCTTAAACTACTTTCGTGATTAAGACAACCCTAATTAACTATTAGATTCCGATTTTAATCTTCACCTTTCAGTTCATCGATTAAATACCTAATACGTGATAGATTGGTGATCAGGCATTCTATCAACTAATTCAAGAATACAATAGTCAATCCAAATCAATCTAGTCCTAATGACAATTAGGGTTCCATAATTCAAATCATAGGCATAGTATCATTGTATCACAATTGGGTTTACCGAAACCCTAGATAGAATCTACTCACACATAATAAAAACGGGAATCAAATTCACATTCATTGAGTAATTCATAGTAGTTCAATACAAATCAGAAGTAAGAAGAAGTATAAGTAGAAGTAGAGAGATAGAAGTAGAAGTAGAAGTAGAAAGATAGAATCTGATGTGTAGATGAATGTAGCTAAATTACAACTTCAAAGCAGTAAAATCTACTCTAGAACATCAATTCTCTCTAAGAACTATGTAAAAACCTCATCTAAATATGTTTCCTAAGGCTAAAAAGTGTTTTTCTGGTGTTTCCTATGGTTCTTCCCTGCTCAACTGCGCATCCCCAAGAATATCTCCCTTTCTGGCAGCCAAAAACCCTAAATTTAACGTTCTGTACGAGCCCGAAGCACGACCGTGCTTTGGGCTGGAATTTGGGGAAGTGCTGCATCATCTGCCCAGAACATGGCCTGGCCGTGTTGCAGGCCACCAAGAACGGCCAAGCCGTGCTGCATGCTGTGGTGCTCCTTTTTTCATGATTTTTGACGTGCAGCCTCCTTGCTTCCTCCTCACCATATCCCAGGTCTTTTAGGGTCTTTTCATGTCTGCTTTTCCTTGCTTCTTGGCTTCTTTTGCTCTCCTGTAATAACAAAATGAACCACAGCAGTACCCAGAACAAAGTATAGCCAATAACATAGAAATATCCCCAAGTTACTATGAATTAGGGGACAAAATATGACCAATAAGCACTCAAAATTCCCCTTTATCAACTCCCCCATGCCTAAACTTTTGCTTGTCCTCAAGCAAATGACATGCCTTAACAGAAGGAAAGGGGAGAAGGATGCAATCAGATTCCATAAGATAAAAAAATGCAATATAGATAACTTTTCACTCAATTCATGTGCACACAATAGATATATGAATAGACAGTAATCAAACAGTCTCTATTCTTCTAAGACCAAACCAGAAACTCTTCTACTATATCCCTTTTTCTATTGTGACCAATGGTTGTATGCATCAAACTGATTTTCAAACACTCAAGTAGGCTACCTCATCGTTTAGATCTCCCTATGTTGCCTTACCCTTATATCTATTTTTCTCAATTTCTTTTATTTCACTTTTTCTCTTTTCTTCTTTCTTTTTTTTTTAATTTTTTTATAACAGAATTATGCTGTGAGTGCATTTTATGCTCCATCTCACTAAGGTAACAGCATCTAGGTACTCATACTAAGGTATTTTTGGTGCCTTGAAGGAGGTACTCATAGTGAAAACTTTTTGGGTTTCACATACCCTCATTTCTCACTTCTCCCTACCTTCACACTCTCATAGTGTGAAAAATCAGCCTAAGCATACAATTTACAGCACAATAGAGAGATATTTTTCGAAAAATTAGAGGTTTAATGCTAGAAAAGAGAGACTAAAGTAATAGCTACCTATTTCATACCCTATTGTGCATCACATGTTCATGAGCTAAAATCAGCCTATACTACACCAGTCTATCTTGGAAATAATAACTATGTTATACTACAATATATACAATACATACATGCAAAGAGAATCTAAATCAGCAACCAAACATGACCAGTGCAGACCATAAAGTCAGGCAAAATCAAGTACACTCCCCCATGCTTAAATCAGACAATGTCCTCAGTGTCATATGTATTAGAGAAAATAGGCAAAGGGGAGAAGGAACTTACGGAGTCACTGGTCGTCTGGTGGTGGTGGAGGTGGGTTCTGGCCTAGGTGCCAGGTGTACCATGCCTGCATCATACCCTGCATGCTTTGAATGGAGTCTTGCATGGCATGCAGGGTGGCTCTCTGAGAGAGTTGCTCAGGCTCGATTCGATTGAGCCGGGAGGAGATGGAATTCAGATCCTCGGAGGGAGCTGATGATGGACCTGCAGTGTCAATAAAATGGGAGTGGGGTGGGGGTGGAAGAGCTATTAGGGGCTCCATGGGGAACTCTTCTTCCTCTGGAGGAATCTCGGCACCCTCTCTGTTCTTTTCAATGGAATAAGTTCAATTCTCCTGGTTGGTCACTGCAGTTCTAGTAGGGTTGGGGAGGCGAAAAAGTGTATGACCGCGGAGATACAACCAGTACTCGCCGTCTTTCTTAACAACTAATTTCATATTTAAACAGGATTCCAAATCAATCTTGTTACTGCCGAGTACTGGTTGCATTCCCTGTAAATGAGCCTCAAATCCTAATCCTCTAACAACAACAGTAACTTAGCCTCCCATAACAACCTTCCCATTCATGGCCCCACCTACCCTTGACATTTGATGAGCCATGAAGGCGCCAGTATCCACCTTCGTACCATTAATGATAGAATGAAGAAAATAAATCTCTCTCTGATTAGCAACCCCATCACTCTCAGCCCTACCAAAAATAGTATGGGCCATAAGTCTCTGTAAATATCTGAAGGTGGGGTTGCAAATAAAAAAGGCTTTTGAACTCGATGCACTGTATTGCCCCCCAATTGTAATGGAATTCCAAAATATGTTAGAGAGAAAACTAGAGGGTACTTGTCTAGTACCTCCTGGAGGTAGGCTAAACAGTGCATTAAATTCAGCCAATGTTAGATTAAAAGTACGGTTAAATAGTCTGAAGTTTACTTGGCCCTGACTAACGTTGGGGCCTCGAAACAACACTATGTTAATGGAGCTAAAGAACTCCAAGGTGGGTCTAAGATAGGCTGGGTATCGCAGGGATATAAAGGTGTTCAACCCAATCCTGTCAATCATGTATTAGATGTCATTTAAAAGCCTTAGCCGCTCCAAACAAGCCTTATCCATATACCGGGTACTCAGCATTCCCCGTCTAACAAGAGTATCGTATCATGTCCGTTGACTGTCGTCAACGAACATAATACCATACTCGTTTATCTGATGAGGGAGATGGGTTGGTGGTTGGTTATGTCCTCTACATGTTTGATGGGATTGGGAGGAAGATGGCCCTGTTCGGGCTCTTTTGGGACCCATGGATATAAAAATAATGAGTATGAAAAGCAAAGAGTACCAAAGCAGAAAACCCAACCAAATAATCAAATAAGCAAACCAACCAGTAAGTCCAATGCTATCAGAGCTATGAAGACAAGCAGTTTAGTACAAATAAGAACAATGTAACAAATATGCCAGCCAAATTCAGAGCAAGAATATATTCAGAGAATAACCAATATTCTGAAACTAGAACCGGAAAGGACTAATCAATGGGAGCTAAACCAGAAAACTTAAACCATGGTAAGTAGGAAATTTGAACCACAACTTATCTAGAAACCCAATTCAGCATAGTGAAGAACCAGTCTAAAAGACAATCAACAACTCAAAGCATTCTGAACTAGTGTCACAAATAAGGGTTAACAATAATCAATCAAACCAAATGAAATTCTAATCACAGCAGAACTAGGTGTTAACAGCAAATAAGAGATTTTATGCCAAAAAATAAAACAGAGGAAGAGATAGGGAGAATACTTGAAGAGGGCGCAGCAATGTGGAGAGGTAATCACATAGCAATGGAAAAAGGTAAAAGCATGAGAATGAGGATGAGTAGAAGGGAGAAAACAAAGGGTAGAGGGGGTCGATGGGGATGGGAAAAATAGGGGAAGGTGGGCGCGCAAAAGTAAAAATGGGGGAGAGGAGGTGGGTTAGGGCACGTATGGTGATAGAAGGAAGGAGAAAGAGGGATGGATTGGAAGAAAGCGGGCTTGGGTGAGGGAGATAGGGGGTGGGATTGGTCGAAAATGATGAAGGTAGAAGAAGGGGTGAGACACGGCTAGGGTTGGGGATAAGCACGGGCATAAGAGGGGGAACAAAAGGGATTTTAAAAGGTGCCTCGCCCGTAGCACGGTCGTGCTTTGGGCGGGCTAGCTACAGCACTCCTTTTTTTTTTGGCACTGCCATGTCCTGGAACACAGCCTACCCGTGCTCCTGGCGGGTGTGCACCAGTCTTCACATTTTTTCTCGTGTTTGCAGCATGGCCGTGTTGGGGAACACGGGTAGCCCGTGTTGCTGGTTGGAATTGTAATAACCGTAAAATTTAGCGAAAATTTCAATTAAAGAAAATTTGAAATAAAAGCGAGAATTTCGAAAATGGGAATAAGAACCATAGGAAATATGTATGTTTACTACATGGGTTAAAAAAGTACAAAGAAAATATGAGAATTTCTATTTTGGCGCGTACTATAAGCAAATATATTTTTATTTGTTCAAAAATGATTATGTGTGCTAAAAGTAAGTAGACTTTTAAGTAAAATAATTATTGTGTTGCTTCAAATAATTATACCGGCCTCAAATGAATTTTTGTTATATTTTTAGAAATATTCTTTCTTTTATTATGTATAAAGATATTTATTTAATAATTTGTTTTATTGAGATTTTTATCACGAAAAATTATGATTTAAGAGTTTAACTAAAGAATTATGAGAATTGAAATTTTTAGAAATTTTTGAGATATTTTATGATGAAAAACAGAATTTATATGAATTTTTATAAAAGAAAATCCTATTATTAATTATTTAATTATTATTATTTATTAAAAAAAAAAAGTTATAAAATGAAAAACCGGGGACGGGTATCAATTGGGGAGAGAAGACGAAGAACGTGCATAGTGGTGCATAGTGTGAAATAGTAACTTCAAACTTTCTCTTTCAATCTGAGGTACCGATTGGCTTCCGATCTAAAAACTGAGGGTATTTCTGGATTCAGGACGAAGAATACTTCAGTTCTGACCGATCAATTTTTCAAATCCACCGTTGAATCGCCGTAGATTTGAAGTAGAAAATCTCGGTAAAATGTAACTTCTGAAACTCTTACTTAGAGATCTCAAATTAGAAATCTGACACCGTAGATGGGTTCAGAAGCTTGATAAACATTAGGATATGTAATTGTTTTGGTCATTTGGTAACTTTTTATATGGCGGTGAATAGTGCTTTTGGCCGTGAATAATGGCGGATCAATAGTAATTTTGGCTGTGAATAGTGCGGATGAATAGTAACTCTAGCGGTGAATAGTATCCCCTGCGTTGACCAGCGTTGACCAAGCCCCAGAAATCGTTTCCTAAGTTTTTGGACCTTCTGGACACGTTTTTGAAGCTTATTTGGTCAAATTCAGACTATAAAAGAGTATTTTAGGGCTATCCAATTCGAAGCCCTTACCTTGTGAGTAGATAATTCTTCCTATAGCTTGTTTTTACTCTTCTTGAACTTTTCATTGATAAATGAGTATAACTACATGTTATTTATATGTTTATATGTTTCTGAAATGATTTGAAATATTTGAAATGATTGAGAAATGATATCTGGTTCAAGAAGAGTATGATTTTTTAAAGAGATTTTGAAATGCTTTGAATATGTTATTTCTAAATGCATTTCGCATTACATTGCAAAAAAAATATGATATGCTTATGACATTGATTTTATAATATTATGTTTGCCTCGGATATGGGCATGATTATATGATTTTTCTGATTGAAAAATTTATGATAAAAGATTTTGTACTGAGACTGAAAGCTCTGTTTTGAAAGTGATAAGTTGCTGAATATGATTGTATGGTGAGTTATATGATAATGATGCATTACATTTGATGGATATGCAATTATACATGTTTATATATATATATATATATATATATATATATATATATATATATATATATATATATATATATATATATATATATATATGCATTGATGAGTAATGACGGTATTGTATGGCTTGAGACGGTATTGTGAAGGTGGTATTAGTGGTAATGTCAGGAGGCAGTAGGGTGATGAACTCACATTCCCTAATTACCTATTGTGATGATAAAAGTGGTAATGTGAGGAGGCAGAAGGGTGATGAACTCACATTCCCTGTTGATCTATTGAAGTTGTAGTCAGTGGTAATGTGAGGTGGCAGTAGGGTGATGAACTCACATTCCCTAATGATTGTAGCTATGGTGTGAGGAGGCAGAAGGGTGATGAACTCACAATCCATGTTTAGCTATTGAGTATATTGAAGTTGTGGCATACTTGAACATTCTATAACAGAACTGATTTTTATTGCATGTCAAATTTGATTTAAGATCAATTTGTATCATATGTGGGTACAAGAACTGAGAATATTTTGAAAATACGGGTCCCATAAGGATGTACTTATGAACGGTAGATTTTAATATGATAAAATTTTTAAAGTAAGAGTACATCCTTATGTTGATATGAAAGGCTATAGGGGGTATTAACTGCTCACTGAGTTGTAAAACTCACTACACGTGGTTGATATATTTTTCAGATAAAGACCCAGAATTTGGTCCTGCGGCTACTTGACCGACTAGGTATTGTACTTCGGTGGTGAGCCTAACTTGTTTCTAGGCTCTCATTGTATTATATTGTAATATATTTGTACTTTAGAGTTGCTCTGAACGTCACGGGCAGGATCCTTATTTCCGTTGTAATAAGTGTAGACCTGGCTTGTATAATTAGCTATACTGAATCCTGTTATGACATATTATGTGGTCGATTGTAATTAGTATTGTAATTTTGTAAATATATGGTAATACTCGGATAAGTTATATTGTGAAATTATTTACATGTACATATTGGTAAAGTTTATCGGATATGAGAGATTTTCGCATCTTTAAAGTAGGGGTGTGACAAGTTGGTATCAGAGCAATAGGTTTCCCTATGACAATCAGAGCAAAGAATTCTTTAGTAGGACCTTTAGTATCGATATGAGCTGGACATATTTATACTTCAGGTGCTGCTAAGGGATTCTATAGGATATTCACTTCCTTTCTATTCCAAGTGTCTTTAAATTCCTTGAGTAAATTTTGAATACATAGAATAGTATCTTAAAGAGGTGTTTTATTCTGTATAGTTAATGATGCCGCCAAGAACTAGAGCGGTCACTAGAGAAGAAGCTGTAGATTGTGCACCCTCTACAGAAGAGTCTGCACAATCTACAATACCAGTACAAAGAGGTCGTGGAAGAGGCCGACCTAGAGGAAGAGGAAGATGTAGAGGTAGAGGTAGAGGACGTGCCCGGGGTATGAGAACCCCAAGACAAGATGAACAAGTTCCCGTGTCTGACAAAGTTCCTGAGGAAAGAGTAGAGCCTCCTCAGGAGCCACCTGATAGTAACGCTGATATGATTGCTGGTATACATAGAAGTTTAGAAACATTGGCTGGATTTATAATGGAACAGGGTAGAAGGGAAGGCCAGCCAGTAGAACATGCTCCTGAAGTGCAAGAATTGGGAAGAACAGCTGACTAAGAGGATAACCTGAGAGGGATTAAGGTGTCATTACCGCAATTCCTTAAGTTAAAACCTCCGACTTTTTCTGGGTCAGATGTTCAGGAAGACCCACAGATCTTTATTGATGCTGTGGAACGAGTTTTTAGAGCCTTGGGGTGCTCTAGTAGAAGATCTGTGGAGTTGGTGTCTTTTCAATTATCTGATGTGGCCCAAATTTGGTTTGAGACATTTGTACAAGGACGGGCAGTTGTTTTACCACCAATGGAGTGGAACGAATTTAAGGAAGCATTTATGAATCGCTTTCTACGAACAAGTGAAAGAGACAAGAGGGCCAGAGAGTTTGAGGAATTGAAACAAACACCAAATATGTCAGTTTCTGAATATGACATCCGTTTTATCCGGTTGTCCAGATATGCACCATATCTGGTCCCTACAGAAAAGGATAGAATTAAGAGGTTTGTTTTGGGATTGATACGCCCATTGTTTAAGTCAGTGGGTCCTCAAATGGATCATTTTTCAACTTATTCAGCAGCTGTGAATTGTGCTAAAATGATGGAAACACGAGAGCAAGCTAACATAGAAGGTCTTAAGAGAAGGAAAAGAGATAGAGATAGTAATGCCCAGACTAGATATAATCCTACTATCAGTGGGTCAAGATTTCAAAATCCACAGCGTTTTACTCAAACAGGAGCTGGTAGTTCTAACTAGCCATCAGTTAACATTAACAAGCAGAGAATGTTCCAAAGAGATATGAGACCCACGAGTCAACAAGACTCAAGATCGATTCCACCATGTCCAAATTGTGGTAGGTCCCATACTGGACAGTGTCGCAGAGAAACTGGTGCATGTTTTAAGTGTGGACAAATGGGTCATCTGATGAGAAATTGTCCACAACTGCGAAGTTTTAGCCAGGCATCAGTGCAACCAGCTTCACCCCCTGCATCTGTGCTAGCACGACCTAGTAGAGCAGCTTCAGTCCAAGCAAGTAGTGGTGGTACTGGTAGAGGATCAGGAAATCGAGGGCGAGAACCAGCTCGAGTTTTTGCCTTGACATGACAGGATGCTCAGGCCTCAAATGCAGTTATGACAGGTACATTATCAGTATGTTCCCATAAAGCATATGTTCTGTTCGATCCTGGTTCTACTCATTCTTATATATCACCATGCTTTGCTAAGAACTTGGATAGAGATCCTACTAGTTTGCATTGTTCTTTCATGGTTGCTACTCCAATAGGAGAATTTCTATTAGTAAATGATGTGTATAAATCATGTGAGATTTCGATAGAAGGCAAGGAGACTCTTATAGATTTGATAGTTCTAAATATGATAGACTTTGATGTGATTTTGGGAATGGATTGGTTGGCATCATGCCATGCCATTCTAGACTGTCATCATAAGGTGATTAAGTTTAATGTTCCTGGAGAATCTTCCTTTATGATACAAGGAGATTGTAGTAAGGAATCTAGTAATTTAATTTTAGCTTTAACAGCTCATAAACTATTACGAAGAGGATGTCAGGGATATTTAGCAGTAGTCAGGGATGTTGATATGATGTATACAAGTTTAGAGCAGGTTCCAGTAGTTAAAGAATTCCCTGATGTATTTCCTGAAGAGTTGCCAAGATTACCACCAGACCGGGAGATTGAGTTCGGTATTGATCTTCTTCCCGGAACACAACCAATATCTATACCTCCTTATAGGATGGAACCCGCAGAACTTAAGGAATTGAAGGAGCAACTGCAAGATTTACTAGATAAAGGTTTTATTCGACCTAGCACATCTCCTTGGGGTGCTCCTGTTCTCTTTGTGAAGAAAAAGGATGGATCTTTACGTCTATGTATTGATTATAGGCAGTTGAACAAGGTGACTATAAGAAACAAATATCCCTTACCCAGAATAGATGATTTGTTTGATCAGTTACAAGGTGTTCAATGTTTTTCAAAGATTGATATGAGATCTGGGTATCATCAATTGCAAATAAAGAAGGAAGATATTTCAAAAACTGCTTTTAGGACTCAGTATGGGCACTACGAGTTCTTAGTAATGCCATTTGGTTTAACGAATGCCCCAGCTGCATTTATGGACTTAATGAATAGGGTATTTAAACCTTTCTTAGATCAGTTTATTATTGTATTTATCGATGATATTCTGGTGTATTCAAAAAGTTCAGAGGAGCATGAGCGACATCTAAGGATAGCTTTGCAAACCCTAAGAGAACATCAATTGTATGCTAAGTTTTCAAAGTGTGAATTTTGGCTTAGTAGTGTTACGTTTCTAGGGCATGTGGTTACCAAAGATGGTATTCATGTTGATCCCAAAAAGATAGAAGCAGTACAGCAATGGCCACGTCCTACGACAGTAACTGAAATTCGTAGTTTTCTCGGGTTAGCAGGCTATTACCGTAGATTTGTTAAAGATTTTTCAAAAATAGCTGCTCCTTTGACCAGATTGACTAGGAAAGGAATAAAATTTGAGTGGTCTAATGCTTGTGAAGGGAGTTTTCAGAAACTAAAGGAGTGCTTGACCACAGCCCCAATCCTTACCATTCCTACAGATACAGGAGATTATGTAGTATACTGTGATGCATCTAGAGTGGGCTTAGGTTGTGTGTTAATGCAAAATGGAAGAGTAGTTACTTATGCATCCAGACAGTTGAAGAAGCATGAACAGAATTATCCCACCCATGATTTAGAGATGGCAGCTGTAGTGTTTGCTCTAAAGATTTGGAGACATTATCTGTATGGAAGAACTTGTGAGATTTATACAGATCACAAGAGTCTCAAGTATATTTTTCAACATAAGGATCTTAATTTGAGGCAAAGAAGATGGATGGAGCTACTAAAAGATTATGACTGTACGATTTTGTATCATCCAGGTAAAGCAAATGTAGCAGCTGATGCTCTAAGCAGAAAGTCAATGGGAAGTTTGGCTCATATAGCAGAGGTACGACGACCATTGTTAGAAGAAATCTATAAGTTAGAAAGTAAGGGGATAAAGTTTGAATTAAAAGAACTGGGAATATTATTGGCTCATGTGCAGCTCTAATCTTCCTTAGTAGAGCAAATCAAAGCCGATCAAGATAAGGATGCTAATTTGCTCAAGATTAAGAGTGAATTGAAGGATAGCAAGGATTTTGAATTCTCAGTGGATACTGAAGGGACATTACGATACGGTAGACGATTATGTGTCCCAAATGTTAGTAACTTGAGGAAACAAGTTTTGGAAGAAGCACATCGATCTACATATACCATACACCCAGGAACGACAAAGATGTATCAAGACATGAAGGACTTGTATTGGTGGGATGGTATGAAGAGGGATATTGCGGAATATGTTTCCCATTGCTTGACATGCCAGCAGGTAAAAGCTGAACATCAACGACCTGCAGGGTTACATCAACAAATAGAAATACCAGAATGGAAGTGGGAGAGAATTACTATGGATTTTATCACTGGATTACCAAGAACTCCCAAAGGAAATGATTCTATCTGGGTCATTATAGACCGCATGACGAAGTCAGCACACTTTCTGCCTGTGAAAACAACCTACAACGTAACTCAGTATGCAAGGCTCTATTTAAATGAAATAGTTAGGCTACATGGAGTCCCTATATCGATTATATCTGATCGAGGGCCACAGTTCACGGCACAATTTTGGAAATCTTTTCAGGAAGCATTAGGAACGAGATTGGATTTGAGCACAGCTTTCCATCCCCAAACTGATGGTCAGTCTGAATGTACGATTCAGATTTTAGAAGACATGCTCCGAGCTTGCATTTTTTATTTTGGTGGAAGTTGGGATATGTACTTGTCTTTGGCTGAATTTGCATATAATAATAGTTACCAGACTAGTATACAGATGGCCCCATTTGAAGCTTTGTATGGTAGACGATGCAAATCCCCTATTGGATGGTTCGAAGTGGGCGAGGCTAAACTTATAGGGCCAGATCTTGTACAAGAAGCATTGAACAAGGTAAAGCTGATTAGAGAAAGGCTGCAGGCAGCTCAGAGCAGACAAAAGGCATATGTTGACAATAGACGAAGGGAGTTAGAATTTTCAGAGGGTGAACAAGTGTTCCTGAAAGTCTCACCCATGAAAGGAGTGATGAGATTTGGAAGGAAATGGAAGTTAAGCCCTCGGTATATAGGCCCTTTTGAAATATTGGATAGAATAGGTGCAGTGGCATATCGCATAGCTCTGCCACCAGAGCTGAGTGATGTACATCTAGTATTTCATGTGTCTATGTTACGAAAATATTTACCAGATCCTACTCATGTCATTCAACCCCAGGAAATTCAATTGGATAAGAATTTAACCTATGAGGAAAAGCCGATGTCTATTGCTGATCGACAAGTGAAAAAGTTGCGGTCACGAGATATTCCAATGGTTAAGGTGATATGGCAAAATCACTCATCTGAGGAAGCTACGTGGGAAAGAGAAGATGACATCCGCGCTCGATATCCGCATTTGTTTGAACAATGAGGTTAGTATTTATCTGCACCTATGGTGATGAAATTCAGGGACCGAATTTCTTTAAGGGGGGAAGAATGTAATAACCGTAAAATTTAGCGAAATTTTCAATTAAAGAAAATTTGAAATAAAAGCGAGAATTTCGAAAATGGGAATAAGAACCGTAGGAAATATGTATGTTTACTACATGGGTTAAAGAAGTACAAAGAAAATATGAGAATTTCTATTTTGGCGCGTACTATAAGCAAATATATTTTTATTTGTTCAAAAATGATTATGTTTGCTAAAAGTAAGTAGACTTTTAAGTAAAATAATTATTGTGTTGCTTCAAATAATTATACCGGCCTCAAATGAATTTTTGTTATATTTTTAGAAATATTCTTTCTTTTATTATGTATAAAGATATTTATTTAATAATTTGTTTTATTGAGATTTTTATCACGAAAAATTATGATTTAAGAGTTTAACTAAAGAATTATGAGAATGGAAATTTTTAGAAATTTTTGAGATATTTTATGATGAAAAACGGAATTTATATGAATTTTTATAAAAGAAAATCCTATTATTAATTATTTATTATTGTTATTTATTCAAAAAAAAAGAAGTTATAAAATGAAAAACCGGGGACGGGTATCAGATGGGGAGAGAAGACGAAGAACGTGCATAGTGGTGCATAGTGTGAAATAGTAACTTCAAACTTTATCTTTCGATCTGAGGTACCGATTGGCTTCCGATCTAAAAACTAAGGGTATTTCTGGATTCAGGACGAAGAATACTTCAGTTCTGACCAATCAGTTTTTCAAATCTACCATTGAATCACCGTAGATCAGAAGTAGAAAATCTCGGTAAAAGGTAACTTCTGAAACTCTTATTTAGAGATCTCAAATTAGAAATCTGACACCGTAGATGGGTTCAGAAGCTTGATAAACATTAGGATATGTAATTGTTTTGGTCATTTGGTAACTTTTTATATGGCGGTGAATAGTGCTTTTGGCCGTGAATAGTGGCAGATGAATAGTATTTTTAGCTGTGAATAGTGCGGATGAATAGTAACTCTGGCGGTGAATAGTACCCCATGTGTTGACCAGCGTTGACCAAGCCCCAAAAATCATTTCCTAAGTTTTTGGACCTTCTGGACACGTTTTTGAAGCTTATTTGGTCAAATTCAGACTATACAAGAGTATTTTAGGGCTGTCCAATTCGAAGCCCTTACCTTGTGAGTAGATAATTCTTCCTATAGCTTGTTTTTACTCTTCTTGAACTTTTCATTGATAAATGAGTATGACTACATGTTATTTATATGTTTATATGTTTCTGAAATGATTTGAAATATTTGAAATGATTGAGAAATGATATCTGGTTCAAGAAGAGTATGATTTTTGAAAGAGATTTTGAAATGCTTTGAATATGTTATTTCTAAATGCATTTCGCATTACATTGCAAAGAAAATATGATATGCTTATGACATTGATTTTATAATATTATGTTTACCTCGGATATGGGCATGATTATATGATTTTTCTGATTGAAAAATTTATGATAAAAGATTTTGTACTGAGACTGAAAGCTCTGTTTTGAAAGTGATAAGTTGCTGAATATGATTGTATGGTGAGTTATATGATAATGATGCATTACATTTGATGGATATGCAATTATAGATGTTTATATATATATATATGCATTGATGAGTAATGACGGTATTGTATGGCTTGAGACGGTATTGTGAAGGTGGTATTAGTGGTAATGTGAAGAGGCAGTAGGGTGATGAACTCACATTCCCTAATTACCTATTGTGATGATAAAAGTGGTAATGTGAGGAGGCAGAAGGGTGATGAACTCACATTCCCTGTTGATCTATTGAAGTTGTAGTCAGTGGTAATGTGAGGAGGCAGTAGGGTGATGAACTCACATTCCTTGATGATTGTAGCTATGGTATGAGGAGGCAGAAGGGTGATGAACTCACAATCCATGTTTAGCTATTGAGTATATTGAAGTTGTGGCATACTTGAACATTCTATAATAGAACTGACTTTTATTGCATGTCAAATTTGATTTAAGATCAATTTGTATCATATGTGGGTACAAGAACTGAGAATATTTTGAAAATACGGGTCCCATAAGGATGTACTTTTGAACGGTAGATTTTAATATGATAAAATTTTGAAAATAAGAGTACATCCTTATGTTGATCTGAGAGGCTATAGGGGGTATTAACTACTCACTAAGTCGTAAAATTCACTATACGTGGTTGATATATTTTTCAGATAAAGACCCAGAATTTGGTCCTGCGGCTACTTGACCGACTAGGTGTTGTACTTCGGTGGTGAGCCTAACTTGTTTCTAGGCTCTCATTGTATTATATTGTAATATATTTGTACTTTAGAGTTGCTCTGAACGTCACGGGCAGGATCCTTGTTTCCGTTGTAATAAGTGTATACCTGGCTTGTATAATTAGCTATACTGAATCCTGTTATGACATATTATGTGGTCGATTGTAATTAGTATTGTAATTTTGTAAATATATGGTAATACTCGGATAAGTTATATTGTGAAATTATTTACATGTACATATTGGTAAAGTTTATCGGATATGAGAGATTTTCACATCCTTAAAGTAGGGGTGTGACAAGAATCCCTTAATTCTTCACATTTAACTTCTTCTTTTGACTCTTTTTAAGAACCTTTGCTTCTAACCCTTTCAGACCATTTTGGAAACATCGTAATGGACCTAGAAATCAAGGGAAAATATTCAACCTAAGGAATTAGCTAATTAAAGATGAAAACTAAAACTCAAAGCAAGAAATCAAACAAAGGAAAACTTTAAAAATAAAAATGTGGGTTGCCTCCCACAAAGCGCTTATTTAAAGTCATTAGCTCAACTCCTTTGCTTCTTAATGGATTGAGGGGGGCTCTAAGAGAGCTTGGGTGGCTCCCTTTTCAACTGGTTGTCCCGTCACAAAATGCTTGAGGCATTGCCCGTTCACCTTGAAGGATCCGGTGGATTCACTCCGCACCTCCACTGCTCCATAAGGAAAGACTCGAGTCACTTGGAATGGACCAGACCATCGAGAATGAAGCTTCCCGGGAAAGAGTCTCAGCCTTGAATTAAACAGTAAGACCCAATCTCCTGCTTGAAATTGGCACCTAAGGATGTGCTTATCATGCCATCTTTTTGTTCTTTCCTTGTATAACTTGCCATTGTCATAAGCATCAAGCCTTAGCTTATCTAGCTCATTTAATTGTAGGCATCTTCTCTTTCCAGCTGCTGACAAGTCAAAATTGATTGTTTTGACTGCCCAATATGCCTTATGCTCAAGCTCTACCGGCAAATGACAGGGCTTCCATATATTAACCAAAAAGGTGTGGTCCCTATCAGTGTTTTATAGGCAGTCCTGTAGGCCCATAATGCATCATCAAGTTTGAGAGACCAATCTTTTTTCGACTTCAAGACGGTCTTTTCCAAGATTGCCTTGATCTCCCTATTTGAAATCTCCACTTGCCCACTAGTCTAAGGATGGTAGGCTAGAGCCATTTTATGGTTGACTCCATATTTCTTCAAAAGATTTTGAAATTGTTGCTCAGTGAAGTGAGAACCTCCATCACTTATCACGGCTCAGGGCACTCCAAATCTCGGGAAAATTATCCTCTTAAAAAGCTTGGCAACCACTCTAGTATCATTGGTGGGGGATGCTACTACTTCAACCCACTTAGAAACATAGTCCATAGCCACTAGAATGTACTTGTTCCCACATGAAGAAGGAAAGGGACCCATAAAGTCAATACCCCAAGCGTCAAATATCTTAACTTCTAAAATGCTGGTCAGGGGCATCTCATTCCTTCTGGATATGTTGCCAACTCTTTGGCACCGGTCACATGCCTTTACAAAAGTATGCACATCTTTGAAAAGCGTGGGCCAATAAAAACCAGCTTGAATTTTAGCTGCAGTCTGAGAAATGCTGGTGTGGCCTCCACAAGGTGAACTATGGCAATGGTATATAACACTATAAACTTCTTCCTCTGGAATACACCTTCGGAATATGCCATCTGCACACCACTTGTACAAGCATGGATCATCCCAATAGTAAGACTTAATGTCAGAGAAGAATTTCTTTCTCTGATGATAGCTCAACCCCTCAGGGAGTATTCTGCATGCAAGAAAGTTCACGAAGTCTGCATACCAAGGAGCATCAGCATAAGTGACCATTAGAAGTTGGTCATCGGGAAAGGAATCATCAATAGGCAAATCATCTTTGTCATCTCTCATAAGATCTTGCCTAAGTCTTGAAAGGAGGTCTGCAACCACATTCTCTGTCCCTTTCTTATCTCTGATTACAAGATCAAATTCTTGTAGTAAGAGGATCCATTTAATCAGTCTTGGTTTGGCATCCTTCTTACTTAACAGGTATCTGATGGCAGCATGATCTGTGAACACTATGACTTCTGATCCCAGCAGATATTGTCTAAATTTATCAATCGCGAACACTACTGCCAAGAGCTCCTTTTCAGTGGTAGAGTAGTTGACTTGAGCTTAATCTAGTGTCTTACTAGCATAGTAGATGACATAAGGCTTTTTGTCTCTCCATTGCCCAAGTATAGCTCCCACGGCATAGTCACTTGCATCGCACATAATTTTGAAGGGAAGGCTCCAATCAGGAGGTTGGATGATAGGTGCAGATATAAGCGCCTCCTTCATCCTGGAAAAAGAACGCAAGCAGTCATTATCAAATACAAATGGGACATCTTTAACAAGTAAATTAGTTAAGGGTTTAGAGATTTTTGAGAAGTCTTGGATGAATCTCCTGTAGAAGCCGCATGCCCAAGAAAACTCCTCACTTCCTTAACGTTTGATGGTGGTGGTATAGTTTGAATCGCCTCTATCTTTGCCTTATCCACCTCTATCCCCCTTTCGAACACCAAGTGTCCCAGAACTATTCCTTCTCTCACCATAAAGTGGCATTTCTCCCAATTCAGGACCAGATTAACTTCCTCACATCTCTTAAGTACCTGTGTCAAATTTTTCAAACAGTCATCAAATGAGGTACCATAGACTGAAAAGTTATCCATAAACACTTCCATTATTTCCTCTATAAAATCAGAGAAAATAGCCATCATACATCTCTGGAAAGTGGCTGGTACGTTACACAATCCGAGTGGCATCCTTCTATATGCAAAGGTGCCATAGGGACATGTGAACGTAGTCTTCTCTTGGTCGTCTGGATGGATAGGGATCTGAAACAATCCTGAGTATCCATCCAGATAACAAAAGTGTGAATGTTTAGCCAACCTTTCCAATAACTGATCAATAAAAGGCAAAGGGAAGTGATCCTTACGGCTGGCCTTATTTAATTTTCTATAGTCAATACACATGCGCCAACCCGTAACAGCTCTAGTAGGGATTAATTCATCATTATCATTTCTAACAACAGTCATACCTCCCTTTTTAGGAACCACATGGATAGGACTTACCCATTCACTATCCGAGATAGGATAGATAATACCTGCATCAAGCAATTTGAGTACCTCCTTCTTGACTACCTCTTTCATGTTGGGATTGAGTCTCCTCTGATGTTCCCTGGAAGGTTTATGATCATTATCAATAATTATACGATACATACAAAGAGATGGACTAATCCCTTTTATATCATCTATACTATACCCAATCACCTTATTAAATTTTCTGAGTACATCAAGCAACTTACCAGTTTCCTCAGTATTCAGATCAGCATTCACTATAACTGGATATGAAGAGTTAGGGTCTAAAAATTCATACCTGAGAGTAGAGGGAAGAGGTTTTAATTCTACCTTAGGTGTTTTGCCTTCCTCTAAATCAGCTGATTTGTGGTTATGGTCCTGTTCCAACTTTTCAATTTTCACTTCTAAGGTGAGCTTAGGACTCTCATCAAGCAATCTAGTATAGGCATCAGCTTCTACCTGTTCAGCACAAGAAATAGAACTATCCAAAAAGCAAAGCTCAAGTGGATCAGTAGGGCACAAACTCATTGCATTATCAACAATATTTTGTTCAATTATATCAACCATGCAATAAGTGTTACCTAAGGATGGACATTTCATAGCATCATTAAGATTAAATTCAATCTTTTCATCCCCTACATTCAGGGAAAGCTTTCCATCTTTAACATTAATAATGGCACCTGCATTGGCTAGGAAAGGCCTTCCCAGAATGATAGGGATTTGGCTATCTTCCTCCATCTCTAATACCACAAAGTCAATAGGTATGAAAAACTTACCTACCTTTAGAGGCACATCCTTTAATATACCTACCGGGTAAGTAACGGATTGGTCCGCTAACTGTAGAGAAATAGTGGTAGGCTTCAGATCTCCTATCTAGAGCTTCTTGCAAATGGATAGTGGCATAAGGCTTACGCTTGCTCCTAGATCACATAAGGCTTTAGTGATCTGAACATCTCCAATGGAACAAGGTATTGAGAAGCTCCCAGGAACCTTGAGTTTAAGAGGTAGTTTGTTTTGAATCAGGGCACTGCACTCTTCAATCAATGCCACAGTGGCATATTCCTCAATCTTCCTCTTATTAGAGAGGATTTCCTTCAGAAATTGGGCATATGAAGGCATCTGAGATACAACTTCCAAGAATGGAATGTTGATGTGCAACTTTTTCAGCACATCCAGAAACTTTCCATACTGTTTCTCTAACTTAGCCTTGGCTAGTCTCTGAGGGAAAGGAACTGGTGGCTTATATGGTTCTGGAGCCATATAATTAGGCTCATTTATTTCCTTCCTTCCACTAACTGGCTCTTCTTCTTCATTCACTGGGTTAGGCACATTCTTTTTCTCGACTTCATTTTCATCCTCCTTTTCCACTGGTTCAACCAATTGTTTACCACTTCTCAAAGTGATAGCTTT
Organism: Gleditsia sinensis; assembly: GCA_037074535.1. NCBI lineage: Eukaryota > Viridiplantae > Streptophyta > Magnoliopsida > Fabales > Fabaceae > Gleditsia > Gleditsia sinensis. The sequence continues at coordinate 21,670,349 of CM073465.1, read as the reverse complement.
ACAGTGTTCTCTAGGGTTCTCAGGTTGACCAGGGAACTTACCAAAATTTGTGGTTGAAGAACTCACTTGCGGTGCTATTTGAGTCTCCAGCATCTTATTATGGGTAGCAAGTGAATCCACTTTAGAAGCCAGGTCTTTTATTGCTTCATTCATACTGTGATTCTGAGCTCTAAACTCCTCATTCTGCTTGCTCTGTGTGGAGATGAAATTCTCCATTAGAGCCTTCATATTCAATTTTGGTTGAGGAGGATTATATGGCCTTGGATTCTGGAAGCTTGGAGGTTGTCTGAAATTATTCTGGGGCTGCTGACCAACATTTGGCTTATATGATAAGTTAGGGTGGTTTCTCCAGCCAGGATTGTAAGTATTGCTATATGGGTTATTCCTTTGATTGTTCACAAAACTGACATGCTCACAATCCTGAACTGTAGAACTCCCAAGCTGGCACTCATTGGCTGCATGCCTTACACCTCCACAGATCTCATAGGATGCAGAAGAAGAAGGTGATCCAACAGCATTGATGCTCAGTTTATCCAATTTCTGAAATAAAGCATCAACCTTAGAAGTTAGATTATTGAAAGCATCTACTTCATACATACCTACCGGCTTTCTAGTCTGCCTCTCACTAGACTAGGAGTAGTGGTTCTGAGCCATGTCTTCAATCAATTCATAGGTTTCATCAACTGTTTTGTTCATTAGTGCTCCTCCAGCTGTAGCATCCACAGACATCCGGGTGCTGTAAACTAGTCCATTGTAGAATGTATGGACTATTAACCATTTTTCCAGCCCATGATGTGGGCATACCCTGAGGAGCTGCTTGAATCTTTCCCAGGCTTCATATAAGGATTCTCCGTCCTTCTGAGCAAATGTAGTAATCTGGTTCCTCATATGAGCCGTCTTACTCAGAGGGAAGTACTTGGCCAGGAAAGCTTGAGAAAGCTGCTGCCAAGTGGTAATGGACCCTAATGGGAGAGAGTGCAGCCAAGCTCGTGCCTTATCCCTCAATGAGAAAGGGAATAATCTCAACCTGATAGCATCAGAGGAGACCCCATTCAGCTTTAGGGTGTCATAGTACTCCAAAAACACAGAGAGATGGAGGTTAGGGTCTTCAATAGGTGACCCTTCAAACTGATTCTGCTGAACCATCTACAAGAGAGATGGCTTTAGCTCAAAGTTATTAGCTTCTACCACTGGCCTGACTATGCTGGGGTTCAGGCCATGTGTGTCTGGGGTAGTGAAGTCCTTCAGCGACCGGTTATCTCTTTCCCCCATTGTAGCTGCTAAATTCTCTTCCTACTGTCTTCTTCTTAACCTTCGCAGAGTGCGTTCAATTTCAGGGTCAAATTCAGCAACGTTATCACGTGCTCTTCGTATAAAAGAGAAACATGCCTAGGAAGGAAGAAAAGAAGCAAACTTAACAAAAGAAAATTCTGCAGAAAAAATAAAAAGAAAAATAAACAAAAATTTGATCTAGTCTAGCTATTTTGTAAAATATCTAATATTGGCTTTGTTCCCTGGCAACAGTGCCAAAAACTTGTTAGGTGAATTTCTCTAAATACTACAAGTGCATGTCGTAGCTGTAGCTAGTCCGGCAAGTATGGGTCGTGTTCCACAGAGAACAATGCCAATTACTAGAATCTCACAAAAAGTGCTATCTAAATCGATATAATTTCATGGGCAAGTATCGCAATTAACAAGTCGAAGTAATCAATTAAGCTAAGCCTAAGGTTAGGGTTCACCACACTTGTGATACTCAACAACTGTTATTTACTCCTAATTACAATTATCTAGATTATTGGGGATGGTTTAGCCTAAAATAATTAGTAATCTCTTTCAAGCATTACAAATCGTACCTAGGTTAATCAAATTACCTACTTTCGTGGTTCTTAGCTCAACCTAGGTCCATTAAGCTTTATGCCAACCATAGAATGCAACTAATCGGTTTTCTCGTTCCTAATAATTGATTTAAGCCTAGGGTATCTTAAACTACTTTCGTGATTAAGACAACCCTAATTAACTATTGGATTCCGGTTTTAATCTTCACCTTTCAGTTCATCGATTAAATACCTAATACGTGATAGATTGGTGATCAAACATTCTATCAACTAATTCAAGCATACAATAGTCAATCCAAATCAATCTAGTCCCAATTAAAATTAGGGTTCCATAATTCAAATCATAGGCATAGTGTCATTGTATCACAATTGGGTTTACAAAAACCCTAGATAGAATCTACTCACACATAATAAAAACGGGAATCAATTCACATTCATTGAGTAATTCATAGTAGTTCAATACAAATCAGAAGTAAGAAGAAATAGAAGTTGAAGTTGAGAGATAGAAGTAGAAGTAAAAAGATAGAACCTGATGTGTAGATGAATGTAGCTAAATTACAACTTCAAAGCAGTAAAATCTACTCTAGAACATCAATTCTCTCTAAGAACTATGTAAAAACCTCATCTAAATATGTTTCCTAAGGCTAAAAAGTGTTTCTCTGGTGTTTCCTACAGTTCTTCCCTGCTCAGCTGCGCACCCCCAAGCATATCTCCCTTTTTGGCGGCCAAAAACCCTAAATTTAACGTTCTGTACAAGCCCGAAGAATGGCCGTGTCCCAAGACATGGCCTGGCCATGCTTCGGGTTAGAATTTGGGGAAGTCCTGCATCATCGGCCCAGAACACGGCCTGGCCATGTTGCAGGCCATCAAACACGGCCAGGCCGTGCTGCATGCTGTGGTACTCCTTTCTTCATGATTTTTGACGTGCAGCCTCCTTGCTTCCTCCTCAGCATATCCCAGGTCTTTTAGGGTCTTTTCATGACTTTTTTTCCTTACTTCTTGGCTTCTTTTGCTCTCCTACAATAACAAAATGAACCACAGCAGTACCCAGAACAAAGTATAGCCAATAGCATAGAAATATCCACAAGTTTCTATGAATTAGGGGACAAAATATGACCAATAAGCACTCAAAATTCCCCTTTATCAATTACCTAAGACTTCAGTGGGACATGACTCTATCTGGGTAATAGTTGACAGATTAACCAAATATGCTCACTTTTTGCCCATAAAAATTAACTATTCACTGGATAAATTAGCCCAATTGTACGTTCAGGAAAGAGTTAGACTACATGGAATTCCCTTAAATATCATTTCTGATAGAGATACGAGGTTCACATCGAGGTTTTGGAAGGAATTGCAGGAAGCTTTTGGTACTCAGTTGCGGTTCAGTACTGCCTACCATCATCAGACTGATGGGCAGACAGAACGAAACATTCAAACTCTAGAAGATATGTTAAGGGCCTGTGTGATAGAGCAAGGTAGAGGATGGGATAAGTACCTACCTTTAGTAGAGTTTTCTTATAATAATAGTTATCACTCTAGTATTAAGATGGCCCCCTATGAAGCTTTATACAGTAGAAAGTGCCGATCTCCACTTTGTTGGTTTGAGGTAGGAGAGAAGAACTTGTTGGGTCCTGATCTAGTTCAACAAACCACTGAACAAATCAGGATGATACGAGACAAAATACTTACAACTTAGAGTCAGGAAAAGAGTTACTACGATAAGAGACATAGACCTCTAGAGTTTGAGGAAGGAGACCATGTATTTCTGAAACTTTCCCCGACTACTAGAGTTGGTAGGTCTCTCAAAACAAGAAAGCTAAGTCCGCGATTTTTGGGACCCTACCAAATTCTAAAGAAAGTAGGGACATCAGCATATCAAGTTGCTCTCCCACCTAATTTGTCCAACTTACATAATGTTTTCCGTGTATCACAGCTCTGGAAGTATCTTCCAGACTCCTCACATGTGATTCGAGATGAACCAATCCAAATAAAGGAGAACATGACATACCAACTAGTACCAGCATCTATATTGGACACTGACGTGAAGCAATTACGAAACAATAATATTCCCCTAGTTAAGGTATTATGGGAAGGTTTGACTCCGAAAGAAGCAACTTGGGAGCTAGAAGAAGTCATGAGGAAGAAATATCCGAAATTGTTCTTATTAGGTAATTTCTGAAATTTTGAGGACAAAATTTCTTTTAGGGGGAGAGAAATGTAACATCCTTAATTTTGTTTCATGTATTAATAAAAGTACAAAAGTATTCAAAATAACATCCATAATTTCATTTCTTTTATTGATAAAGGTACATAAATATTTAATTAAGGAAATCAAATTTATTAGACAATTTTTAGATAACTAAGGAAATATAATCCTTAGAAATTCTTCACCTTACGTGTATGTATAGAAATGTTCTAATATTAATGGAATATGTTAAGAAAGAAAACCTAAGAGGAAATATTAGAAATAAACATGCTAAAGAAAGGTGAAATTCTTAAGTAAGGAAGATAAATTTTTGTGAAGTAAGTAAAGGTCTTAAAATTTCAAGAAGATCGGATTAGGGTAATTTTTCTTAATTTAAGAGTAAAAGTTACTAAGTTTAGTATCTCCACCCATAAATTGGGCTTTCACCTATGGACACTTCATATAGAGTTTTTCTACTTCACATAAATTTTTAGCAAGCTAACAGGATAGCCCAATGAAGAAATAAAACATAGACTTGGACTAGGATATAGAAATTGGACCGGTAGCCCAAAAATCATGAAAATGTGACCAAGCCCATTATGAAAGGTAGAATTTTAACCAAAGTAAAGAAAATGGGCAAGAATGAGCCCAAACACAAGAGGAAAAATAAAAATAAAAATAAAATTAAAGTGATGAAATAATGGTGTAATCAAGATTAGGTGACATGGCATTAAGACAAAAATTTAGCAAGTGGTGTGATATTCTACATTCATAATTTTAGCAAGTGGTATGATAATACAAGGCTTTAGGACAAAACATCTATATGCTACACTCATAATTTTAGCAAGTGGTATCATAATACATGGCATTAGGACAAAACATTCTTATCCCACACAAATAATATCAACCAAATAATGGAGATTCAAGGGCTAGAAATTTGCCACCTAAAAAGGCAAACCTATCATACTTGTTTAAGACAAAAGAAAATGGAAATGAATCCCTAAATCAAAGGGACCTTGTCCCTTATCTTAAGAACATATAATCATAATTTTCAAAATACAAATCTCCTTTTGCTATGCATATCTTGACTAAGGAAGAGGAAGACAAGAATATAAGTTGTTTGTTTTCCAAATATTCAACCAAGTGTATTCTAATTGTGATAAGGTAGACCCAGGATCATGAAAGGTGAATTATTTGATGGTCTATTTAAGCAAAACCCACCCTTACAACATTAGAATTTTCCTCCAAGTGAGGGAGAGGAAAAATAGAAGCAAGATAGAGTGAGGAAAGGAGAGGAAGAAAGGAAGAAAGAGGAAGGAGAAATCTAGAGGACTAAGTGCTCTAGGTAAGTTTAACAATATTTATTTTTGAAGAAAAGTTTTGAAACCTGTAATATTTATATTAGATTTTGATCTTTGAACTTTAATGATTGGTCATGGATGTTGCTATATCATGTTACATATTATGTATGTTTGAATACTTAAGTTGGTGTAGATAGTTCTGCATAGGTATGGCTATGGGTGGGAAACTTTTATGCTTCTGTTTTTAACATTCTGGGAAGAATTGGTACAAAATTAAAACCAATGGTTAACATATAAAATGTAGATGTATGTCTCACGGAATTTTACCCACTGGAATGACTCAATTTGGAGTCCATATGAGGTAGATATGGTCCAATTAGTAAGCAATGGTCAGAAAATGGTTAATCAGGGAAGAATATGTTAGGATAGCTTCGGTGTTTTAATTTCTAGGAATATTATGTAGGGAATTAAAATAAATGGTTAACATAAGAATTATAGCTCTATGTGTGATGGATTTTTAGCCACTGGAAGCACTCATTTTGGAGTCCATATGAGGTAGATATGGTCAAATTATTAAGCAATGGTCAAAAAATGGTTAATCAGGGAAGAATATGTTAGGATAGTTTCTGTGTTTTAATTTCTAGGAACATTCTGTAGGGCATTAAAATAAATGGTTAACATACAAATTATAGATATATGTGTGACGGAATTTTAGCCACTAGAATCACTTAATTTGGAATTAGTATGAGGGAGATATGGACAGATTATTAGGTAGAGGTCAGAACCTACCCAAGAAGAAATAACATGTTCTTTGACAGAGTAATATCACCATGGTTTCTTAATATTCCGTTCAACTGTTCAACATAAAAGTTTTAGATAATTGTTTTGTCTTTAAATTGATATAAAGATCACCTAAATTGAAGTTAAATTGAGGGATTTATACTCTGATTAGTAAGAGAAGGTTAGATAGGATGAAAACCTGCATCAAGAAAATAACGAAATAAAATTAATATTTTAAAAAGAAGAAGAATCTTATAAATGAAAATAATAATTGACTAGTATATGACATAGCCATTGCCATTGTATGAACTTCTTACCATCTTAAGTGTGAAATTTTGACATGGAAATATTTTATAAAGTGATATTTGTAATGGTTATGTTCATGGCATGATTACCATTGTTTTTTGGTAATAGTTATATTTCGTTAAACATACTTGTTATTGAAAGCATATTTTTGGCTATCATTGTGAAAAGAAAAGAAATGAGCACGGTCACATGGTAATCCGTGTGGTGCACCAGTAGGGGAAATGAGCACTATGAGTTCTTAGTGATGTCATTTAGTTTGACAAATGCCCCAACTGCATTTATGGACTTTATAAATATTGTACTTAAGCCATTCTTGGATCAAATTGTAAATATATTTGTTGATGATATATTAATATTTTCCAAGAGTTCAGAGGATCATAAGTAACATTTGAGGATAATTTTAAAAACTCTAAGGGAATATAGTTGGCAAGGATGGTATTCAAGTAGACCCTAAGAAAGTAAAAGCAGTACAGCAATGTCCACGTCTTACTATAGCCATAGATGAAGATCCAAGTCCAACTTGCGCTTTTCGCAGTTATCTATCTACCAATCTATTTAAAACATAGTTGGATTAGGTACATGAACAAATACTTGTAAAGCATTAATCAACTCCTCAGCATTTGAAGCCGAGAAGAGAATTAATCGTGCTGAGTGTGAGATAAACCTTTGTTCCACAGCTTGATCAAGAAAAGACAACAAACCATGAAAGAAATGGTTAACATTTAACAAACCTGTCAGTTTGTGATTCATATTCATTTGTGCCAAAGAGACTATTTGGAAAATCTCTTATAAAGTACCAAAACCCCCTGGTAAGGCAATGAAGGTATCAGCATTGCTTATCATTCTAACCATGCACTCATGTATGGAAGCTACTCTAAATTCTTACCCAATTGTCTTCCTTATGATGTTTGATGCAGCTAGAGCTGTAGGAATAATACTTAGAACTTAACATCCTCCTACATGTGCAGCTATAAACACACACCCCATTATCCCACGGTTACCTCTGTAACAACTACATTTATGTAACAAATTTTTTTTATTTAACATCATGAAGTTATTACCTCATCTTAACTCACAATAACATTTATTTAATTATACAATACTATGTTTACACTCACATAATTAATACAAACATTTGTACAAGACATACATGTACATATAAGCCCTAATCATCCACATAGACTATTTCTGGGGCCACTGGTGTGGGTGGCGGCACCTCCGCCGGAATCTCAGTCACTTCAACAACTGATATATCTGCAATAATAGACATTTGCCCAAGATAGGGCACCTCGATCATACATACGGCAATAACAAGTCTCATTGAAAACAACTGCATAGCTAATTTTTTGAACATGATATGGAAATATAGTGAGAATTAAATCCCAGTATGTTCAACAGTAATTCATCATCAATATAGTTCATCACGTTATGTTCAGTTGTATAAACTACAGAAAATATCTTTAGGTCACATGAATGCACTTTATCATGCACATGAAAATTGTACAGCTATGACATGTATGGCATGAATAACTATTTTTCGAATTTCATATGATGGCTATCAACTTATTCTTCCTTCCAGCTACCCCGGTCAGGGTGAGTATTCTCTACTTTTCGGTACGGGCTTATCTCGCTCCATCCGACATAGCACACTTTCTCTTTCTTTTCTCATGAACATAATCATAACCGTTGGTAGGGCGTCCCCTACTGGTGCACCACACGGATTGCCATGTGACCGTGCTCATTTCTTTTCTTTTCATGTTAATAGCCGAAAATATGATTCCAATAACAAGTATGTTCATTATATTCTCATGCCATAATTTATCAAAACATAATCATTCTCAAAATTCATTGGTAAACTGAAATTATGCCATGAATATAATCATTTTCTAATTTTTACTTTATAAAATATGTCCATGTCAAAATTCCACACTAATACCTCGATAACTGGATAGTAATTGTAGTCTGTAAACAGCGCACCAGGAAAGTTCCCAGGAAAGAGAGGTGGGTCACTAATGGACATGCTTAAGTACCAAGTCTTTCCTTGCCAGAGCTTTCCTTAGACATGCACTTTTTACAAATCACAATTTTTTTCCAGTAACTAGAATAATTCTTTTCTGATGTGGAAATACTGCAACCACGGAGCATACTAAGATTTTTCAAATAAAACCGGCACTTTCAAAACTTCTTGGAAATTTTATATGAGTACTAGGGTAAATTCCATGTTAAAAATTACACACTTAAAATGGTAGTAAGTTCATGCAATGGCAATAGCTAGGGCATACACTAGGCATTTATTATTTTCATTTATAAAATTCCTCTTCTTTCTTGAATATTATTTTCATCTTTTCATTTTCTTTATGTCTAGGCATTTAGTCATTTTATTTTTACTTATATCATTTCCAACACATTTTCTTACAAATTTTATAGAGCATTTTTCCTCAAATTGATTTCTACTATTACCCTATAGTTTAAAAAATTCATCTAGGGTAGAAAAAATATTGAAAATAGGTTTTACTAACTTTTAACACAGCCTTTGCTTACAAATCAGAGCATAACTCTCTCATTTTAACTCCGCTTAAGATGATCTTAGTGTCTATGAAAAGCTAAGACAATTATCTAAAACTATTATGTTAATCATATCAACAAAACAGTAAGATATCGTGGTGTTATTACTCCTTTAAATTTAGTATTATTTCTTCTCGTGTAGGTTCTGACCTTTACTGACTAATTAAACCATATCTCCCAAATTTGAACTCCAAATTGAGTTATTCCAGTTGGTAAACATCCATGAGCCATATATCTATAATTTTTATGTTGGAACGCTATTTTAATTCCCTACAGAATATTCCCAGAAATTCAAAAACTAAAGCTTTAATAACATACTCTTCCCTGAATAAACATTTTCTGACCTCTGCGTACTAATCGGCTCATATCTACCTCATATGAACTGAAAATTGCATAATTCCAGTGGCTCAATTTCCATGAGCCATAGATCTATAACTTTCATGTTAACCATTTATTTTAATTCCTTACCGATTTTTCCCAAATTCTTAAAAACAGAAGCTAAAAGTTTTACCCCCCATAACCATACCTATGCAGAACTATCTAAACCAGTCTAAGTATTCAAACATACATCACATGCATGATCAATATGTAACATGATGAAGCAACATTCATGACCAATAATCAAAGTGCTAAGATCAAAATCCCCTATAAATATTACAAATTTCAAAACTTTTCTTCAAAAAGAAATATTGTTAAACTTACCTAAAAATCTCCCTAGCTTACTTAGTGAATTGGTTTTCTTGTTTGCTCTTGAAAGAAGTAGCAAGACTCCTCCCTTCCCTTAGCTTTTCTAGCAGCTTAGGTAAGAGAAGGAGGGTGAGTTTTTGATCGTCAAAGATAAAGAAGAAAAAATGGATTCAAGTGGGGATTAAGGTAACTTACCTTGAGTATTTAGCCTTCTAAACTTCTCCTTCTTTTTCCTTCCTTTCTTCTCCTCTCTTTCTCTCATTTCCTCACTCTACCTTGCTTCTATTTCTCTCTCTTCCTCACTTGGACAAAATTAAGATGTTATGGGGTGGGTTTTGCTTATATAGACCACCAAATAATTCACCTTTCATGATCATGGATCTACCTTATCACAATTAAGATACACTTTGTTGAATTTTTGGAAAACAAACAACTTATGTTCTTGTCTTCCTCTTCCTTAGTCAAGATATGCATAGGAAAAGGAGATTTGCAATTTGAAATTTATGATGATATGTTCTTAAGATAAGGGACAAGGTCCCTTTGATTTAGGGATTCATTTCCATTTTCTTTTGTCTTAAACAAGTATGATAGGTTTTCCTTTTTAGGTGGCAAATTTCTAGCCCTTGAATTTCCATTATTTGGTTGATATTTTTTGTGTGGGATAGGAATGTTTTGTCCTAATGCCAAGTATTATCATGCCACTTGGCAAAATTATGAATGTAGAATCATACCACTTACTAAATTTTTGTCTTAATGCCATGTAACCTAATCTTTATTTTTATTACATTAATATATCATCACCTAATTTATTTTATTTTATTTTTCCTCTTGGGTTTGGGCTTATTCCTACCCATTATGGGCTTATTCCTACCCATTTTCTTTGCTTTGAATAAAATTTTACCTTTCTTGGAGGGCTTGAACACATTATCATAATTTTTTGGGCTATTGGTCCAATTTCTATATCCTAATCCAAGTCTACGTTTTATTTCTTGTTTAGGTTATCCAATGGGCTTGCTAGAAACTTATGTGAAGTGGAAAAATTCTATATGAAGTGTCTATAGGTAAAAGCCCAATGTATGGGTGAAGATGTTAAACTTAATAATTCTAGTTCTTGAATTAGGAAAAATTACCCTAATCCAATGTTCTTGAAATTTTAAGACCTTTACTTGTTTCTAAAAATTTATCTTCCTTATCCAAGAGTTTTACATCTCTTTAATATGTTATTTCTAATTTTATTTCCTATTAGGTTTTTCCTCTTTATTTGTTTTCTTAATGTTAGAAACATTTTCTATGCATATACATAAGGTGAAGAATTTCTAAGAATTATATTTTCCTTAGATATCTAAAATATTGTTTAATAAATTTTATTTCGTTAATGTACTTTTAACGAAATTAGGGATGTTACAACTTCCACCATAGACTGAATGGATTTTTCTTCTAGCCAACACCATACCCTGATTTTGTTCTACTTTCACATACTCTCCATCTTTTTTAGGACTAAAACCATAAAAGACACAAATATTTCGAAACTGACAAAACGTGGTTCCCTCCATAATTGGACTCACCCTAACTTTAAGTATGAAGGTAAAGATACTAATGTGTGCATTTATAGAACTCAGAGAAGGGCATACTTATGATAATTATGTGAATAGTGTAACATCCCTAATTTCATCTCTTTTATTGATAAAAGTACATAAATATTTAATTAAGGAAATAAAATTTATTAGACAATATTTTAGATATCTAAGGAAATATAATCCTTAGAAATTCTTTACCTTATGTATATGCATAGAAAATGTTTCTAACATTAAGAGAATAAATAAAGAGGGAAAACCTAATAGGAAAAAAATTAGAAATAACATACTAAAGAGATGCAAAAATCTTGGATAAGAAAGGTAAATTTTTAGAAACAAGTAAAGGTTTTAAAATTTCAAGAACTTTGGATTAGGGTAATTTTTCCTAATTCAAGAACTAGAGTTACTAAGTTTAAAATATTTACCCATACATTGGGCTTTTACCTATGGACACTTCATATAGAGTTTTTCCACTTCACATAAGTTTCTAGCAAGCCCATTGGATAACCTAAGCAAGAAATAAAACATAGACTTGGACTAAGATATAGTAATTGGACCAATAGCCCAAAAGTTATGAAAATGTGACCAAGCCCTCCAAGAAAGGTAGAATTTTATCCAAAGCAAAGAAAATGGGTAGGAATAAGCCCATAATGGGTAGGAATAAGCCCAAATCCAAGAGGAAAAATAAAATAAAATAAATTAGGTGATGATATAATAATGTAATAATAATAAAGATTAGGTTACATGGCATTAAGACAAAAGTTTAGCAAGTGGTATGATTCTACATTCATAATTTTGGCAAGTGGCATGATAATACAAGGCTTTAGGACAAAAACATCTATATCCTACACTCATAATTTTAGCAAGCGGTATGATAATACATGGCATTAGGACAAAACATTCCTATCCCACACAAATAATATCAACCAAATAATGGAGATTTTTTTTTGGACATTAAAATAATGGAGATTCAAGGGCTAGAAATTTGCCACCTAAAAAGGCAATCCTATCATACTTGTTTAAGACAAAAGAAAATGGAAATGAATCCCGAAATCAAAGGGACCTTGTCCCTTATCTTAAGAACATATCATCATAATTTTCAAAATACAAATCTCCTTTTCCTATGCATATCTTGACTAAGGAAGAGGAAGACAAGAACATAAGTTGTTTGTTTTCCAAAAGTTCAACAAAGTGTATCCTAATTGTGATAAGGTAGACCCATGATCATGAAAGGTGTATTATTTGGTGGTCTATTTAAGCAAAACCCACCCCTACAACATTTTAATTTCGTCCAAGTGAGGAAGAGAGAGAAATAAAAGCAAGGTAGAGTGAGGAAAGGAGAGAAAGAGAGGAGAAGAAAGGAAGGAAGAAGAAGGAGAAGTTTAGAAGGCTAAGTAATAAAGGTAAGTTACCTTAATCTCCACTTGAATCCATTTTTCTTCTCCATCCTTGAGGTTCAAAAATTCACCCTCCTTATCTTACCTAAGCTACTAGAAAAGCTAAAGGAAGGGAGGAATCTTGCTACTTCTTTCAAGAGGAAACAAGAAAACCAATTCACTAAGTAAGTTAGGGAGATTCTTAGGTAAGTTTAACAATATTTCTTTTTGAAGAAAACTTTTGAAACTTATAATATTTGTATGAGATTTTGATCTTAGAACTTTGATGATTGGTCATGGATGTTGCTATATCATGGTACATATTGATCTTGCATGTGATGTATGTTTGAATACTTAGGTTGCTTTAGATAGTTCTGCATGGGTATGGCTATGGGTGGCAGAATTTTAAGCTTCTGTGTTTTAATTTATGTGAACATTCTATAGAGAATCTAAACAAATGTTTAACATAACAAATGTAGATTTATGTCTCACAGATATTTGGCCACTAGAATCATTCAATTTAGAGTTCATATGAGGTAGATATGGTCCAATTAGTAAACAAAGGTCAGAAAAATGGTTAATTAGGGAAGAATATGTTAGGATAGCTTCGGTGTTTTAATTTTTAGGGACAATATATAAGGAATTAAAATAAATGGTTAACATATGCTTTATAGATATATGTGTCACAGATGTTTAGCCACTATAATCATTCAATTTAGAGTTCATATGGGGTAGATATGTTCCAATTAGTAAACAAAGGTCATAAAATGGTTAATCAGGGAAGAATATGTTAGGATAGTTTCGGTGTTTTAATTTCTGGGAACATTCTATAAGGAATTAAAATAAATGGTTAACATATGAATTATATATTTATGTGTCACGGAGGTTTAGCCACTGGAATTACTTAATTTGGAATTCTTATGTTGGAGATATAGTTAGATTAGCAAGTAAAGGTTAGAACCTACACGAGAAGAAATATTATTGAATTTAAGGGAGTAATAACATCAATATTTATTACTAATTTGCTGATATGATTAACATAATAGGTTTAGATAATTGTCTTAGCTTTCTATAGACACCAAGATCACCTCAATCAGAGTTAATATTGGGGAGTTATGCTCTGATTAGAAAGCAAAGGTCACAGAACATAGCCATGACGTGTTCTGGGTGCTTCAAGCACGAGTTAGCCGTGTTCGGGGCTGTTTTTTAGTACATTTAAAGTATTTTTAAAGCATAGCCATGTCCTGGAACATGGCCAGACTGTGTTGGAAGCTGGTGAAGCCTATTTTCAACAATTTTCTACCCTAGATAAACCTCTTTAACTATAGGGTAATAGTAGAAATCAAATTAGAGAAAAATGCTCTATAAATTTGTAAGAACATGTGTTAGAAATAATATAAATAAGAAGAAATTGACTAAAGGCCAAGCATAAAGAAAATGAAGAGATGAAATTAATATTTAAAAAAGAAGACGTATCTTATAAATGAAAATAATAAATGACTAGTATATGCCATAGCCATTGTATGAAAAATATTTTATAAAGTGATATTTGAAATGGTTATGTTCATGGCATGATTACCAATGATTTATGGTAATAGTTATATTTTGATGAACATACTTGTTATTGAAAGCATATTTTTGGCTATCATTGTGAAAAGAAAAGAAATGAGCACGGTCACATGGCAATCCGTGTGGTGCATCAGTAGGGGATGCCCTACCAACGGTTATGATCATGTTAATGAGAAAGAAAGAGAAAGTGGGCTATGTCGGATGGAGCGAGAAAAGCCCATACCGAAGAGTAGAAAATACTCACCCTGATCGGGGTAGCTTGATATGAGAATAAATTGATAGTCATCATATGATATTCTGAAAATAGTTAATCATGTCATACATATCATTACTGTATGATTCTTATATGCATAGATATAATGCATTCATGTGACCAAAGATATTTTCTGTAGTTTAAATAGCTAATCATGATATGATGAACTATATTGATGGTAAATTATAATTTATTGTTGAACCTACTGGGATTTAATTCTCACTATATTTTCATATCATGTTCAGAAGAATAATTATGCAGATTTTCTCTATGAGACTTATTATTTTCGTACATTGGATCGAGGTGCCCTATCTTGGGCAACTACCAGTTATATCAGATGTATCTGTCGTAGATGTGACTGAGATTCCAGTAGAGGTGCCACCCGCACCAGTGTCCTCGAAAGTAGTCGACATAGATGATTAGAGCTAATATGTATCTTTGTACAAATGTTTGTAAAATAATGGTGTGTATGGAAACTCAATATTGTATCACTGTTAATAACAATTATGCTTGGTTAAAGTGATTATTATTATGAGTTAAGTGGTTAGAATTAAAGTAGTAATAACTTCATGGAATTTTACAAATATAAAAAAAAATTGTTATATTTACATAAATGGAGTTGTTATATAATTGGTATCAGAGACGGTCGATCCTAGATGGCCAGTGGGTGGATGGTTATCTAAATCGATCTTATAGTGTCTTGAGTATGTTGTGGTTATGCTGTGTAGGGGATCAGTGATTCATATTGGTAAGAAATTACTAGTGTTTCCTATCTATATGACGAGGTGGTGTTATGACTGCTATTAAATATTTTTGAACTAACTATTGGGCTTGATCACCTCAATAGTAGCATAACTTTGTTTTTGCCATAGTAGGAAATGGCACCACCAAGGAGGAATCTAGCAACCATTGCAGAGGAAACCCTGCACAACCTTGCCATGGCAATTCGAGACCAAATCATGACCAGCAACCAAATTTTACAATATCTCCAGAATGCTAATAACCCAAATGGTGAGAATAGTGCTAACAACCGGATGGCTGGAAAAGATAATGGCAGATCCGAGTTCTTGAGGACTAGACCACCTTGTTTCCAAGGTGGCTATGACCCAACGGTAGCCGAAAGGTGGATAAGGGAATTAGAGAAAATCTTTGAAGTGATGGGCTGTACTGAAGAGCAGCAAGTTATTTTTGCTGCATATATGTTAAAGGATGAAGCAGAATACTAGTGGCGTGGAGTTAGAGAACTTTTAGCTCATCAAGGAAGATAAATCACCTGGCAAGTGTTCAAGGACATTTTTTTTGAAAAGTACTTTCCAAGTACTGTACGGGCAGAGAAAGAGATCGAATTTCTCCAACTCAGGCAAGCCAGCATGGCCATGGACCAGTATATCGCAAGGTTCGAGGAGTTGTCTAAGTTCTCCTCTTATCTGTGATATAACCCAGATGAAGCATGGAAGGCGGTTAAGTTTGAAGCGGGACTAAACCCAGAGATAAAGAATGCTGTTATAGCTATGGAGATCAGGGAGTTTGTACCTCTGATAAATAAATGAAGACTCTTGGAAAAGAGTTTAAGGGCAGTGAAGGAAGAGAAGCAAAGGCGAAACCTATGGAAGAGGAAGAAAAATGTTCTCAACCCTAGAAAGAACGTGAGAAGAAATGGATATGGAGCTAGTAAGAGGCCATTGATTATGGGTCCTAGACCTTTTCAACAAGACCTTGCCTCAGTCATGTGCGCTAAGTGCAGATGCATGCATGGTAACCGGCCATGCTACATGGGACAAGATGTCTGCTTCAATTACGGACAGAAGGGACATTTTGTGAGAAACTGCCCACAGAATGTGGGGAAGCAGCCAGAACAGAGGCCTCAGGTGAAAGGAAGGGTTTTCACCGTGAGCGGTCAAGAGGCAGCTCAATCTTCTGAAATGATTCAAGGTACATGCTATATCTATGGATTTGCTCTTATGGTGTTATTTGACTCAGGTGCTAGTCATTCATTTATATCGGAAGAATGTATTAGGAAGTTTCAGTTTCCTATTTCTGAAACTCCCTATGAGCTATCTTAGTAACCCCTATAGGGGAACGGGTATTAACTTCCTCTATATGTAAAGACTATCAAGTCACCATCCAGGAGAAAACTTTTCTGTAGACCTCGTCTGTTTACCTTTAAGAGGTATTGAGGTCATTCTAAAGTTAGACTGGATGTCTAGAAATCAAGTCTTGCTGAATTGTTGTAACAAGACCATTGAATTTCTACCTCCTACTCCGAAAGAGGAGGTCTAGTTATTGATGCTGAATGCCAATCAAGTTAATAGGGAGTTGAAGATTGGAGTACTTGGATACATTCTCTTGTATTTATCAAACCTAGAAGTCAAATCGAAGCTTGATGAAATCCCAATAGCCAACGAGTTTCCTGAAGTATTTCCATCAGATATTCCAGGCTTACCTCCCAAGAGAGAGATATAGTTCTCTATTAATCTCCTACCTGGGACAATGCCTATCTCTATTGCACCATATCGAATGGCCTCGAAGGAACTACAGGAACGCAAGAAGTAGTTGGAGGAACTATTAGACAAGCAATTCATTAGACCGAGTGTATCACCTTGGGGAGCTCCTGTATTGTTTGTTAAGAAGAAAGACAGGAGCTTGAGACTATGCATAGATTACAGACAGCTGAATAAGGTGACTATAAAAAACAAGTACCCTCTCCCTAGGATAGATGACTTATTAGATCAATTGAAGGGAGCCTCCATATTTTCTAAATTGTCTTAAGGTCAGGATATCATCAGATTAGGATCAAGGAGGAGGACCTAGCAAAAACTACTTCAGGACTAGGTATAGGCACTATAAGTTTCTCGTAATGCCCTTCGGGTTGACGAATGCACCTGCAATTTTCATGGATTACATGAATCGCATTTTTCGATCCTACCTAGATCAATTTGTTGTAGTGTTCATTGATGACATCTTGATATATTCTAAGAGTAAGAAAGAACATGAACAACATCTCCGAATCATGCCGCAAGTGCTGAAAGAGAAAAATTTATATGCCAAATTGGAGAAGTGTGAATTTTGGCTGTTAGAGATGAAGTTTCTCAGACATGTCATCTTTAAAAAAAGGGTAGCCGTAGATCCTAGCAAGACAGAAGCAGTGATTCAGTGGGAGAGACCAAAGATTGTTACGGAAGTCAGAAGTTTCCTGGGTTTGGTAGGATACTACAGAAGGTTTATACAAAACTTCTCTCGTATAGCCTTGCCATTAACTAAATTGACCAGGAAATGAAGTCCTTTCAAATGGACTGATCAATGTGAAGCTAGTTTTCAGGAGCTGAAGACAAGACTGACTACTCCTCCTCTTTTAATTATTCCATACCCCACAGGACATTTTGAAGTGTATAGTGATGCTTTAAAGAAAGGGCTAGATGTCTGCTGATGCAAGATAAGAGAGTAGTTGCTTACGCCTCTAGGCAACTGAGACCCCACGATGGAAACTATCCAACCCATGATCTTGAATTAGCAGCAGTGGTGTTTGCCTTAAAGATTTGGCGACACTATTTGTACGGGGCAACCTTTGAAGTATATAGTGATCATAAGAGTCTTAAATACCTCTTTGATCAAAAGGAGTCAAATATGAGGCAACGAAGATGGGTAGAATTCCTCAATGACTACAAGTTTGAGATAAAGTATCATCCCGGAAAGGCGAATGTTGTAGCAGATGCCTTGAGTCAAAAATCTTTGCACATGGGACAGATGATGGTGTATGAGATGCAGATGTTAGAGGAGTTTCAAAATTTAAAGCTAGCCACTACTCTTACTCCAAAGAATCTAGTCATTAATGGTTTAAGTATAGGGTGTGACCTTAGATCCCAGATCAAAGAGGCTCAAGCTCACGACCAATATTTATAGGATCGTAAAGACCAAGGTAATTTTTCTGTCATGGAAGATGGAGCAATCATGTATCAGGGAAGGATTTGTATCCCTCAAGAATGAGAGTTGAGGACTAAGATCCTACAGGAAGCGCATCAGAGTAAATACACAGTCCATCCTGGATGCACTAAAATGTACTAGGATTTAAAAAGGATGTATTGTTGACCAGGGATGAAAAATGACATTGCCGAGTTTATGGAGAAATGTCTCATTTGTCAGAAGGTGAAGGTGGAGCATCAAAAGCCAGCGGGATTTCTACAACCTCTTGAGATCCCTAAATGGAAATGGGACAGTATCTCAATGGACTTTGTTGTGGGATTACCTAAGACTTCAGTGGGACATGACTCTATCTGGGTAATAATTGACAAATTAACCAAATCTACTCACTTTTTGCCCATAAAAATTAACTATTCATTGGATAAATTAGCCCAATTATACGTCCAGAAAATAGTTAGACTGCATGGAATTCCCTTAAATATCGTTTCTGATAGAGATACGAGGTTCACATTGAGGTTTTGGAAGGCATTGCATGAAGCTTTTGGTACTCAGTTGCGGTTTAGTACTGCCTACCATCCTCAGACTGATGGGCAAACAGAACGAACTATTGAAACCGTAGAAGATATGTTGAGGGCCTGTGTGATAGAGCAAGGTAAAGGATGGGATAAGTACCTACCTTTAGTAGAGTTTGCTTATAATAATAGTTATCACTCCTGTAACAACTCCATTTATGTAATTTTTTTTTTTTTTTTTAAATACCATGAAGTTATTACCTCGTTACAACTTAACTCAATATAACATTTATTTAATTTATACAATACTGAGTTTCCATACACACTATTATTTTACAAACTACAAACCATTATTTTACAAACATTTGTACAAAGATACATATTAGTTCTAATCATCTATATCGACTACTTCCGGGGACACTGGTTCGGGTGGCACGTCCACCGGAATCTCAGTTACATCTACGACAGTTACATCAGAAATAACTGGAAGTTGCCCAAGGTAGGGCACCTCGATCCAACGTACAGAGATAATAAGTGTCATAGAGAATATCTGCATATTTATTCTTCTGAACATGATATGGAAATATAGTGAGAATTAAATCCCAGTAAGTTCAACAATAAATCATAATTTACCATCAATATAGTTCATCACGTCATGTTCAGCTGTATAAACTACAGAAAATATCTTTAGGTCACATGAATGCACTTTATCATGCACATGAAAATTATACAGTTATGACATGTATGGCATGAATAACTATTTTTCGAATTTCATATGATGGCTATCCACTTATTCTTACTTCAAGCTACCCCGGTCAGGGTGAGTATTTTCTACTTTTCGGTACGGGCTTATCTCGCTCCGTCCGACATGGCACACTTTCTCTTTCTTTTCTTATTAACATGATCATAACCGTTGGTAGGGCGTCCCCTACTGGTGCACCACACGGATTGCCATGTGACCGTGCTCATTTCTTTTCTTTTCACAATGATAGCCAAAAATATGCTTTCAATAACAAGTATGTTCATCAAAATATAACTATTACCATAAACCATTGGTAATCATGCCATGAACATAACCATTTAAAATATCACTTTATAAAACATTTCCATGTCAAAATTCCATACTAATACCTTAGTAACTGGATAGTAATTGTAGTCTGTAAACAGCGCACCAGAAAAGTTCCCAGGAAAGAGAGGTGGGTCACTAATGGACACGCTTAAGTACCATGTCTTTCCTTGCCAGAGCTTTCCTTAGACATGCACTTTTCACAAATCACAATTTTGTTTTCCAGTAACTAGAATAATTCTTTTCTGATGTGAAAATACTGCAACCACGGAGCATACTAAGATTTTTTTCAAATAAAAACCGGCACTTTCAAAACTTCTTGTAAATTTATATGAGTACTAGGGTAAATTCCATGTTAAAAATTACACACTTAAAATGGTAGTAAGTTCATGCAATGGCAATGGCTATGGCTATACTAGTCATTTATTAAGATTCATCTTCTTTTTTAAATACTAATTTTATTTCTTTATTTTCTTGATGCAGGTTTTCATCCTATCTAACCTTCTCTTACTAATCAGAGCATAACTCCCTCAATTTAACTCTGATGTAGGTGATCTTGGTGTCTATTTCAAGATAAAACAATTATCTAAAACTATTATGTTGAACATTGTAGCGAAAAATTAAGAAACAAAGGTGATATTACTCCATCAAAGTACATGATAGTTCCTCTCGGATAGGTTCTGACCTTTACTGACTAATTAGACCATATCTCCCAAATTGGAACTCCAAATTGCGTTATTTCAGTTGGTAAAAATCCATGAGCCATATATCTATAATTGTTATGTTGGCGCGCTATTTTAATTCCCTACAGAATATTCCCAGAAATTCAAAAACTAAAGCATTAATAACATACTCTTCCCTGAATAAACATTTTCTGACCTCTGCTTACTAATCGGATTATATCTACCTCATATGAACTCCAAATTGCATAATTCCAGTGGGTATATTTCCATGAGACATAGATATATAACGTTCATGTTAACCATTTATTTTAATTCCATAAAGAAAATTCCCAGAAATTAAAATACAAAAGCTGTCCTAACATAATCTTCCCTGATGAACCATTTTCTGACCTTGGCTTACTAATTGGACCATATCTACCACATGTGAACTCCAAATTGAATGATTCCAGTGGCTAAAAATCCATGACACACATATCTTTAATTCTTATGTTGACCATTTATTTTAATTCCCTACCAATAATTCCCAGAAATTAAATTACCGAAGCTATCCTAACATATTCTTCCCTGATGATTCATTTTCTGACCTTTGACTACTAATCAGACCATAGCTACCTCATATGGACTCCAAATGGAATGATTCCAGTGGCTAAAAATCCATGACACATTTATCTTTAATTCTTATGTTAACCATTTATTTTAATTCCCTACCAATAATTCCCAGAAATTAAATTACCGAAGCTATCCTAACATATTCTTCCCTGATGATTCATTTTCCGACCTTTGACTACTAATCAGACCATATCTACCTCATATGGACTCCAAATGGAATGATTCCAGTGGCTAAAAATCCGGGACACATATATCTTTAATTCTTATGTTAACCATTTATTTTAATTCCTTATAGATTGTTCCCAGAAATTAAAATACCGAAACTTAAAATTCTGCCACCCATAGCCATAACCATGCAGAACTATCTACACCAACCTAAGTATTCAAACATACATCACATGCAAGATCAATATGTAACATGATATAGCAACATCATGACCAATCATAAAAGTTCTAAGATCAAAATCTCATATAAATATTATAAGTTTCAAAAGTTTTCTTCAAAAAGAAATATTGTTAAACTTACCTTTAGCTTTCTAAACTTCTCCTTCTTCTTCCTTCCTTTCTTCTTCTCTCTTCTCTCCTTTCCTCACTCTACCTTGCTTCTATTTCTCTCTCTTTCTCACTTGGACGAAATTAAAGTGTTGTAAGGGTGGGTTCTCTTATATAGACCACCAAATAATTCACCTTTCATGATCATGGATCTACCTTATCACAATTAAGATACACTTTGTTGAATTTTTGGAAAACAAACAACTTATGTTCTTGTCTTCCTCTTCCTTAGTCAAGATATGCATAGGAAAAGGAGATTTGTATTTTGAAAATTATGATGATATGTTCTTAAGATAAGGGACAAGGTCCCTTTGATTTAGGGATTCATTTAATTTTTCTTTTGTCTTAATCAATTATGATAGGTTGCCTTTTTAAGTGGCAAATTTCTAGCCCTTCAATCTCCATTATTTGGTTGATATTATTTGTGTGGGCTATGAATGTTTTGTCCTAATACCATGTATTATCATACCACTTGCTAAAATTATGAGTGAAGGATATAGATGTTTTTGTCCTAAAGCCTTGTATTATCATGCCACTTGCCTAAATGATGAATGTAGAATCACACCACTTGCTAAATTTTTGTCTTAATGCCATGTAACCTAATCTTTATTCTTATTATTATTTCATCATCTAATTTATTTTATTTTATTTTTCCTCTTGGATTTGGGCTTATTCTTACCCATTATGGGCTTGTCCTACCCATTTTCTTTGCTTTGGATAAAATTCTTCCTTTCTTGGTGGGCTTGGTCACATTTTCATAATTTTTGGGCTATTGGTGAAATTACTATATCCTAGTCCAAGTCTATGTTTAATTTCTTGTTTAGGTTATCCAATGGGCTTGCTAGAAACTTATGTGAAGTGGAAAAACTCTATATGAAGTGTCCATAGGTAAAAGCCCAATGTATGGGTAAAGATTTTAAACTTAGTAACTATAGTTCTTGAATTAGGAAAAATTACCCTAATTCAATGTTCTTTGAAATTTTAAGACCTTTACTTGTTTCTAAAAATTTATCTTCCTTATCCAAGAATTTTGCATCTCTTTAGTATGTTATTTCTAATTTCTTTCCTATTAGATTTTCCTTCTTTATTTGTTCTCTTAATGTTAGAAACATTTTCTATGCATATACATAAGGTGAAGAATTTCTAAGGATTATATTTCCTTAGATATCTAAAATATTGTCTAATAAATTTTATTTCCTTAATTAAATTTTTTATGTACCTTTATCAATAAAAGAAACGAAATTTAGGATGTTACATTTCTCTCCCCCTAAAAGAAATTTTGTCCTCAAAATTTCAGAAATTACCTTATAAGAACAATTGCGGATATTTCTTCCTCATGACTTCTTCCAGCTCCCAAGTTGCTTCTTCCGGAGTCAAACCTTCCCATAACACCTTAACTAGGGGAATGGTTTTATTTCTCAGTTGCTTCACGTCAGTGTCCAATATGGATGCAGGTACTAGCTGGTATGTCATGTTCTCCTTTATTTGGATTGGTTCATCCAGTATTATATGTGATGAATCTGAAAGATACTTCCGCAGCTGTGATACGTGGAAAACATTATGCAGGTTGGACAAATTAGGTGGGAGAGCAACTTGATATGCTGATGTCCCAACTTTCTTTAGAATTTGGTAGGGTCCTAAAAATCGCGGACTTAGCTTTCTTGTTTTGAGAGACCTACCAACTCCAGTAGTCGGGGAAAGTTTCAGAAATACATGGTCTCCTTCCTCAAACTCTAGAGGTCTATGTCTCTTATCGTAGTAACTCTTTTGCCGACTCTGAGCTGTAAGTATTTTGTTTCGTATCATCCTGATTTGTTCAGTGGTTTGTTGAACTAAATCAGGACCTAACAAGTTCTTTTCTCCTACCTCGAACCAACATAGTGGAGATCGGCACTTTCTACCGTATAAAGCTTCATAGGGGGCCATCTTAATGCTAGAGTGATAGCTATTATTATAAGCAAACTCTACTAAAGGTAGGTACTTATCCCATCCTTTACCTTGCTCTATCACACAGGCCCTCAACATATCTTCTAGGGTTTGAATGGTTCGTTCTGTCTGCCCGTCAGTTTGAGGATGGTAGGCAGTACTGAACCGCAATTGAGTACCAAAAGCTTCTTGCAATGCCTTCCAAAACCTCGACGTGAACCTCGGATCTCTATCAGAAACAATATTTAAGGGAATCCCATGGAGTCTAACTATTTCCTGAACGTACAATTGGGCCAATTTATCTAGTGAAAAGTTTATTTTTATGGGCAAAAAGTGAGCAGATTTGGTTAATCTGTCAACTATTACCCAGATAGAGTCATGTCCCACTGAGGTCTTAGGTAAACCTACAACAAAGTCCATCGAAATACTGTCCCATTTCCATTCAGGAATCTCCAGAGGTTGAAGAAATCCTGCTGGCTTTTGATGTTCCACTTTCACCTTCTGACAAGTTAAACATTTTGCCACGAACTCAGCAATGTCATTTTTCATCCCTGGCCACCAATACATCCTTTTTAAATCCTGGTACATTTTAGTGCATCCAGGATGGATTGTGTATTTACTTTGATGCGCTTCCTTCAGTATCTTAGTCCTCAACTCTTGTTCTTGAGGGACACAAATCCTTCCCTGATACATGATTGCTCCATCTTCCATTACAGAAAAATTACCTTGGTCTTTATGATCTTGTAAGTATTGATCGTGAGCTTGAGCTTCTTTGATCTGGGCTCTAAGGTCAGACCCTATACTTAAACCATTAATGACTAGATTCTTTGGAGTAAGAGTAGTGGCTAGCTTCAAATTTCGAAACTCCTCTAGCATCTGCATCTCATACACCATCATCTGACCCATATGCAGAGATTTTCGACTCAAGGCATCTGCTACAACATTCGCCTTTCCGGGATGATACTTTATCTCAAACTTGTAGTCATTGAGGAATTCTACCCATCTTCGTTGCCTCATATTTAACTCCTTCTGATCAAAGAGGTATTTAAGACTCTTATGATCACAATATACTTCAAAGGTTGCCCCGTATAAATAGTGTCGCCAAATCTTTAAGGCAAACACTACTGCCGCTAATTCAAGATCATGGGTTGGATAGTTTCCTTCGTGGGGTCTTAGTTGTCTAGAGGCGTAAGCAACTACTCTCTTGTCTTGCATTAACACACACCCTAGCCCTTTCTTTGAAGCATCACTATACACTTCAAAATGTCCTGTGGGGTCTGGAATAATTAAAACAGGAGGAGTGGTCAGTCTTGTCTTCAGCTCCTGAAAACTAGCATCACATTGATCAGTCCATTTGAAAGGACTTCCCTTCCTGGTCAATTTAGTCAATGGCAAGGCTATACGAGAGAAGTTTTGTATAAATCTCCTGTAGTATCCTGCCAAACCAAGGAAACTTCTGATTTCCGTAACCGTCTTTGGTGTCTCCCACTTAATCACTGCTTCCGTCTTGCTAGGATCTACGGCTACCCCTCTATTAGAGATGACATGTCCGAGAAACTTCACCTCTGACAACCAAAATTCACACTTCTCCAATTTAGCATATAACTTTTTCTCTTTCAGCACTTGTAGCACGATTCGGAGATGTTGTTCATGTTCTTTCTCACTCTTAGAATATATCAAGATGTCATCAATGAACACTACAACAAATTGATCTAGGTAGGGTCGAAAAATGCGATTCATGTAATCCATGAAAATTGCAGGTGCATTAGTCAACCCAAAGGGCATTACGAGAAACTCATAGTGCCCATACCTAGTCCTGAAGGCAGTTTTTGGTATGTCCTCCTCCTTAATCCTAATCTGATGATATCCTGATCGCAAGTCAATTTTAGAAAAGATGGAGGCACCCTTTAATTGATCCAATAAGTCATCTATCCTAGGGAGAGGGTACTTATTTTTGATAGTCACCTTATTCAGCTGTCTGTAATCTATGCATAGTCTCAAACTCCCGTCTTTCTTCTTAACAAACAATACAGGAGCTCCCCAAGGTGATACACTCGGTTTAATGAATTGCTTGTCTAATAGTTCCTCCAACTGCTTCTTTAGTTCTTGTAGTTCCTTCGAGGCCATTCGATATGGTGCAATAGAGATAGGCCCTGTCCCAGGTAGGAGATCAATAGAGAACTCTATCTCTCTCTTGGGAGGTAAGCCTGGAATATCTGATGGAAACACTTCAGGAAACTCGTTGGCTATTGGAATTTCATCAAGTTTCGATTCGACTTCTAGGTTTGATAAATACAAGAGAATGTATCCAAGTACTCCATTCTTCAACTCCCTA
The DNA here is from genome assembly GCA_037074535.1 of Gleditsia sinensis. Classification (NCBI taxonomy): domain Eukaryota; kingdom Viridiplantae; phylum Streptophyta; class Magnoliopsida; order Fabales; family Fabaceae; genus Gleditsia; species Gleditsia sinensis. Next base: position 21,644,314 of record CM073465.1, on the reverse strand, counting down.
TTAACTTGATTGGCATTTAACATCAATAACTGGACCTCCTCTTTCGGAGTAGAAGGTAGAAATTCAACGGTCTTGTTACAACAATTCAACAAGACTCGATTTCTAGACATCCAGTCTAACCCTAGAATGACCTCAATACCTCTTAAAGGTAAACTGACGAGGTCTACAGAAAAAGTTTTCTCCTGGATGGTGACTTGACAGTCCTTACATACAGAGGAAGTTAATACCCGTTCCCCTGTAGGGGTTACTACAGATAGCTCATAGGGAGTTTCAGAAATAGGGAACTGAAACTTCCTAATACATTCTTCTGATATAAATGAATGACTAGCACCAGAGTCAAATAACACCATAAGAGCAAATCCATAAATATAGCATGTACCTTGAATCATTTCAGAAGATTGAGCTGCCTCTTGGCCGCTCAGGGTGAAAACCCTTCCTTTCACCTGAGGCCTCTGTTCTGGCTGCTTTCCTACATTCTGTGGGCAGTTTTTCGCAAAATGTCCCTTCTGTCCGCAATTGAAGCAGACATCTTGTCCCATGTAGCATGGCCGGTTACCATGCATGCGTCCGCATTTAGCGCACTTGACTGAGGCGAGGTCTTGTTGAAAAGGCCTAGGACCCGCAATCAATGGCCTCTTACCAGCTCCATATCCACTTCTTCTCACGTTCTTTCTAGGGTTGGGAAAATTTTTCTTCCTTTTCCATAGGTTTCGCCTTTGCTTCTCGTCCTCCACTGCCCTTAAACTCTTTTCCAGGAGTCTGCATTTATTTATCAGAGGTACAAACTCCCTGATCTCCATAGCTATAACAGCATTCTTTAACTCCGGGTTTAGTCCCGCTTCAAACTTAACCGCCTTCCATGCTTCATCTGGGTTATATCGCAGATAAGAGGAGAACTTAGACAGCTCCTCGAACCTTGCGATATACTGGTCCACGGTCATGCTTCCTTGCCTGAGTTGGAGAAATTCGATCTCTTTCTCTGCCCGTACAGTACTTGGAAAGTACTTTTCAAAGAAAATTTCCTTGAACACTTGCCAGGTGATCTGTCTTCCCTGATGAGCTAAAAGTTCTCTAGCTCCATGCCACCAGTATTCTGCTTCATCCTTTAACATATATGCAGCAAAAATGATTTGCTGCTCTTCAGTACAGCCCATCACTTCAAAGATTTTCTCTAATTCCCTAATCCACCTTTCGGCTACCGTTGGGTCATAACCACCTTGGAAACAAGGTGGTCTAGTCCTCAGGAACTCGGATATGCCATTATCTTTTCCAGCCGTCCGGTTGTTAGGACCAATCTCAACATTTGTGTTATTAGCATTCTGGAGATGTTGTAAAATTTGGTTGGTGGTCATAACTTGGTCTCGAATTGCCGTGGCCAGGTTGTGCAGGGTTTCCTCTGCATTGGTTGCTGGATTCCTCCTTGGTGGTGCCATTTCCTACTATGGTACAAAACAAAGTTATGCTGCTATTGAGGTGATCAAGCCCAATAGTTAGTTCAAAAATATTTAATAGCAGTCATAACACCACCTCGGCATATAGATAGGAAACACTAGTAATTTCTTACCTATATGAATCACTGATCCCCTACACAGCATAACCACAACATACTCAAGACACTATAAGATCGATTCAGATAACCATCCAACCACTGGCCATCTAGGATCGACCTGCTCTGATACCAATTATGTAACAACTCCATTTATGTAATTTTTTTTTTTTTTTTAAATACCATGAAGTTATTACCTCGTTACAACTTAACTCAATATAACATTTATTTAATTTATACAATACTGAGTTTCCATACACACTATTATTTTACAAACTACAAACCATTATTTTACAAACATTTGTACAAAGATACATATTAGTTCTAATCATCTATATCGACTACTTCCGGGGACACTGGTTCGGGTGGCACGTCCACCGGAATCTCAGTTACATCTACGACAGTTACATCAGAAATAACTGGAAGTTGCCCAAGGTAGGGCACCTCGATCCAACGTACAGAGATAATAAGTGTCATAGAGAATATCTGCATATTTATTCTTCTGAACATGATATGGAAATATAGTGAGAATTAAATCCCAGTAAGTTCAACAATAAATCATAATTTACCATCAATATAGTTCATCACGTCATGTTCAGCTGTATAAACTACAGAAAATATCTTTAGGTCACATGAATGCACTTTATCATGCACATGAAAATTATACAGTTATGACATGTATGGCATGAATAACTATTTTTCGAATTTCATATGATGGCTATCCACTTATTCTTACTTCAAGCTACCCCGGTCAGGGTGAGTATTTTCTACTTTTCGGTACGGGCTTATCTCGCTCCGTCCGACATGGCACACTTTCTCTTTCTTTTCTTATTAACATGATCATAACCGTTGGTAGGGCGTCCCCTACTGGTGCACCACACGGATTGCCATGTGACCGTGCTCATTTCTTTTCTTTTCACAATGATAGCCAAAAATATGCTTTCAATAACAAGTATGTTCATCAAAATATAACTATTACCATAAACCATTGGTAATCATGCCATGAACATAACCATTTAAAATATCACTTTATAAAACATTTCCATGTCAAAATTCCATACTAATACCTTAGTAACTGGATAGTAATTGTAGTCTGTAAACAGCGCACCAGAAAAGTTCCCAGGAAAGAGAGGTGGGTCACTAATGGACACGCTTAAGTACCATGTCTTTCCTTGCCAGAGCTTTCCTTAGACATGCACTTTTCACAAATCACAATTTTGTTTTCCAGTAACTAGAATAATTCTTTTCTGATGTGAAAATACTGCAACCACGGAGCATACTAAGATTTTTTTCAAATAAAAACCGGCACTTTCAAAACTTCTTGTAAATTTATATGAGTACTAGGGTAAATTCCATGTTAAAAATTACACACTTAAAATGGTAGTAAGTTCATGCAATGGCAATGGCTATGGCTATACTAGTCATTTATTAAGATTCATCTTCTTTTTTAAATACTAATTTTATTTCTTTATTTTCTTGATGCAGGTTTTCATCCTATCTAACCTTCTCTTACTAATCAGAGCATAACTCCCTCAATTTAACTCTGATGTAGGTGATCTTGGTGTCTATTTCAAGATAAAACAATTATCTAAAACTATTATGTTGAACATTGTAGCGAAAAATTAAGAAACAAAGGTGATATTACTCCATCAAAGTACATGATAGTTCCTCTCGGATAGGTTCTGACCTTTACTGACTAATTAGACCATATCTCCCAAATTGGAACTCCAAATTGCGTTATTTCAGTTGGTAAAAATCCATGAGCCATATATCTATAATTGTTATGTTGGCGCGCTATTTTAATTCCCTACAGAATATTCCCAGAAATTCAAAAACTAAAGCATTAATAACATACTCTTCCCTGAATAAACATTTTCTGACCTCTGCTTACTAATCGGATTATATCTACCTCATATGAACTCCAAATTGCATAATTCCAGTGGGTATATTTCCATGAGACATAGATATATAACGTTCATGTTAACCATTTATTTTAATTCCATAAAGAAAATTCCCAGAAATTAAAATACAAAAGCTGTCCTAACATAATCTTCCCTGATGAACCATTTTCTGACCTTGGCTTACTAATTGGACCATATCTACCACATGTGAACTCCAAATTGAATGATTCCAGTGGCTAAAAATCCATGACACACATATCTTTAATTCTTATGTTGACCATTTATTTTAATTCCCTACCAATAATTCCCAGAAATTAAATTACCGAAGCTATCCTAACATATTCTTCCCTGATGATTCATTTTCTGACCTTTGACTACTAATCAGACCATAGCTACCTCATATGGACTCCAAATGGAATGATTCCAGTGGCTAAAAATCCATGACACATTTATCTTTAATTCTTATGTTAACCATTTATTTTAATTCCCTACCAATAATTCCCAGAAATTAAATTACCGAAGCTATCCTAACATATTCTTCCCTGATGATTCATTTTCCGACCTTTGACTACTAATCAGACCATATCTACCTCATATGGACTCCAAATGGAATGATTCCAGTGGCTAAAAATCCGGGACACATATATCTTTAATTCTTATGTTAACCATTTATTTTAATTCCTTATAGATTGTTCCCAGAAATTAAAATACCGAAACTTAAAATTCTGCCACCCATAGCCATAACCATGCAGAACTATCTACACCAACCTAAGTATTCAAACATACATCACATGCAAGATCAATATGTAACATGATATAGCAACATCATGACCAATCATAAAAGTTCTAAGATCAAAATCTCATATAAATATTATAAGTTTCAAAAGTTTTCTTCAAAAAGAAATATTGTTAAACTTACCTTTAGCTTTCTAAACTTCTCCTTCTTCTTCCTTCCTTTCTTCTTCTCTCTTCTCTCCTTTCCTCACTCTACCTTGCTTCTATTTCTCTCTCTTTCTCACTTGGACGAAATTAAAGTGTTGTAAGGGTGGGTTCTCTTATATAGACCACCAAATAATTCACCTTTCATGATCATGGATCTACCTTATCACAATTAAGATACACTTTGTTGAATTTTTGGAAAACAAACAACTTATGTTCTTGTCTTCCTCTTCCTTAGTCAAGATATGCATAGGAAAAGGAGATTTGTATTTTGAAAATTATGATGATATGTTCTTAAGATAAGGGACAAGGTCCCTTTGATTTAGGGATTCATTTAATTTTTCTTTTGTCTTAATCAATTATGATAGGTTGCCTTTTTAAGTGGCAAATTTCTAGCCCTTCAATCTCCATTATTTGGTTGATATTATTTGTGTGGGCTATGAATGTTTTGTCCTAATACCATGTATTATCATACCACTTGCTAAAATTATGAGTGAAGGATATAGATGTTTTTGTCCTAAAGCCTTGTATTATCATGCCACTTGCCTAAATGATGAATGTAGAATCACACCACTTGCTAAATTTTTGTCTTAATGCCATGTAACCTAATCTTTATTCTTATTATTATTTCATCATCTAATTTATTTTATTTTATTTTTCCTCTTGGATTTGGGCTTATTCTTACCCATTATGGGCTTGTCCTACCCATTTTCTTTGCTTTGGATAAAATTCTTCCTTTCTTGGTGGGCTTGGTCACATTTTCATAATTTTTGGGCTATTGGTGAAATTACTATATCCTAGTCCAAGTCTATGTTTAATTTCTTGTTTAGGTTAT